>JAQJVL010000550.1:0-280000 GCA_035578905.1 Stictocephala bisonia | reverse complement strand
AACTTAGACTCCTAGTTGTGCACAAGTAAGCCAGGTAATCCTGATGTGCATAGACTGTATCTTGAACTGAGACTTATAGTTGTGCACAAGTAAGCCAGGTAATCCTGTTGTGCATAGACTGTATCTTGAACTTAGACTTCTAGTTGTGCACAAGTAAGCCAGGTAATCCTGATGTGCATAGACTGTATCTTGAACTTAGACTCCTAGTTGTGCACAAGTAAGCCAGGTAATCCTGATGTGCATAGACTGTATCTTGAACTGAGACTTCTAGTTGTGCACAAGTAAGCCAGGTAATCCTGATATGCATAGACTGTATCTTGAACTTAGACTTCTAGTTGTGCACAAGTAAGCCAGGAACTCCTGATAGAATTTACTTTGAGTTGCCAAATATTCGCTTGGTCATATGATTTCTGGCCAAGTGATACATTTCTTACTTATAAAAAAGAATTACTAACTAACATCTTCATCAATGAACTGCTTATGAATACAATTGATGATTTGAAAATTCATAAAACAGGTAGCTCAGTCCCCGACCTACCCCAGCGGGCAGTGAGCGTACTGCGTACACCATGGATCGATACCACCGTCTGACAACCCACCCCTCGCCCGCCACGTGCACTTCCACGATTGGAGGCCACCGATTAGACTACAGCGTAGATAAATGCCTTTACACGTACCTCCGCTTAAGAGTTTAAATATCGGCCGTTCCATGCAAAAACGTCAATAGTGCATGTAGTCGACGTAGAAACTAACGTAAATTCACTAATTTTAATTTGGGATTGCATATATCACAACATTGTAATTGAAAATCCAATAAAAATAAATTTTCGAAGAGGAGGTGTCAATTTTCCAATTTTAATAATTTATAAAATTTAAAAATTGAATGATACACTTTTAACACAAAACCAAACATAATATCAAATAGTTTTTTAAGATCTTCGTTTTTTAGTGATCGTCGTTGTTTTTTAGTGGGAAACGTAGTGTCAACGTCCGAATGGAGAAACGTAGAGTATCAAAGAAAAAGTACTTTTCTAAGTAAAAATGTTAGATAAGACAACTCCCAAAACATAATCATAAAGTGTTAACAACTACCACTGATAACAACACAAAACATAACTGTTAATTGTTATATTCTCCTGGGAAATATTTTTCATATTCGCAAGAACAGATTGTTGTAATTGTTCAACAGCAGGGGCAAACTTCTGTTTGATTTGCCACAGGTACGAACGGTAGCGCAGGCGTCCTCGCCTTTGCTCCGGATGATGAGAACTTATTGTGACATTCCGAGTGGCCTCTATCCTGGGAACTGGTGATGCGGAAGTAATGGATGGGTCGCTGACCACCTGCCCTGCTTGTTTACAACCTTTGGGGCACAATGGCTTACGCATGAACGCCCCTTACCTCTTCAATGAACTTCTAGAATCTTCTGGGTTGACGAGCCAGCTCTGACATGGAACTTCGGACGCGGGGGAATTCAAGAAGCTTCTAGATGGAGACCTGCAGGTGATATATACGGCCCGGATACCGGAGTCAGTCAGTCAGTCAGTCAGTGAGTCTAGAGCCTACAGCCGGGTGTTTGCAGCGACAGTGAGCGAGTTCTACAGTGCGAGTGAAGTGTCCGAGTATAGTGAAGTGGTCTACGGAGAAGTTACCGGTGAGTGGTTCGTTGTGGGGATCAACGAAGGAGCAGTGCGGTACTTGTGGACGACTTCTGAAGGGACACTGAAGAAACTGTGAGTGAACTGTTAGCATTGGACTGTAGGTAGTAGGGAATCTAGTAAAGTCACTTTATAATTAGTAATTGTAAATAATAGTAGAGAATCTAGGAAAGCCACTTTATAGAGCTAGGAATTGTAATTAAAAGAAGGGAATTTAGTAAAGTCACTTTGCAATTAGTAGTTGTAATTATTGATGCCATCGAAGATTGTAACTATAGATTAGTTTAATTGTAAAAGTAGGCCTAATAGTAAATTGTACTTTTCACAATAGTTAAAGTTAAGGAAATAACCCATCTAATTATAATAAGTTAATTTTATATATTCAATAAATTTAGTAATTGTTTAGTATATCGTGTTGCTTATTTGTAAAACCCACATAGCGATTAATTATTTATAAATTAGGACGTAAACACGTCACATTATAATATGATGCTTTCGGGTGGAGGGAAAATGGATGTTTTTTGTGATTCCATTAATATGTTTAAGAAAAAATGTGAAATGTACCTGGAAACACAAATTTTATGAAAATAGACTTTTTTTATTTTTATTTGCAACGAGTCGCTTTTTACGATAGAATTGTTTTTTTTAATTTTTCTTTTCCGATTCAGTAATATAAATCCTTAATTAATTAATATTATTGTTCATGTTGTGTTGTTGTTTTTTTTTTTTTATTTTTTAAATATTTTATGCAAATTTATTTAAATTATGTTCTATAAATTATTACCTATTTATTAGTTATTCAATGTATACCTGTCAACTATTTATTTATATTTATTATTATATTTCACATATTTATTATATTTGCTACCTATTTATTGTATATTTGTTATTTATTGTTATTTAGTTCATATTAATTATTATTTGTTACCTATTTATTGTATATTTGCTAACTATTTAGTTCATATTGATTATTATTTGTTACATATTTATTGCATATTTATTTATTAACTATTTATTGTATATTTATAAAATATTTATCAAGTTCTTGGGCCTTATAACTTGTAAATATGTAATGCTTGTTTAGTATAAAGCTTGTAAAGTGTGTAAGACTGGCTAGTTGAATGAAATATTTATTGGGTTCAAAATATTAAAATGTTTTGCATCAATGTAATTGGGTCTATGCCTGTATTGTTGCATGAAATAAAATAAATAAATAAAAATAAAACACTTTTAGCCATTGACTGCTTGATATAGTATTAGTAAAAGGACGTCACTTAGCTATCTTAAAGCATTTACTAACAAAATCGATTTAAATATCACAATATCGTAATGATCGTAAAAACGTACTAAATCGAAATGGATTTTGTTAATAACTGTTTACAGAAGTGGTTAAAAAGATAAGTGTTGTCTTAACACTAATAGCAGATTACTGGTTATATTTACTTCAAAATAATAAACTGATTTATAGTGTGATGAATCTGGAAGAATGCGAGTTTAATCTGTCAGCCCCTCCCAAAAGTCAATAATCAACAATTCGTCACGTCCCCAATACTTGATGTTCCCAATCGACCAGTGCGGTTCAGAAATGGCAAAGTTTGATAAACCACTGTCCCGTTACTCATTACCTTAAACTAATGACACTGTCCTATTAACAGAAGCCTACAAACTTATCTTCTCATTTGCACATAGACATTAAGCTTTGTCGTGAGTTATTAAACTACTTCCGATCAATTGTCTAAACCCGTTATATGTTAATAACTGAAAGTGTAATTATTGTTAGTGAATTAATTCAAAATTTCATTTTTTTATTCCAATTATGATGATAGTCAACATGGATAGCGGATTATCTGCTTCAACTGCACTGTATGCTAAAAACAAACATTTTTTAAACCTCTTTTATAGGGACAATCGGGCCTTATTTAATATTGAAAAAATATATTTGTTATCAACTGTTTAGTAGAACGTACCCAACTATAAATTTATTTCTATGAAACTTTTAAAACCTACGAAAAAATACAGTGTTACATGCAAATTTTTTAGATAATTACTACTTGATAAAGGTGCGTTTTTACTGGAGCGTCTCATGTTGAACTGCCTGTATGATTTATTATTGAGCCATTTTGACTTAAGCGTCTGCGACTGGAGCCGCTAGCGTCGATTGTTGGCGACTGGTCCGAGAGCAGACATAGTCGTAGACGCTGTGCGATTATTGTGGCGTGAGCATGTGGTTTGGATGTTTGTGAAGTACTGCTGAATATGAAATATAGTTTGTAGATGACTTCTTCGTGTCTTCTTTCATGAAACTTAACACGAAATCAAAATGAAGTTTATTCATACGGAAGAACTGTGAAAACTTAACCTCGCCTCCTAATAAATTGTCGTTTATTTAAATTTTGAAGTACAGTACCCTTCTTCATGGCTTCTTTTAAATTGCATGTTTAGTTTTTCTAATCTTGGAGTACTTAACATTTCTAACGTTTCTTTGTCGTTGATTTCTTCTGCTAACAGATGTTTAAACAGTAATAAATTGTTTTCTTTTGCAACAAAACCACTTGTTCTTGTTCACAAGAAAAACGGGAAATAACTCACTAACCATCGCTTCAATTGTGTACAACCCGCTTGCGATGATCATTGCTACACTCTCCAATAAAAACGTATCTTAATAAGCGTTATAAACGACGAAAGACCAGTGATAACGATAATTGAAAATATTTTCGGAGTGTCAAACCACATGTGGAAATAATATTGTGAAAAGTCATCAAGGACGACAGATACCGAGACCACTGATGACAACAAATGGAAATGTTCAAGGAGTATCAAATCACAAGAAGGAATAATATCGTCAAAAGCAACAAATAACTACAATTGTACAGTCATCAACGACTTTAGAGACCACTGATGACGACAAAAGGACGGAGTGTCAAGCTACAAGAGAAGTAATACTGCGAAAAGCAAAACATAACTACAAGTGGATAGTCATCAACGACGTCAAAAACCACTGATGACGACAAAAGGAAATGGTCACGGAGAGTCAAGCTACAAGAGAAGTAATACTGCGAAAAGCAACACATAACTACAAGTGGATAGTCATCAACGACGTCAGAGACCACTGATGACGACAAAAGGAAATGGTCACGAAGTGTCAAGCTACAAGAGAAGTAATACTGCGAAAAATAACACATAACTACAATTGGATAGTCATCAACGACGTCAGAGACCACTGATGACGACAAAAGGAAATGGTCACGGAGTGTCAAGCTACAAGAGAAGTAATACTGCGAAAAACAACACAACTACAATTGGATAGTTATCAACGACGTCAGAGATCACTGATGACGATAATTGATAAGTGATATATACATGGTGTTCCGAGCCAAAGTGCAAATGATACTGATACAGGTAAGTGATAGAGTTACCAATTGACTGTGACAGTGAATGGTAATTACAGTGGATTGCAGAATGTTGTAAGTCGCGAGTAGGCCTACTATGTGATAGCAGAAATAACGAGATAACTAGTGTATGAGACAACCATCATTATATGCCGTTGAACAAAGCACAGTTACCCTGTGGTACTGCCAGTAAGAGACTGGACTGTTGATATAGTGAACAATAAAATATTGTTTCGACTCCCAGATATTCTTATGTGGTGGCCATGAGCATTAACACGATTACAAATTGCTTAGAACTCGGTACTATATCGTAGAGGTATGACAAAATTATTTTATATAATAGGCGGTTCATCCTATTCTATACTACGAAGGAAGTTCAAAATGTAATATTAAAATAACGTTATAGAAAAATACGGCTACCATTAAAATACCAAACGCAAATAAAGTAATAAAGTATAGATAAACAACACCACGGACTATATGCTCATAAGACCCACGTTGTGAAAATATATCCAGAGCCGGCGGCAGGAACAAACTGCGTAGTTGAAGACACGTCACAGGCGGGCGTGCGGCAAAGGTCAGTCACACCCGCCGCCCACTCGCCTCTCTCCCTCACTGTCTTCAGCCTACCGTGTATACACCCAATATTACAGTAAAACTATCGCTCATTCGCCTCTCTCTTTCACTGTGTTCAGACTACTGTGTAAACACCCAATACTGCAGAAAAACTATCGCCTACTCTGCTCTCTCCCTCTCTTTCTTCACACTGTGTATACACCCAATACTGCAGTAAAACTATCGCCTACTCGCCTCTCTGTCTTTACACTACTGTGTATACATCCAATACTGCAGTAAAACTATCGCCTACTCGCCTCTCTGTCTTTACACTACTGTGTATACATCCAATACTGCAGTAAAATTATCGCCTACTTGCCTCTCTGTCTTTACACTACTGTGTATACATCCAATACTGCAGAAAAACTATCGCCTACTCTGCTCTCTCCCTCTCTTTCTTCACACTACTGTGTATACACCCAATACTGCAGTAAAACTATCGCCTACTCGCCTCTCTGTCTTTATACTACTGTGTATACATCCAATACTGCAGTAAAACTATCGCCTACTCGCCTCTCTTTCTTCACACTACTGTGTATACATCCAATACTGCAGTAAAACTATCGCCTACTCGCCTCTCTGTCTTTACACTACTGTGTATACATCCAATACTGCAGTAAAACTATCGCCTACTCGCCTCTCTGTCTTTACACTACTGTGTATACATCCAATACTGCAGTTAAACTATCGCCTACTCGCCTCTCTGTCTTTACACTACTGTGTATACATCCAATACTGCAGTAAAACTATCGCCTACTCGCCTCTCTGTCTTTACACTACTGTGTATACATCCAATACTGCAGTAAAACTATCGCCTACTCGCCTCTCTGTCTTTACACTACTGTGTATACATCCAATACTGCAGTAAAACTATCGCCTACTCGCCTCTCTGTCTTTACACTACTGTGTATACATCCAATACTGCAGTAAAACTATCGCCTACTCGCCTCTCTGTCTTTACACTACTGTGTATACATCCAATACTGCAGTAAAACTATCGCCTACTCGCCTCTCTCCCTCTGTCTTTACACTACTGTGTATACACCCAAGGGTCTTTTGTAGAAGAGGGCCACCAGTCTTGAAATATTTTCTATGGATACAGGACCAACAAAAACACATTGTACACTCAGTATATATGTATTGGACACAATTTGAACACATTTTAAAGAAAAAATAATTATGTTACAAACTATATAAGGGTTTATTCTTGTGGAGGCCAGAATAGGTTCATGTCCCGCCAGATAGCTTGAAACAGATTGTCATCTTTGTTTCTTCGCCGCCACATGAACTCGCAAAGGTACGAATTTATCAAAGCCCTGCTTGTACCACATTCTTTTCTATTTCTTCGCTTTGCTGGAGTTAGGTTAGGTTAGGTTAGATTAGATTAGGTTAGGTTAGGTTAGGTGTTTCAATTAAGTGCCTCTAACATTAACAATCAGAATAAGACCCTTCAAACTATATGCCATTGCTATAGAACATATTTCAAGACTGGTGGCCCTCTTCTGCAAAAGACCCTACACCCAATACTGGAGTAAAACTATCGCCTACTCAGCTCTCTCCCTCTCTGTCTTCACACTACTGTGTATACACCCAATACTGCAGAAAAACTATCACCTACTCGCCTCTCTGTCTTTACACTACCGTGCATACATCCAATGCTGCAGTAAAACTATCGCCTACTCAGCTCTCTCCCTCTCTGTCTTCACACTACTGTGTATAGGTACATCCAATACTGCAGTAAAACTATCGCCTACTCGCCTCTCTGTCTTTACTCTACTGTGTATACATCCAATACTGCAGTAAAACTATCGCCTACTCACCTCTCTCCCTATCTGTATTCACACTACCGTGTATACACCCAATACTGCAGTAAAAGCATCGCCTACTCGCTTCTCTCCCTCACTGTCTTCAGATTACTGTGTATATACCAAATAATACAGTAAAAATATCACCCACTCGCTACTATCCCTCAACGTATTCACACTAGCGTATATCCATCCAATACTACAGTAAAACTATCGCCTACTAGCCTCTCTGCCTTATACTACCGTGTAAACACCCAATACTGCAGTAAAACTATCGCCTACTCGCCTCTCTGCCTTATACTACCGTGTATACACCCAATACTGAAGTAAAACTATCGCTTACTCCCCTCTCTGTCTTTACACTACTGTGTATACACCCAATACTGGAGTAAAACTATCGCCTACTCGCCTCTCTCCTTCACTGTCTTCACACTACCATGTATACACCCAATACTGCAGGTACAACTATCGCCTACTCAGCTCTCTCCCTCTCTGTACTCACACTACCGTATATCGACCTAATACTGCAGTAACACTATCACATAATCGCTTCTCTCCCTCAGTGTCTTCAGATTACTGTGTCTACACTCAATATTATAGTAAAAATATCGCCCACTCGCTACTATCCCTCAACGTATTCACACTACCGTATATCCATCCAACACTGCAGTATAACTATCGCCTACTCACTTCTCTCCCTAACTATCTTCAGATTACTGTGTCTACACTCAATATTATATAAAAATATCACCCACTCGCTACTATCCCTCAACGTATTCACACTACCGTATATCCATCCAACACTGCAGTATAACTATCGCCTACTCGCTTCTCTCCCTAACTGTCTTCAGATTACTGTGTCTACACTCAATATTATATTAAAAATATCACCCACTCGCTACTATCCCTCAACGTATTCACACTACCGTATATCCATCCAACACTGCAGTATAACTATCGCCTACTCGCTTCTCTCCCTCACTGTCTTCAGATTACTGTGTCTACACTCAATATTATAGTAAAAATATCGCCCACTCGCTACTATCCCTCAACGTATTCACACTACCGTATATCCATCCAACACTGCAGTATAACTATCGCCTACTCGCTTCTCTCCCTAACTGTCTTCAGATTACTGTGTCTACACTCAATATTATATTAAAAATATCACCCACTCGCTACTATCCCTCAACGTATTCACACTACCGTATATCCATCCAACACTGCAGTATAACTATCGCCTACTCGCTTCTCTCCCTAACTGTCTTTACACTACCTTGTATACAGAAGTGGACAGTATAGAAATGAAGACTTACATGAACATGTTACAATACTCGTAATTTAGCTAGAGGTATTTTGAAAAGACTAAAAGTAAATTTATCTATGATTAAGGTTTCATATCTCTTTCTGGCACCAAAATTATTTAATTTTTTACCACTTGAAATAAAGAAAATATTAAAAGTAAAACTTTTTTCATTAAATTAAAAGGGTGGTTATTTAATAAGAACATGTTGAATATATGTTGAATACATGTTGAAGTTCTGAACTAAAAGTTTATTGTTTGTAGAGATAGAAATAATTAGTGTAAATATGTATAAAGTGAATTTGGACTAGTTTTAAGTGAATTTAGATTGTATTAGTTTAGGTGTGAAAATAATATTTGTTTTTCTGGAAATTAGGTAAGGTTTGCCAGAATCCAGAGTGGGCCACCCTTATCAGTAAATTATCAATGCGAATGTTTGATCAGTAAATTATCAGTGCGACTGATTAATAAGTCAAGATATGTGAACCGTAGCCATTACTACTGGACTTGATGGTGAAATATTTCCAAGAAATTTTTGTTTATTTTAATTTTTATTTGAAAGTGGAAATACATTCATTTTACACCCAATACTGCAGTAAAAATAACGCCTACTCGCCTCTCTCCCTCACTGTCTTCACACTACCGTGTATACACCCAATACTGCTGTAAAACTATCACCTACTCGCATCTCTACCTCACTGTCTTTACACTACGTACCGTATATACACCCAATACCACAGTAAAAGTATTGCCTCTCTCCCTCACTGTTGGAATACTACAGCAAAATCACTGCTACACTGAATATCTCCTCTCCATTGATAACATGTTTAAATAGTAATATAATTGCTATGTTACATTTCTGTTTGAATTAGTTGGCTTAAATGCGTTTGTGAAATAACTGACATGATCATGATAAAACGTTAAAAAGGGAATAAAATGCCTATGCTTGAATGCACAAGCAGATCCCAGAACCTTCAGCAAATATACGGACGGATCTTGGCTCTCTTGGTACATTCTCCTCTCAGAGGAAATTTTGTTTGAGATGCGACAGATAGTTTCTACCAAATTCGGCCATTGCTAGAAGAATAACTAAATGACAACAGGAATCAGTACAACAGATTAAGCTGCCACAAAAGAGATGTACAATACACTGAAAATACATATACACTTATTAGGGCAAGATTACGTGTATATATTTTATTTTTAAAAATGTTAGAATTATTAAATGACATATGAGCTCCGTTTACCAATGAATTAAAACTAGGTTATACATCAAACAACGTATTTACAGCAGAGGGCTTACTTGTCTTGGAACGAAATTGGCTATAAACAACATAAAAGGTTACGATTTTCAACACTCACAAATTGAACCTCGAGAATTGTACAACAAATTATATTTACAAAAAAGAATATGTTATTCCTTACAAATTAACATTTCCATGAGAATGGAATTGTTTCAACATTTAAATATAGCCTACACGAAAATAATATCGAAATAAAATATTGTTTTGAGTGAGTATCCTAAACTGCCATAATCTTCATTGCACTAGAAATTCCTTAACAGGCCTTATCTATTTTTGTCTCGGTAACGCTCACGGATAAGTTTTTAAGCTTAGCACGGAAAATAGGTACCATTTTCGATTACATTTTCATTTGCATACTGAAGGTCATAAAACTACCTCAATGTTTTAAATTCCGTTAGAGATCCCCCCCCCTTCTCAAAAATCACTACGTTATTCTGACAGAAAATGTTTTGATTTTTCTGTGACGTAATTGTATTTTGTTTTTGCTATTTACATCGGCAGATAATATTTTGCAACGGAACCGTTTACAGTTAGAACCTGCAGCACAGCGCAAGTAAACAGCTGGATCAATAGTCTAAGAGTAATGGGCAGAGTAAGGTTAAGAGGATATCGGCCTCTCCTTAAAATAAATAAATAAATAAAAAATAATACAACTGAAATTTTCTTTAGATATATTGCATTTGTCGATGTAAATGTCATTTTTTTACGACACTGTTGATTAATAATATCGCAACAGCACAATGCATATTAATATCCGATGTTTCGAAAAAGTGCGGACTGATTACTAAAAAGAACGGCATTCTACACAATACTAATTTTCTTATTACGGAATACTTTTATCAATAAAATCAGTTCTGCAGCATGTAGTTTCGGCGCAACTAAACAAAGATTTATTTTCATGCATTGCTTTGGCCCATAAAATCAGTTCGGAAGCATATATAGTTTAGGCGATTGTATGAACGTTAGCTATTAAAATTTGTACATTACGAGCACCACACATCTGCCCGGCATTAGGCACAATTCCTGAAAAGAGAACCCAATTACAAACTTCAAAAGTAAAATAAAGGAACAACCAGGCCGTCCGTCCTTCCACGAAGTGGTAGCCTTTGAAGTGTCAAGAAGAACGCCCACAATAACTCCCTACAGTTTATTTTTGCTACAAAATCTTGGAATACAAGACTGCTTTCTAAATAAAATACTCAGATAATAAGATAAATTGAACCACAAAATTAATTAATATCAACCTCAAAATGATTATCATAAGAACAATTAATTTTAACCACTAAACGTTCTAATAGTATATTATGGCATATTTTTTAAACAATCACTGCGTACATTGCGTGTTAATATTAACTTATATAACAGAAAATAACTTCAAACGTGTATCATATAATTTCTATGGTTTTTTTCTAGTTACCGAGTTTATCTGACCTTTCAGTATACGGCATACGGGCAGTATAAGGCTACGTGAAAAATTATATTGTATCCTAGACCTATTAATTTTACAATATTTAAACATATAATTTATAAATTAACTTATTTCACACCAGCAATTTTTATATCTCAATGGTGTTGGAGCTGAAATAATAATTTACTAAATACCAATAGCTTATATTGTGCAAAACTTAATATCAATACCAAAACACAACAGAATTACCCTTACGGAGAATTCGATACACGATTCTGCATTCATCATACAACGAACATTCTAGTAGGCCAACTAAAAATGTTACAACCCTGCTCTTGAGTTGAAAATTGACTTTAGAATGGAAAGCGTTCATGATTAAGAAAAGTTATGTTAAAGTAATCTTAAAAGAAAATTATACAAATTTAACAGCGATTCGTTGCATAATGTTATGACAGAAGAATCATAATGTCAAATCTTAGCATGTAGTTGCAATACCACAACATGAATGTATTGTGGTTATTACATATACAAAGTAATTTGGTGTTAGCCTTTTCAACAATTTTAAATTTAAAGTAAATTTTTGTATCCAAACCATTGGCTACAAAAATTAATATTGACAGGATTTACAAAATTGGGTATTTATGCACTTTCTTGCCACCAAGCAAAATTGGAAAATGTTTTTAAAATGGATTTAGAATTGACTGTATTTTCACGAGATATGCGTTTTATTCCGCGGAAATCACGCAATTTACCGAAAATTTTGAAAAAAACCAATATCACAACTTTTAGTATTTTGTATATATTTCCGTAATTTAAATCATCTTTTTTATTTTGATGAGTTTTTTGCACTGAATACGAATTTGAAAACTATTTTGGTCTACATATACAATTATTTCTCGAGATATAAAGGAAAAATTACTTTCGAGGCGTATCGCGATTAGCGGCCATTACGTGATCATTATATACACCAACTATAACCACATAAACCGAATTCACCTTTATTCCTACCGGGGTGACGGCAGGCTGGCCATCACTGACGCTAAACACCCGAATTTAACGCAAATTACGATTTTTTTTAGTAAATAGACAATTAGGAAAAGTTAGGATATGTTTGGTTAGATCAGTAAAAAATGCATTTTTCGGGCAGAATAAATAATTTTGCTACAAAACCAATGATATATTCGTGTTCAGCATAAAAAACACGTGAAATAACAAATAAATTGTTGAAACATAATAATTTTTTAAAAGTTGTTTTTTTCACTATAAGATAAAAACTTGTTTTTTAATTTTCCGCGGATGAAATCAACCTCCTCAAAGATATAAACTCATATTTCACCACTTTTTCAACAAGTAATTGTATTTTCAGAGGTGGCAAGAAAATGCACAATTACCCAATATTATTTGTGGGAAAGTATTTTAGTACAAGAAAATTGAGAAATTTGATTTGTTCACTAACAAAGCTGATTAATGTCCTGAGCTCATTGGTAACTAACTTATGCACTTTCTACTTTAACGTCTTATCAAATTTTAATTTTTTCAAAGCTTTTCAAAATTAATTAGGTTATCAAGACAGAGATAACGTTGTCCAGCGGAAAGGTAGTTTTTACCAACAATTTAAAATTTGATTTTGTTAATGTTATTTTGAGATATGTTGTTTCTTTAAATGTGTTTTTTAAACTAGTCATAAATATATACTGTACTTGATTTTTAATGTATCTGCCAACAACTATACCCGTGTCGTGTCTTAGGTTATGTTGGTTAAAACAACACTTGGTCTAACCAACATGACAAAACATGCTTTACTTAATACTTGTGTTCAAATTTGGATGCCTGCTATTTACCCGAATGTCCCTCCAATGAAAATTTTGCAAATTCGTCTCATGTAGTACTGTAAGTAGTTACTAAAATTAAGGTGTCATCTTTTTACTTAAAATCAGTCCTACTAAAATTAACTACAATTTCAATTTAAGTTTGAACAAAAGATAGTTGTTTTAGCTCATAATCATAATTTTTTTTGTGAACAAAATTAATTTTCGCAGGAAGTAGGCCTACTACACGTAAACTAGATCATAATTGCTGAACAAAGTTAAATTAAATTGGTAGTCATGACTTTGTAAAGGCAATGAAAAAATTTACCTTAGCATTGGCTATATTAAATTGCATAATGATCAGCTATGTGTTATGCACAGACCCATTGTCAAACTATGGGCAAAACCCCAAACATTTAAACTAAATAAAGAAACCAAGCTTCGCTCTGTCAATAGCATTATGAAAAGTGTAGACCTAAAAAATAAATAAATTTGAGTAAACTCTAAATAAAAACTTAAAAACATCCAATGCTAAGTTAAAAACAAACCAAATATTCCACTAGGATACTGTAGCCTATGAGGAATGATTCATACGTATGAATGACTAAACAGAAATACTAAAACTATGAAATTAGAAATGTTGAAACTAGTTTTTGATTTTCAAGAAAACCCTTTAGGCCTACTGTACTTCAAAACAACTTGTCTTATAAATTATTAAGCTAAGCTGATTCTTTGCCACTTCCATAAAAGTCACGATTTAAGAGTGGTATAGGTAACTAAACAACAAAACAGATACAGTATTAATTTAGTAATACAATCAATGTCTTACCAAGATGGTAATAACAAGATATTATGTGTTGAATTGAAATAGGACTAATTTAACTCAAATTTTGTAACAACTAACAAACTGTTCTGTAACTTTAACTAGCTTGTTTTATAACCTGTTTTAACATTCTATGAATATAATTTTAGACTGCCCACTATCATAGAGGCCTACTCTTTTCACATTTTAATTTTAACCAACTAAACCAACATTTTAATTTTAACACAACCTACAGAGTCGTTGTTGTGAAAACCAATTGAAAACCGTAAGCCTAAATTTCATATTTTCAAACATTATTTTCTTTAAGGCCATTACTTGCAGAATTAAGATATGAAGTGCTCAATGGGGGAGAGGCTACACAAAATATAAATTAAAAAATGCAGTTTAATAGTTAACGTACTATTCATATTGAATAAATAAACACAAGACCTAAGACAAAACCTAGTGCTATAAGAAAAAGCAACTAGGTTAATCATAACATATGTGTTTATTTACATTTTTCATGTTGATGAACAATCTCTTGTTAAAATTAAATGGAGCGGTAAAATTAAGGATTCTGGGATCAAATAATTAATAAAACCAAACAATTTGAACAAGAGAACTCAAGTCAGTAACTTTAATACAGCACGGTGTTTAATTTGGGCTGATTTCACAATAATCTAATTTAGGTGAGAGCAATAATCTAATTAAAATGAATTTAAAAATTTGAGTGCTTCAAATATAAATGTTGTATAAGGTTTATTATTAAGTAATAAATCGTACCCAAGATTAGATAAATCAAACTTCAAATTTTCACAAATACATGTCATCTACAAATGACAGCGGCGGCCAAATACGGAGAGAATGTTTACTATTGCGCAGTAGGCTCTCTCTTGTTTATTTGCGGGCAACCTGTACAATAATGAAGCTGTCTGCTTACTTACCGGACTGCTGGTAGGGGTTTCTGTGTTGCATCCTCATACTGCTGAAATGAACGTCTTCTATAGTTATGGCGAGGCTTTCACATCACTACACAACACAACACTAAAACACACAACACGTGCACTAACTGTTATCTGCCACTCCCTTACAACTCCATTCATAAACACAGGATCCACTACTCTCAAGTCCTACTGGACGTCACACGTCAGACATAACACGAACACGACGTTACATCGTCGAACTGTCACGGTTAAGTTTTGAGCGACGGTGAATCGTTAAAATACTCTATTTACTTCTGTAAATGGACACCAAAACAACACACGGTACTGTTACTATTAACTAAACTCCGCTCCGTACTCTGAACTGACTCAACTGTTCCGGTCTGCAAGGCTACCAACACTACTCATTTACAGTATTACCGCATCGTTCTGTACAGACATTTCAATGACTAGTTTTCTTTAAATTAAATGGCTAAGAATGATGTAATTTCTTATAATCGTTGCTTCTCGAATTAATTCCTCAGATATACTTTCTTTTTCTTTAATAAATTTCTTCAGAGAACCGTTGCGGCGGGAATATTGGTCTGTTGGTATCACTGACAGCATTCCCCTCCTATACAACGCTTCCCGCGCTGTGATTGGACGAAGAAGAGTCTCACTGCGCACCTCTAGAGCGCAGCTGCGCCGCAAAATGTGACGTCACAACGTTGCTATAGTGACGGTTTTAGAGTGACGTCATAGGCAAACAACACGTCTCCGTCACAACATTGGGAATATGGGTCAAACTCCCCCTGTTAGTGTAGAACCGCCCTAGAATCAATATAGTTCACTAGTATTAAACTATATTATCTCTAGTTCCATAATTTTATCAATAAGTTATTAGCGTTGCACAATTCTGGCGTTATACGAAAATATAAGAATTGTACAATAAAAAACAACTAACTGTATCAACAGTTTTAAAGGTGTAAATAAAAATAGCAATTTAAATCCATTTTTAACTTCTGTGGCACCGAAATTATGTACACACGAGTTTGAAGGTTGTTTCCTTAGAAACTAGGAGGACTATGAACATTCCAATCATACCATTGCTTTCCATGTTTTAGAGGCTGTCGGCCATGATGTTTTATACCATAAGAACAATGTTATTTGCGAATCCATATTTTTTTCGTTATTTATTGATCAAACGTTGTATGTGAGGTGTCATTTTAAACGTTATCATACTGCACATTGGATTTGCTTTCGATTTTTTGAATATATACGCCTAGTTTTGAAATGTATATGAAAATAAAATTTCAAACTAAATTATTTTTATATTTTTTCCATACAAATAATTAAAAAGTTGCAGAGGAATTCCAACATACAATTTCATTCTTGAAAAAAATCCGTTTAAAAATAACTGTTTAGTTTGGATACGCGTGATTGTATGTACGGTTCAAAAATAACGTTGTTCTTATGGGATTAAAACCAACATGGCCGACAGCCTCAGCAGACTCTTAATTATTGTGCGTTATGACGTATGACTTACAACATCTATATATATAAAAAGCAAAGCCCTCACTGATTGACTCACTCACTCATCACTAATTATCCAACTTCCCATGTAGGTAGAGAGCTGAAATTTTGTACACTGTTTCTTTAGAACTTAAATAGGACGACTAAAGTATTTTCATCTTGATAAAGTACTCCTAAGGGGTATAAAGCACCCTTAAAAGATTGGTGCATAAGGATAACATTGGGTTGATTTTAGTAAATTAATAACAGCTGTTTTGTAAATAAATAAACATGTCTATTTTGAATGTTTGACATTATACTATTTAATATTTTTCTATGAGTTTAATCTTCAGCTGTTAAACAAAAATAAATGAAATGAACACTCTTGAAATAGGCTAAATAGGTGGCAAAGCAATTAGTGTGAGTGAGATACTGTACCGAAATGTAATATTATAATTTTACGTTATATAGTCAATATACCGATTTTTGTATTGAATAGTTACATGCCGAGGCCGAAGGCCGAGGTGTATCGAGCGTAGCGAGCGTCGGGGTTGGCACGCGAAGCGTGCAGGGGTGTCCCCTAGTTTTATTATAAGTTCTAATATTTTTTATCTTGGTTGGATCAACAAAAGTACCGGAAATGTAACTAGTTTTCACCGTACATCAAATTTACACCGTTATTACTAAAAAAAACCTGTTCATGCAGCGCATTTATACATACATGGTTGATAAGAATGTTTCTTATAAGCTTTATAAATTTTAGAATTTCACGAAAAAAATGTCCATCGATAGTATGAAACATTTTCCGCTCAATGGTTGCTATCGGCGTGGACACTACTAAACTTTAGAGACGTTTGGGGTGTTCATGTTGGGTGGTAATCATTGAACGGATTTGTGTGGGGGATATAACTGATTATCAGACTTGTTAATTAGCTGAAAATCAGACCAACACCACGTGCTTCGGATTCCACGTAAGTGTTGGTAAATTCCTTAGTTGCCCTAGCTGTTGGGCTATTAATACATTGCCCTTTCTGAGGAACAGTTGAACTCAGTTAGTAACCAGACTAAAATCATCCACACTTATCCTAGACTCATTTCATCATTCATATTCGCCAACATTGTGTCGGCGTCTCATATGTAACAATAAGTATAAGAATTGTTTTCTTGGTTTCTAGAGGTCGTAAAATTAATTATTTGGTCTTGTTGTAATCCTTATTACATATTATAGTGGAGTTACGATACATAATTTCCATATGTATAAGTAAATGCAGTAATTTTATATTGATTTAAATCAATTTAAATTTATCAATTTACAGTTATATAAATCGATTGATTTAAATCAAACTAAAATCACTACAATTACTTAAACATATGGAAATGATGTATCGTAACTCCCCTGTATATGTAATAAGGATTACAACAAGACTAAATAATTAATTTTACGACCTCTAGAAACAAAAAAAAAATAATGTTTCATATAGTGGATTAGACTTTTTTTATATTATAAAATTTCGAAATTTATGAACATTATAGGAAAAATTCCTATTAACCACGTATTAAAATATAGCTACACTACATGAACGGATGTTTGAGTATTAACGGTGTTCATTTGATATACGGTGAAAACTGGTTAAAATTCCGGTACTTATTATTGTTCAAACTAAGATAAAAATTACTAGAAGTTACGATAAAATTTTGAAGTTCATATGTCATAACCACAATCGAACAAGGAAAACAATGGTATGATTGGAGTTTTCATAGGCCTCTTAGTTTCTTAGACAACAACGTTCAAACTATGGTGCACTTAATTTCTGCGCCGACAGTAGATTTGCTCACAACGTTTCGGACACTAATGAATGGCTACGAAAAATCAATTGTTAACTCGACTCACGTTCGGCGTTAATTGAATCGCCGAGAGTAGTGACATAGGGATATAAACCACCCACCTGGGTGTAAACTGATGTGGAAATTGTAGGCGAAAGTTTCAGTTCTCAGCGACCGCATCGGCGTAAATATGACCGGATATGCTTGAGGTGTTTCTACAGTCGAATTCAAAAGCAATGTAGTCGAGTTAGAACCTCTTATCTGCTACTCATTCGATTTCGTTGTGTTGTACATACAAATTTAGCTTATTTAATTCTACGTAATTTCATATAACTAAGATATTTTTTTAATACCTTAAGATTTTTTATAGCAGGTAGAAAAAAACACGAAATGTTAGCACTTTTGGAGTAAAGCTCAAATTAAAAAATTTCTAAAACAAAAAATACACAAGATAAGTCAGTGAAACTTTAACCACACATGAAGAAGGTTGTTGTTTGTAGTCTGTCAAAATTCTAGAATTGTTAACCTTTTACAAAATTCTCTGTTGTAATTTTTGTAAACCATTGCAATCTTAAAAATTGCTGATCATACAAACTTCCAAAACAGTTCAAAAATACCGGATTTAAAAATAAAGAAAGTGTTTAAACAGTGCATGAAAGGTTTATTACTGTGGAAGTATTGAACAGTTAATCAATCTTGTTTTCTATCTAATTTTAAACCATTTTTAATCACCTTTTGTCATGAGGGCTTTGGACCTCCAACGACAGATTTAAAAATGTTATAGCTCTATAAAGATAGTCAAATTAAAAAATAATATTTACAGGATTTACAATTATGTAAATTTAACATATAACAAGCTGAATGTAACATGAAAATGAGAGCCAACTATTATATTGGTAATTTGCAGGATGTATTTATCACAGTTTTAGTAACTGTAAGTGATTCATCAGCCTTTAGCTGTAATATGTCTACCTGTCATTCATAACTATTAAGTCCCCTAATACGGGGTGAAGTCCAGCTGCATGACGTGGCAACACCGCGTCCGATGGCTCTGTCGGCTGCGCATATTACGGCACATCGATGGTTGTTGAATTATCATGAGTTATAAAACCGTAAATTTTTTTATCGCACTTACAGTTTTATAAACTTACTTTATTTTTCAATCCGGTATTTTAAAATCGTTTTGGAAGTTTGTATGATCAGCCATTTTTAAGACTGCAAGGGTTTACAAAAATTACAACAAAACATTTTGTAAAAGATTAAAAGTTCTAGAATTTAAACAGACTACAAAAAACAACCTTTTTCACATGTGGTTAAAGTTTCACTGATTTATCTTTAGTACTTTTTATTTTAGAAATTTTTTAAGTTGAGCTTTACTCCAAAAGTGCTAAAATTTCGTGTTTTTTTGTATTCTGCCTGCTATAAATAAATCTTAAAGTCTTCAAAAAAACATATAAGTATATGAAATTAGGTATAATTAAATAAGCTAAATTTAGGTGTACAACACAACGGAATCGGATGAGTATTTATTTTGTAGTAGTGGTTGAAACTGGAGTACATTGCTTTTTGAATCTGAAAGTAGTACTGTATTCGGTTCTGGCTCTTGAAAAGACCTGGAGTAACGAGCCGATTGAAGTAAATGACATGGTTCGGATTCCAAGATAAGTTGTAGACCTCTTGGTAAGCCATCTGGCTCTTAGGCAATTATAAACGACCTTTCTCAGGACAACTCAATATCAGTCTGCAAACAGGTCATAGACAAGACTCAACAGCGTAACGTTGATAACGTACCTTCCCTCCCACTATGCACAACGTTGAGGGCCCTCCTTGCCAACGCGAACGACTATGACATCATAGTGGAATCTGTAAAAGGTAAAGAACGTTTGACTTTCATGGATACGGTTCCAGTCATAGTCTCAGTGTTTACTAAAGTGAACTACAATTTAATTAATTGATCCACCATTAATCCAGGATGATCTTAACTTATCCTGTGGTGACCACGATAATCATAAGAGTGCGTACACCTACAAGATTATAAAATGTAGGTTAACACTCATCTCCCCGTCAATAACCAGGATGGTCTTAACTTGTCCAAAAGTGACCACGATGATCATCAGAGTGCGTACACCCAGAAGACGATAAAATAGCAGGCCTGTAACACTCATCTCCCCGTCAATAACCAGGATGGTCTTAACTTGTCCAGAAGTGCCCACGATGATCATCAGAGTGCGTACACCCAGAAAAGGATAAAATTACAGGCCTGTAGCACTCATCTCCCCATCAATAAAGAGGATAGTCTTAACTAATCCAGAAGTGACCACGATAATCATCAGTGTCCGTACACCCAGAAGACGATAAAATACCAGGCCTGTAAAACTCATCTCCCCATCAATAAAGAGGATAGTCTTAAATAATCCAGAAGTGACCACGATAATCATCAGTGTCCGTACACCCAGAAGACGATAAAATACCAGGCCTGTGACACTAATCTCCCCATCAATAAAGAGGATAGTCTTAACTTATCCAGAAGTGACCACGATAATCATCAGTGTCCTTACACCCAGAAGACGATAAAATACCAGGCCTGTGACACTAATCTCCCCATCAATAAAGAGGATAGTCTTAACTAATCCAGAAGTGACCACGATAATCATCAGTGTGCGCACACCTACAAGACGATAAAATACCAGGCCTGTGACACTAATCTCACCATTAATAAAGAGGATAGTCTTAAATAATCCAGAAGTGACCACGATAATCATCAGTGTCAGTACACCCAGAAGACGATAATGATCCGAGCCTGTAACATTAATCTCCCATGAATAAAGAGGATACTCTTAACTTATCCAAAAGTGACCACGATTATCATAAGTGTGCGTTCACATAGAAGACGATAAAGATCCAGGCCTGTAACACTAATCTCCCCATCAATAAAGAGGATAGTCTTAACTAATCCAGAAGTGACCACGATAATCATCAGTGTGCGCACACCTACAAGACGATAAAATACCAGGCCTGTGACACTAATCTCCCCATCAATAAAGAGGATACTCTTAACTTATCCAAAAGTGACCACGATTATCATAAGTGTGCGTTCACATAGAAGACGATAATGATCCAGGCCTGTAACACTAATCTCCCCATCAATAAAGAGGATACTCTTAACTTATCCAAAAGTGACCACGATTATCATAAGTGTGCGTTCACATAGAAGACGATAAAAGACCAAGCCTCTAACACTCATCTCCCCATCAATAAAGAGAATACTCTTAACTTATCCAAAAGTGACCACGATTATCTTAAGTGTGCGTTCACATAGAAGACGATAATGATCCAGGCCTGTAACACTAATCTCCCCATCAATAAAGAGGATACTCTTAACTTATCTAAAAGTGGCCACGATTATCATAAGTGTGCGTTCACATAGAAGACGATAAAAGACCAAGCCTCTAACACTCATCTCCCCATCAATAAAGAGAATACTCTTAACTTATCCAAAAGTGACCACGATTATCATAAGTGTGCGTTCACATAGAAGACGATAATGATCCAGGCCTGTAACACTAATCTCCCCATCAATAAAGAGGATACTCTTAACTTATCCAAAAGTGGCCACGATTATCATAAGTGTGCGTTCACATAGAAGACGATAATGATCCAGGCCTGTAACACTAATCTCCCCATCAATAAAAAGGATACTCTTAACTTATCCAGAAGTGACCACGATAATCATAAGTGTGCGTCACACTACAAGACGATAAAATACCAGGCCTGTGACACTAATCTCCCCATCAATAAAGAGGATAGTCTTAACTTATCCAAAAGTGACCAAGATTATCATAAGTGTGCGTTCACATAGAAGACGATAAAGATCCAGGCCTGTAACACTCATCTCCCCATCAAGAAAGAGGATAGTCTTAACTAATCCAGAAGTGACCACGATTATCATAAGTGTGCGTTCACATAGAAGACGATAAAATACCAGGCCTGTGACACTAATCTCCCCATCAATAAAGAGGATAGTCTTAACTTATCCAAAAGTGACCAAGATTATCATAAGTGTGCGTTCACATAGAAGACGATAAAGATCCAGGCCTGTGACACTCATCTCCCCATCATCTCACAAAACCTATCCAATAACATATAAAAATTAGTTTAATTAGACTAAATACAAGCTCAAACTTTCATATAAAATATCTTAACTATTCCAAATACACGATTATCATAACTTCATCGATAATGATAGGCCTGTAAACAAGTCCCCACCAATAGAGATTAATTAATTAAAAAATACAGATTACAAATGTGTTAATGAAAGAAAATAGCTAACACTATTAATTAAAAAACAAATTACCAGTGAACATTCAATAATATCGTACATTGTAAACTTAGATCAGCCTAACACAGTCTCATCAAAAATGGTAGGCATATTTAACTATCCATGGCAGTTGAACATCATGTGGTAAACATAAATTCCAGCATTTCAGCGGAAATCAATAAGGAGATTTCAACTTAGTCCAAGGACACGATTATCATAAAGGTGCGTGTATCACAATGTGACGATGTCGCAGTCCAATGTAAATAAAGAGAACTCTTAATTACCAAAAGGCAACGTATCATAGGTGCTTCACAACAGAGACGAAAAAAAGCATATCGCATATAAGAGGAAGTTAACCTGATACCCAAAAAGTAAGTTTCTAACGGATGGTTAATAGAAGACGACCAAGCCTCTAAACTCTCTCCCACTCACATAAGAAGAATACTCTTAATTATCCAGTGCCCGCATTATCTCAAATGCGTTAATAGAAACGATAAAATCATGGCCGTAACATATTATAATAATAGAGATACTATTAAAGTTATCCAAAAGTTAAGATTATCATAAGTTGTGCGTTTAACACATAGAAGACAATAAGAAAGGCCGACCACGAATTCACAATCAGATAAAGAGATACCTTAAACTATAAAGTGCCTAGATTTGTAAATAAGTTAAGTCAGTTTATAGAAACGATAAAATAAGTTAAATTCATTTTGTAATAAAGAAATCAATTTAATATGAAAGTAAACGAATGTATCAAATTGATCGTTCAACTAGTAGAAATCAGTAATTTCAGCCTCACGATTTACCCATAAAAAAGGGCCTCTGTATTATCAAATAAGATTATTGAATAATATTTTACAATAAAAAAACATAAGATCTAAGTAATTCCAGCAGAGAAGAGGTTACACTAATATCCAAATAAATGATATGAAGTGTGGTTATAGAAGGTGAAGGTAGTACAATAATTCCATAATAATAGAGGAACTTACACTATGAAAAGGACCCCTTATATGAAGATGGTTAAACTATAGAATGGATATAACAAGACCACAGCTAATAGACTCCCTAATGAAGAGATAACTTTAGTATTTGGAAAGTTATCACTATACCTTAAGTGGTAATAGAATCCGTTAATGAAGAGGTAACTAATAGTATAAAGGGAACTTATCACTATACCATAGTGGATAGGACTCCCTTATATAAGATGGTCTACATAGTAAGGATAATATATCACAATCTACACCACTATCAATTAGAGAATCCTTATATGTGAAGAAGGTCAACATAGAAGAATAATATCCTAGCCTGTGAACTAGAATCTCCCATCATAGAAGAAGGTAACTATATATATGGATAAATTCACATTCCACTAAGTGCGCACATAGAAACCATAATGATACAGGCTGTACATAATCCTCCCGATCAATAAAGAGATATTTAACTATCCACAATGCCAGACTACAATAGTTGGTTTCACATAAAGTACATAATGGATCCAGGCCTTGTACATAGATCACCTCATAAAGAGAAATCTGCAATACTACAGGTTTCCGAAAAAGTACCAGATTTTATAGGTGTAGTTCAATAAAACATAATGATAGGCTGTAAACACTAATCGTCCAATTTCAGATAAAGAGACAAGTTTTTACTTATACCTAATATGTCTCGATGTGATGCTAGTTTGTTCCTAGCACGATAAATACAATCGTACACGCATTCCAATATATGGAATAACTATCCAAATGATCCATCATTATCATAAGGTGCGCACAAGAGCGTATGCTTGGCCTGTACCTAATCTATCATACAAGATACTCTTAACTATCCAAATGTGCACGATTATAATAAGTAATTTGCCTGGAGACATTATGGTCCTGCCCGAAACTAATTCCATAACTAAAGAGATGCAATTAAATCAAAATGACCAGAATCGTGTCGTTGTCACATAGAAACGAACAAACACCTGTAAATTAAAATTTCTCACCATGCAAACAATAAATTTAACTTATCAAAATGACCACATTATCAAATGCGTTATAGAAGATTAGCCAATGTCTCGTGACATCAACCCATCAATAAAGAAATCATTCTATACCTTATCGAATAGGACCACATTATCTTTTTATAGTTGCGTTCAACATTAGAGAGATATGTCCGAGCCATGTCACTAATCTACATTCAATAAAAGAGGAATCATACATAAAATAGCCCACATTACATCATTGCAGTTCACATATTAAAGACCAATTAACCTTCTATAATAATCGTTACTTTACATTATCCATACCACATTATCATATCTTTGCCGCAAGAAGTTTCAGGCCTTTAAAAATACTGCCATTTTATCATAAAAAACCTTAACTACCAAAATAAAATTGTGTGTCGTTCACAAAAAAAATCCATTCTCTAAACCATTCCCATAATAATGAGAATACTCTTGAATATACCATGTGAAGAAACATAATTGTGCGTTCAAATATTTGTGTACGGATTAAGCGTCCAGGGCTTCACTAATTCACTCATAATACAAGGCTTAATTATCTAATAATTGCACGATTATATAATTGTTGCGTGTCAATAGAAGACGATTTTACAGTCTGAACACCAGTCCACAATAAGAGACATACTCTACTAAAAAGGAACGATTTCAGTAATGTGCTTCACAGAAGACATAATGAATCCAGCCTGTAACACTATACTTACCCCATCAATAAAGAGGACTTAATTCCATATAGTGCCACATTAATCATAAGTGTGCGTCACAGAAGACAGATAATATACCACCTTAACACTAATCTCCCACAATAAGGAGGATGATCTTACATAAGTGCACATTATCAAAGTGTTAATAGAAACAGAACTGATCCACCATGTAACATAACCTCCCATAAAAGGAGGAAGTCTGTAATATATGCCACAAAGTAATGGGTAATAGAAGCACTAATATCCACAGCCTGTACATAACCTCCCATATAAAGAGGAAGGTCTACTGATAAAGTGCCGTCAAGTGGTTCACATAGAAACATAATACCAGCTTAACATAGCATTCCATATAAGGGGGATACTCTAACATAAAGTGCCACGTCATAAGTGTATGGTTACAAAGCATATGACCAAGGCTGAACACTATCTCCCCATCATAAGGAGGATACTCTTACTTATCAAAGTGCCACAATCATAAGTGCGTCACATGAACATAATACCACTAGTGGCATAATCTCCCATCAATAAGAGGACAAGTTCCATGCGAATAGTGCTCACAAGATATAATGATCAGTGAACACTAACTACCACAATAAGAGGATGACCTTAACATTATCCAAAGGTTTGCATAGTTGCGTCTGAAAGATATAAAGGCCCTTTAACATCATTCCCCATCAATAAAGGAATACTCTTCTATAAAGTGAACGCGATTATCATAAGTATGGACTAGAACGATATGATCCAGTGTAACATAATACTCCCCTCAATAATATGAGGATACTCTTACTTTCCATAATGGCTCGAAATCATAATGTGCGTCACATGAAAGACTAATGACCAGCCTGTAACATAATTCATCAATAAAAGTTCTAATACCAAAGTTGCACGATATCAAGGAGTGTGTCACCATAGAAGACGATAAGATCAAGCTGTAAATAATCTCCCAAATAAAGGAACTAAAATCCAATGACCACGATAATCATCAGTTCGCACACCTACAAGACATAAACCCGGTTGACACTAATGCTCTACCATCACTAAGAGGATACTCTTATTATCCACAGTGGCCACGATAACTAGTGGCGTTAATAGAAGCGATAATGATCCAGTGTAACATTCCCTCTAAAGTACTTTACTTAAAAAGTGACCAATATAATTGTTCACATTAGAGAATAAAGATAGCTGTACACCATCCCATAATAGAGGAACATCTTAAATTATCCCAAATTGACCACAGTTAGTATAGGTTAGCGTTCCATAGAGACGTTTAAATTAAATTGACACATTCCATAAAAATGAATATTGAACTTATAAAGATCAATTGTAGTGTCCACATAAATAGATAAAACAGTGTCATCATCTATAAAAATAGGAATACGA
Source organism: Stictocephala bisonia (assembly GCA_035578905.1). Classification (NCBI taxonomy): domain Eukaryota; kingdom Metazoa; phylum Arthropoda; class Insecta; order Hemiptera; family Membracidae; genus Stictocephala; species Stictocephala bisonia. The sequence goes on along the minus strand of JAQJVL010000550.1, from coordinate 253,248 downwards.
TTTAACGTTACCAAAAGTGAACACGGTTTAAAGTGTGGCGTTCACCTAGAAGACGATAAATACAGGCTTAACACTCATCTCCCCATCAATAAAGAGAATACTCTTAACTTATCCAAAAGTGACCACGATTATCATAAGTGTGCGTTCACATAGAAGACGATAAAGATCCAGGCCTGTGACACTAATCTCCCCATCAATAAAGAGAATACTCTTAACTTATCCAAAAGTGACCACTATTATCATAAGTGTGCGTTCACATAGAAGACGATAAAATACCAAGCCTCTAACACTCATCTCCCCATCAATAAAGAGAATACTCTTAACTATCCAAAACGAGACCACGATTATCATAAGTGTGCGTCTCATAGAAGACGATAATGATCCAGGCCCTGTATCACTCAATCTCACCCATCAATAAAGAGAATACTCTTAACTTATCCAAAAGTGACCACGATTATCATAGTGTGCGTTCAACATAGAAGACGATAAAATACCAAGCTCTAACACTCATCTACCCATCAATAAAGAGAATACTCTTAACTTATCCAAAAGTGACCACGATTATCATAAGTGTGCGTTCACATAGAAGACGATAAAGATCCAGGCCTGTAACACTCATCTCCCCATCATCTCCAATACTTTTATTAATATTCTACACATTTAAATTAGGTATCATAAATATTCGATATCTGATAATAGAGTAATCAAATAAATGTATGAATGTGTGTATAGAAGGGAAGGTATACATTATTATTCTATATAATTAGAGGCACTATACCACTAGTGGAATAGGACTCCCTTATATGGAAGAAGGTAAACTATAGTATATGGAATATATCACTATACCACTAGTGGAATAGGACTCCCTTATATGGAAGAAGGTCAACTATAGTATATGGAATATATCACTATTCCACTAGTGGCATAGACCTACCATATATTGAGAAAGGTGTACAATAGTACCTCCGAGTATATGGAATGTAGCACTATACTACTAATTCCTCAGACCTACCAAATACGTAGGAAGGTCTACGATTGTACCTCAAAGTATATTGGATCAGACCTTAGTGACATAGATCACCCGTATATAGAGGAAAGTCTGCAATACTGCTTCCAAGTATATGGAATACTTCCAGTACTGAATCCATCATTTCTAAAGAAGTGCCGCAGAGCTCTATGCTTGGACCTGTGCTCTTCCTTCTATTCATCAATGACTTACCACTATCTTTGACATATTCTAAAGTAAGTAATTTTGCGGATGACACCTCTATGGTGACTTCTGCTGAAAACATTAAAGAACTAGAGACCATGGCAAGTTAGGAAGCAAAATGACTGAATCGGCTCGTTGTCAACATAGAAACGAACCAAATAGTAAATTTTAAAATTTACTCATCCTGCGAAGACAATATCAAATTTCTTATTGGAAATTATGACATTTAAACATGTTTAGTTGTCAAATTTTTGTGAATCAACCTCAACAATAATTTGAAATTCCATTTCCTAATACTCTTTTATTGAATAGGACTCATTTATCCTTTTTTTACTTATGGTGTTCAAATTGCATGAGTCTGTTCGAACCATTCAGCTATTTAAAATTCAAAAAAAGAGCTATTAGAATCGATCATAAAATAACCTCACCATTACTCATGCAGTTCACTTTTCAAAGACAATAACCTTCTAATATTTCCGTCTATTTACATTGCCTACACATTTCTCTTTGCCCGCAAGAAGTTTCAGTTATTTAAAGAAGAAATAGGCTGCCATTTCATCACTACAACCTTCGCACCACTAATAAAATTGGTAGTCCCGTTCACAAAAAAATCCTTTTTCAAGAACCATTTCCATTATAATGGTGTAATGCTCTTTGAATCACTACCATTGAAGAAGACACAAATTCGGAAGAATAGTTCGAAATATTTTGGTTGTTCGGTAGCATTACAGCGTCCGGGGCTTCGATTAAGTTCACTTCTATTTAGCATACAAGGCTTATTGTATTATATTGACACTATTATGTAGATTGTTTCTGTCCCAATAAAGATGTTTTGACTTTGAACACAGACATAAGTGACATAGACCTCCCATAAAAGGAGGAAGGTTTACGGTAGTGCTTCCAAGTAAATGGAATACAGTACTATACCACTAGTGACTTAGACCTCCCATATATGGAGGAAGGTCTGTGATAGTGCCTCAAAGTATATGGAAGACAGAACTATACCATTAATAACATAGACCTCCCATATGGGGGAAGATCTGCAATAGTATCTTAAAGTATATGGAATACAGCACTATACCACAAGTAAGATAGACCTCCCATAAATGGAGGAAGGTCTGCGATATTGCCTCCAAGTACATGGAATACATCACTATACCACAAGTCAGATAGACCTCCCATATAAGGAGGAAGGTCTGCGATAGTGCCTGCAAGTATATGGACTACATCACTATACTACTAGTGGCATAGACATTCATATATGGAGGAAGGTCTGCGATAGTGCCTCCAAGTATATGGAACACAGCACTATACCACTAGTGGCATAGACCTCCCATATATGGGGGAAGGTTTGTGATAGTGCCTCCAAGTATATGGAATACATCACTACCACTAGTGGCATAGGCCTCCCATATATAGAGGAAGGTCTGCGATAGTGCCTCCAAGTATATGGAATACAGCACTATACCACAATTGAGAAAGACCTCCCATATATGGGGGGGAAGGTCTGCGATAGTGCCTGCAAGTATATGGACTACATCAGTATACTACTAGTGGCACATACCTCTCATATATGGAGGAAGGTCTGCGATAGTGCCTCCAAGTATATGGACTACATCACTACCACTAGTGACATATACCTGTCATATTTTGAGGAATGTTTACTAGCGACATTATGGTCGAGAACGGATATGGGAGGAAAATGCAAATACATGCAGCTATATATACGTTATTCTAACCAATTGGTTCGCAGCGGAGTTGTACCAATGACTACAGATAGAATAAGACGAAAAGTTCAAATTGGCAAAAGTCAGACCAACAATATTGAAACAAAAAACAGTTTCAGCAACTGGCTGCTACGATCGCTAGGAGTTCGTTTGCCGGGCGAAAGCTGGGGGAGAGAGTCATTCTATCTGTAGTCATTGGTAGTACTTTAGTGAAACAAGTAATTAATTTTAAATTTGGAATAGTATTGTTGTACACCATCCAATTGGGGGAACATTTATAAAAGTACTGCCCCCAATTGGACCAAGGTTAGGTTAGGTTAGGTTAGGTTTAATTATTAAATTGAAATACCAAAAAAATTTGTTGTAAATACTGTGTATTAAAATAATGTGTTCCAAAATATATTTATAGTAAAAGTCGTATTATAAAAATAGGTCGATTAGAGTGAGACCTACTGAAAGCACGGAAGGGAGAGTAACCTGTAGAGATAGGGGACTTCTCTTCGCCCACAACGTCATTCAATTTTAAAATTGCCTTCGAAGCTATAGTTCGTTGGCTCCATCCATTAAGTCAGCAGCAGCGGTGACCATTGTTTGGTGTGATTTACATTATAACGAATTAAACTTAGAATGATCAAACTAAATCATTAGTATTAAAATAATAATTCATAGCCAACAATAACACATTGAGTAATAATGTAAACGATAAATAACATTAAATAAGTAAAAAGTACAGTTCATCATAGTTAATTTTTACAACTAAATACTGCTGTGGGAGTTAGTCACAACCGTGATTTACAACGGTGAGGTGGTGGAACGTTTCCCCTCCACTGGTGAAACCCCTATATGCGCTAAATATTCACGTACAATACACTAGCCGATAGCTTGAGCGCACATTGATGGCTGTTGTTGATTTATCAATAAATATAAAATCACAGGATATTATCACAGTATAAAAATCTTGGTAATCCAAAATATAAATTCGTATCTTGCTTTTCAATCAGCTATTTATTAGCGTATTTGGAAGGTTGAGAGATTGATTAGCCGATCCTGAGATTGCAAGGGTTTACAATAATTACAAGAACATTTTTTGTGTCAAAGTAAAAATTCTAGGAACTAAGCATTATATTTAAAACTAACCTCTTAAAACAGAGTTAAAATTTCAATGTTCTAACCTTAATAGTGTTTTATTTACAACATGTCAAAGAGGCAATTTGTTTCATAAGTACTAAAAATCAGTGTTTTTTTTTTTTTTTTTTTTTTTTTTTTTTTTCTTCGAACCACAATAACAAATATTTAATAAGCTACTAAAAAAATTTAACTTATATGGCGAGATGCAGAATTAAATAGGCTAAAAATTGGTGTATTAATTTTAGATATTGAATAAATATTGGATGTAAAGCAGAGGTTCAAAATCGAATACATTTCATTTTGAAACCGACAGAAGGCTGCAATTTGACTGATCTATTTTGTAATAGAATTACAGTAAAAGTAAAAATATAAGTTCAGAAATAATATTCTTCCAATAAGTGTCAAGTAATGCTCGTGGAACATTGTGTTTGGTATCAAATACTTTGTTGAGGCAGTGAAAGGGCCATTGACCCCTGTGGAAGGTTGTCATATCACTAAGTCAATATTAAAGATCATTTTTGCATCATATTTGTTTGCCAAGTTTCGTAATAAATTTTCAACTGATGTTAGTTATCCATTCTAATTAATTGTTTTAACTCTAAAATTTAATCGAATATTTCATTTTTATTTTTAATTTTAGAATTGAATTTCTCAAATGTTTACATAACACTGATATTCACTACGAGTAGTTTAGTTGATTGCCTTAGAAATCTATGTTAATTTTTTTGTTTGCTTTTAATACAAGTTTTAAAATCCTATTTTATATTTAATAATTAAAACCTTTAAGGCTGCTTTGAGCATTTTAATAGTTATTTTATGTGATTGAGAGTGAGAGAGTGATGTCTAGTTGCACCAGCGGAATAGTATATTTCATAACAAGAGTGGAAAGTGGGGTTTTGCATGTTCGAGACCATATGTTTGAAGTGCGAGACTTGTCGAGCACTTCAAATGGTCGAGAACATACAAAACACTTTCACTTGAGTTTTGAACGATACTTTTCACTACACTACGGAATAAAAACTCATTTTTGGAATGTTAACTGTTTATTAAATTAGAAACATGTTTTAAAAACAGGTGTTGTTGACTGTGGAAAATTTTCGGTTGTAAACAATGTTACTTTCGGTAGTAAACAATAGACAGCTGTTGAAAATACGATGTTTCGCAGGTTGTAAACACATAACGGGGGCACCCGAGGTGCGACATGGACTACCTGAGGGTCATAATTGAACACTCGAGGTGCGACATGCAGCGAAAGAGAACCCAAAACTAACACTCGAGGTGCGACATGGCGCTTCGGCTAGCAGTGTGGCCGTGTTGGTCTGGCGGCTAATAGTTGATATATTTACAGTGATAAAATTATCTGAAAACTACAGCCATACAATGAGACACATGATTAACGATTGTTACCAATACAATTACTACCAATGTACGTGTATGGGAGGGTGGGTTAGGTTAGGTTAGGTTAGGTATATATAGGTAGGTCTATTTATATATATATATATGGACACAGAGAGAGAGCGCGTCTACAACCCCGCAACCCTTCGTCGGGCTACCTGAGGTGGCATGTCGCACCTCGAGTGCCAGTTTTATGGCCCTTTGGGTCACTGGGATTAACACAGGTAGTCCATGTCGCACCTCGAGTGCCACCACGAAAACAGCTGAACTCATAGTAGTGTAGTGAAAAGGAATTTATAAGGATCTAAATAATCCTCTGTCCCTAGCAGATATGCACCGGCGGTCATATCTAATCTGGGTCTCTTCAGGTATAACGCATAGACACACTTCCATTCCGGGACATTCTATAGTAATCACAGTCAAATATAACAAAAATGTCACTTATATGAAACAATATCATATACTGATGAATGTTTGATATTCATGATAGTTTCCGATAGTAAAGTAGAAATCATTGAGAGTTAAGTGTGAACAAGGTTTAAATTCAATAGTGAATCTTCCTATTAATTGTTGTAATGGAAGTGAAATAGCTTGACATGATTCATCCTAGAAATTAATCTGGCCACATATTTGTGCTTTGAATCTGAGAAGTTTTCTTGGGATAAATTTGTTACGAAAATTAATAAATAAATAATCGACTATATTACGTCGATTTAAACTGACCATGGACCGGTGCAACTGGACACACATCCCTTAAGAGTTCGTGTGTGTGTGTGTGTGTGTGAGAGAGAAAGGGAAAGAGTAAAGAGGGGTGCGTGTTAAAGTTCACTGACCTCTAATAGTTTGTGTGTGAGAGAGGGAGCGAGAGAAGAAATGTGTTTTCAAGTCTAAAGTTCACTCCCCTGAATATTTTATGGGTATGAGAAGGAGAAGAGTGGAGGGGGTGTGTTCAAGTCTGAAGTTCACTCCCCTTAATATTTCATGTGTATGAGAAGGGGAAGAGTGGAGGGGGTGTGTTCAAGTCTGAAGTTCACTCCCCTTAATATTTCATATGTGTGAGAAGGGGAAGAGTGGAGAGGGTGTTTTCAAGTCTAAAGTTCACTCCCCTTAATATTTCATGTGTATGAGAAGGAGAAGAGTGGAGGGGGTGTGTTCAAGTCTGAAGTTCACTCCCCTTAATATTTCATGTGTATGAGAAGGGGAAGAGTGGAGGGGGTGTGTTCAAGTCTGAAGTTCACTTCCCTTAATATTTCATGTGTATGAGAAGGGGAAGAGTGGAGGGGGTGTGTTCAGGTCTGAAGTTCACTCCCCTTAATATTTCATGTGTATGAGAAGGGGAAGAGTGGAGGGGGTGTGTTCAAGTCTGAAGTTCACTCCCCTTAATATTTCATGTGTATGAGAAGGGGAAGAGTGGAGGGGGTGTGTTCAGGTCTGAAGTTCACTCCCCTTAATATTTCATGTGTATGAGAAGGGGAAGAGTGGAGGGGGTGTGTTCAGGTCTGAAGTTCACTTCCATTAATATTTCATGTGTATGAGAAGGGGAAGAGTGGAGGGGGTGTGTTCAGGTCTGAAGTTCACTCCCCTTAATATTTCATGTGTATGAGAAGGGGAAGAGTGGAGGGGGTGTGTTCAAGTCTGAAGTTCACTCCCCTTAATATTTCATGTGTATGAGAAGGAGAAGAGTGGAGGGGGTGTGTTCAAGTCTGAAGTTCACTCCCCTTAATATTTCATGTGTATGAGAAGGAGAAGAGTGGAGGGGGTGTGTTCAAGTCTGAAGTTCACTCCCCTTAATATTTCATGTGTATGAGAAGGGGAAGAGTGGAGGGGGTGTGTTCAAGTCTGAAGATCACTCCCCTTAATATTTCATGTGTATGAGAAGGGGAAGAGTGGAGGGGGTGTGTTCAGGTCTGAAGTTCACTCCCTTTAATATTTCATGTGTATGAGAAGGGGAACAGTGGAGGGGGTGTGTTCAAGTCTGAAGTTCACTCCCCTTAATATTTAATGTGTATGAGAAGGGGAAGAGTGGAGGGGGTGTTTTCAAGTCTAAAGTTCACTCCCTATTATATTTTATGTGTGTGAGAAGGGGGAGAGTAAAAGGGGTTGTGTTCAAGTCTTAAATTCACTGCCCCTTAATACTTATGTATGTGAGAATGAGAGGCTGAGGGTTGTATTTTTAAGTCTAAAGTTCACTCACCATAATACTTTATGACGTGTGTGATAAGGGGGAGAGTGGGGAGGGGTTATGTTCAAGTCGAAACTTCACTGCACATTAATATTTTATCTTTAATATTTTATATGTGAGAAGAGGAAGAGTGAAGGGGTTGTGTTAAAGTCTAAAGTTCACTCCCCTTAATACTTTATGTGTGTGAAAGAGGGGGGAGTAAAGGGGTTGTGTTCAAGTCTTAAGTTCACTGCTCCTTAATACTTTATGTATGGGAGAAGGAGGGTGATGGGAATATTTTCAAGTCTAAAGTTCACTCCCTATAATATTTTATTTTGCGAAAGAGGGAGAGTGAGGGGGTTTGTTTTCAAGTCTAAAGTTCGCCCCCACCCACTCATCAAATATTTTATGCATATTGTGATAGAGTGGAGAAGTGAAAGAATGTTCACTATTCACTAGCCCTTTATATTTTATGTATGTGATATAGGGGAGAAGTGAAAGACTGTTCATAGTTCATTACCCATTTATAATTTATGTGTGTGATAGAGGGAGAGAGAAGGAGTGTTCACTGCCCCTTTATATTTATTTTATGTGAGTGATAGAGGGGGATAGTGTAGGAGTGTTCAAAGTTCGCTGCCCCTTTATATTTTATGTGAGTGATAGAGGGGGGTAGTGTAGGAGTGTTCAAAGTTCACTGCCCCTTTATATTTATTTTATATGAGTAATAGAGCGGGATAGTGAAAGTGTTCAAGTCTCCCAGGACAGTAAAGACATTCTGGTAAGTTGCAAGTTGCTTGTCGCTAGACCACTGACTCTTCACCGAACACATACGTCTTTATATGTACAATATTATCTTGAATTACTCTGGAAGTGATATAAACTGATCAGCTATCTGAATTTTTCCTCACAAACTAATGGGGGTGGACTCTCAAAGATCCTAATAAATATTAAAACATACATAGGCCTACATTATATAAATGTCTACTTGGATTTATTTGTTATATTAAATCTCTGATGTAGGCCTATACAAATAATGATGATCTACAGGGTGATAAACTCAAAGCGGCCACAATTGGAATCTCAAGAAATACTAATTTTATAGCAAACTTTAAATGAATGAATCAATGAATAAATGGTGAACTTTACCTAATTTTTTATGCTTATTAAAAAAAATTACGTAGTTCAAATGTTAAAATTCGGTAGCCGTTTTCCAATATAGCGGTCAACTTTGAAATGTTTCACGGGAACCCCTATTTTTTATGACGGATTTAGGTTTTACTGGTGATTCTAAGTTTGTTTTACTCTATTACAGGCATCATTTTCATATACTTAACCGTTTAGCCACTAGGAGCGCTGAAAGTTTAAGAAATTCTTATTTCAACAAAATTAATTACTAAAGAGGCATTTTTTACCATTTACAAAACAATAAAGCTTTTCTCAGAGTCAATTTTTTATATTTATTTGAACGTTAAAAAGCTGTTGCAGTTTCACAAATACTTTATTTTATTTAAAAAAACCATATTAATCCAACAACTGTGTAAGTGCAAGTTCAGCATAAGAAGTAATAAATGAATACAATATAACATGATTGTGTTGCTAGGCAACAATCAGCTGTTTCATTGTTCCAAATTTCCAATTTGGTTTTACCTCATGGTGACCAAAGATGTAGGAGTAGATATATTTTAGCATATTTTTTAGCACGTCTGTATCAATTGTCATTCGTATCAATACAAAAATCACTTCGCAAGCACAATTACCACTATTATAAGTACACCTCCGTTCAACCTTTAATGACTGGAGATCATGTAAGGAGGCTACGTGTTGCGCTTGGATGGCTGAGTAGTGGGGACATAAAAGCAGTCCCTTCATATATCTAGGAGGCCTTGCTAAGTATCAGTGACATATCGTGAATGATCTTATGGAGACGAAGGAGGAAAACTTCTAATGTACATTGCAGCCTCCCGCTCACGATACATTATGTGGATAAAACAACTGAAGGCCTCCCACAAACGTATTTGTGGATAAGACAGCTGAAGACCACCAACCCACATATTTGTGGATATACTACTGAAGGCACTCCACCCACCATATATGTTGATAAGGTAACTGATGCCTCCCACCCACCATATATGTAGATAATACAACCTTTAGTCCGAATAAAATAACTTTGGTAGGTCTACTGGCGGAACGGCCACGCGCCGCTGGTCTGAAATGACAAAACTCTGAGTTTTAATTTGCTGTCAAACTTTAAAAAAAGTAAGCAATAATTTTCAAAATATTGTATAGTCTTCACAGTGTTATATTCTTTAAGAAAAAATATGCTGGAGATTTTGCTTGAACTAATTTACTTTTTATAGTGATGTTTAAGGACACGTTTTGATGAGTGAAATTGTGCGTGAGTCGTATTTAACCTATCACTGTAGCGAGAATAATAGTAATAACATTATTTATTGTGGATGGATGACAGTTTGATTCGTTATGATTAGTTTGGTATGAGACTCATTTAATAACTCAAACAAGTTAATGACAAATTAATTTTTTGTAACCCCTTGCTAAGAATAATTATTTATTGTTGCTAATTATTAAGTAATTATTACTAAATACGTATAAAAATGTACTGTAGTTGTCATCTAATTGTAACTGCCACCGAGGCGATCGCTGCGGCCGTAAGAAAGCGATCTGTGTATCTTTTTCTCTGTGGCACAGCTAAGCCAATGTTGTGATCGTGTGTTGTACGTCTGCCTAGGCAGTGTCACAATAGACAATGCGGCAGGCACTCGTGACTGCCTTCTAGAAACACAGGAACGCGATTAGAAAACAATAGTGTTTAATAGCCTAATTAGCAATGGTGATGCCAAGTTTTCGTCACTCGAGACGCGTGACGCTCGTCGTCAGCCGTGAAATATCAGTCAATACGTCACAGTCGTGGGCGGATAGCCGTCTTGGACATTCCTATTTTTATACATCAATTCTAAAACTATCATCCATTTCTTTTTTTGGAAGGTCATCAATAAATCCGGGAATCTTAATTTCTGTACAAAGACAGTATAATTGAAAGGTAATCTAAAATAATGAGTTAATTCAGCAATATATTACATAACAATAAATATTGCTTATTCCGAATACAAGCCACAGTACTGTAATGTGAAAAGAAACTGGGTCTTGGAAATAGTATTTCATTTTACGAAAATCGAAGTGATAAACGTCCGTTTGTTAAGGGGTACTCCACCCAAAAATATGACATTTTATTTTTATTAAAATTTATCACTAAAGAATATTTTCTGAACAATTCCACGTAAAAATATTGGTGAAACAGTCTTAATAAATATTTTTTATAAATTTATTACGAAACGCTTGCACCTACACATTTTCCTAGTTTCGTCCAGCTGCACTTACATAATATCACTATAGTAACGTATTATAATGAACTGCACATGTGTTATTTTGTTGCCTGATATTGGTAACAATGCATTATTACAAATAACTTTATTATTACAACAAATTATATTTTATAATAACTACTTCCATAGTACAGTTGTATTTTATAAGTAAAATATCATGTTTTAGTTTGTCCTGTTTTTCGAAAGTTCCAAAAATACGGGGACAGTCGTAGCTCCATTTATATACCACATAAAGCCTTCAAACTTTTCTTGTTTTGTAGGTTATAAGATGCTCTACAAGCTGTAGTATGGGTTTATAAAAATTTGATACACAAAAATTTAAAAAATAAAAAAATTAAAAATTAACAAATTTTTATAGATAGAAATATTTTAAATTCATGATTTAAAAATATGAATGCTTGTAAGAAATCCCTTCCTACAAATTGTACATAACCATGTTACCTTCAGAATATAAAAAAGGAACTTGTCTGAGTTGTCCTAAGAAAATGCTGTTATGAATAAAAATCAACACCTGTTAAGGGGATGAAAAGATTAAGGGGTGGAAATAACAAAAAAATTATGTTATTACCTTCCTATTTAGGAAGGTAATATGTATTTTCTTTATCATATGTATTTACATTACTAAAATATAATAAAACATAATTAAAATACATTATTACATTACATTATTACATTACATTACTAAAATAAAACATTATTAAAATATAATAATGTTTTTAAAAAATATAGTAATTTATTTAAAATGTAGAGTTTCCCCTAAGTGTGGTACTGTTTAATTTAATTACAATAATTAGGTGTATCCTTATAATACCTTACATTTAAACAGCAATAAAAAATATATGATGACAAATTCAATAAAAAAATCTAAAAAAATTTTAGAATCGACGTCCTTAGCCTAGCTACCTTTATGTAATCTGCAACATCAAATCTAAGATTTTTCTCCAAACCGTGTTACTAATAAATGGTTTGGCAAAGAAATACAATCTGACTGCAATAAATGGAAATAAACAGAATATATCTAATTAGGAATCAAGATAGAAAGCAAACGATTTGCTTTTATGGCTCTTCAGCCATCAAAAGCTAAGACGAGGTTTTTTGGATGACTGGTTGAATTGACGTACAGCTCTGAAGTCAGCACAGCGCGAAAGGAAGGGGGCTTTAAAGACTTCATATGGCGGAAAATTTTGAGATAAGTTATTATTTTGGAAAAAACATGAAATGCGAAATAGTAAAAATTTTAAAAAACATATTTATTTTCTTAGTAAGGTAAAGGGATTAATGAAACTCAACAAAAACTCCTCGTACATTAAACTATGTAATTATGTAGTTAAATTCTAAATAATCTTAATAAGGAATCAATAATGAGTTACTGTAAGTGATTTATTGATAAGACTATTTCAACTCATGCTATAGGTTTGTTATTCGTAAATTATTTCTAAACTCTACCATAACTGAGGAAATAGACCACCAATGTGCCAAATATGTTGTCGTCAGCTAATCAAAAATAATTTCTTAAGTGACCGATTGCAGCTATAATCACAGATTACTAAATTGCTCATCTCCTTTGTGAACTTCCGTTGGGAAATCAGCATTGCATACTGTTGTAGCAGTGCATCAACTGTTTGTGGACCGAGTGGACTGAGCGTGGTTGTCAGACCGTTCTCTCTCTCTTCCTGTCAATCCTCCATTGTGGCATGAACATTGTGACGTTCCAAATGAACAACGTGTCTCTATTCCATGATCAATCTGTGTGTACCTTATGTGGTTATAATGTTTAAGACATGGAAATTAATTTAAAATGACATTTTCAGACTTAACAAATTAACTATAATGGTTAATCGGAAACACTGAACAACAGGGGAACAAAGAGTTTTGAATATTCAAATACATACGTGAGTAAAGTCAACCCCGAGGCTCATTTTGATAAATTGTAGAATAGGATGTTCGAGGTTGAGAGGGACTAGAGGGGGAGAAGTTGAGAGCTTACAAATGGAAATATTATCAAAAGTAAATCCAACGCGCAATATGACAATGTTTAAAAAGATACCTCATCCACAACTGTTGGTCAATAAATAAAAATATAAAATAGATTCGCAATTGACAGTGTTCTTATGGTATTAAAACCAACATGGCCAACAGCCTCTGCAGAATCTTAAAAGTAAGCAAATTTTATTTGGATAATGAAGTTAATCCCGATATTGCCAACATGTAATGGGGTATTACATACGTCAAGATTTTTACAGATATGTTCTGTTATAAGTCATCGGCCTGGAACATTTAGGGACAAAATACAATCCAAAATTGATTTTACTGAAAGGATATGTTAAACATGGCTGACCTAACCTAATTTAACGTATAAAATCTACCGAAACTAACATACATTTTAAATTTAATCTGACCTATTTAGCATAACAAAACGAAACCTAACCTAACCAAGAAAATGAACTATTCAAACAAAGTTTGAAAAATATCCTAGTCAATTAAAGATTAGAACTTTGTAATTGTCTTTATAAAAAATTGCCTAAGATGCTGACTGTTAACCGAAAATATCCGGTTACATTAGTATAACTTTATCAAATTGATATTTTCCTTGACCGTCTTACAGACAACCCCTTGCTTCCTTATGTAATCTGTTTGTACAGTATATTGTTTTCCCCAAACAACAAATCTTATCATGTTCTTGTTATCTAATCACCAGTCTTAATAAACACATCTTAATTTGTTTTCTTGCTCGTTGAAATGAGTGAGCAATTCCCTTGAACAGCAAGACTGAAAGATTAATTTGATTCCTGTTGTAGTATAAATTAATAATTGTATTAAAATAAAAAAAAAATAAAAACATAAATGCTAAATTCTAACCTCAAGAACTAAATTACAATTTGTGTTTGTTATATAATGAGTTGCGTTGAAGTTATTTACCCTTTGACATTTCTAGAGAATTGAGGAATCCAAAAAGATATGGCGACCAGCATTGGTTAAAACCCGAAGAAGTTACGGGGGGGGGGGGGGATATACCTACTCTCAGACACTAAAAAAGATTTTAATGTTTTTATTATAGTTTGAACATAAAAATAAAACTGTCAATTCGTTTGATTGTTCACTTTGGGTAAATTCTCTTTAGAATAATTCACTTTAACCACAGAGAAATAAGGAATAGAGATCGCTTAAATATGGCCGCAGTGAATGCCTCGGAGCCAGTTAGAACTAGATTTCAACAATTATCGTTCATTTTTATGAATTTGTAGTAATAATTACTTCGTTTGTATTTGAGGATTTGGAGGGAAATAAGGGAGGTACTGAAAACGGTGCTGGCCCTGCCATCCGCACGGTGAGCCGGATAACTATTCAACACTCATGTGGCGCACTAATGGATGAAATTAGGAAGGAGTTTTCGAAACTCCTTTCCTAGGGGGCAGAAACAGCTCCTCAGCTTTCCCTTTCTCCATAATAGTAAAATGACTATTATTTTAATTTAATAATTTATTTCAAACCACTGATGCAAGAAACATAAAAATGACATAAATGTTAGCTAATTTGGTTTTCATTGTGAAATGTTTGAGGTAATTTCTATTAACTCTGATATGATTGCACTACTTTGCATCTCCCTTAAGTAGACTTATATGGTTTTCTAAACTATAAACTTTGTTATCTAGGAGAGCGGCAGTAGGCTAAGCTTTTATATTGATGAGATGGTTTAGAGAGAGGGGACACACAAACTGAGCCATTTTAGGTGGGACAGACTGTCGTTAGGACAGTTTGTCCGCCGCGTGCAAAATTACAAGGTGAGCCAAGTTGTCCTTGCCTATACATAGCCTATCATCTAAAATAAAAATAATAGCCTATACAGCGTCCAAAAATAACTGTATAATATCAAGGATGTGATATTAGCCTACATTTTCTTAGCTTATAAATACACGTTTTTTAATTAGTTAATGCTCAATTGAGATAAACAACTAACTTATTAATTGTGTTATTTCGTTTATTATTTTAATATCTTAATTGTAATGTTGCTTGTACAGTCACATTCAAAACCTAAAGTGGTTCAGTTTATCTTTTCCTGACAGAGACAACCTGTGGTCCATTCCGGAGTGGTTGAGTTTGCCATTGGGACGCTTTGTCCGCAGCGTGCAAAATTCCAAGGTGGTCCAGGTTGTTCTTTCGTGAACGGACAAACTGGACCATATTCCTGAGTGGTTCAATCTGTCTTCGGGTTACTATATCTTTGGCTCACTTTATCCTCGCTGGATTTTAGAAGATGGTCCAGTTTGTCGTAGGGACACTTTGTCCACGTCCCTTTTAGAGAGAACCACGTAGGGAAAGGTAAGCAAGCGTAGGGACCACCCCGTAGCGAAGCGTTGGCTAGTCAGTAATTTCATTAACAGCAAAGGTAAATACTGCACTAGAGTTCTGTTATGACACCTTTATAGCTTATCATATTAATTATGATCATTGTTGTATTTTATTAATGTACAAGATGTTGGCTTACCTTCAGTGGGTAGAAAAGTTTGTTATTTGAAGCAATCATTTTAATTTGGTTATTTATTAAGAAAGTGTTTTTTAGTCATATGTAAAATTTTCCCCCTAAAGGTCTGTGGAAAACTGTCGTCGCATGTTTGAAAGTCAATTTAATAGAATGTTTTCTTTATAGTTAAGTTAAAAAATACGGGATATTTTCCAATATATATATATATATATATATATATATATATATATATATATATATATATATTTGAGGTTAAACACGATATGAAAACATTCTGTGAGGTGTTGAAGGTTTGAACACAAGCAATCACTCGTTGAGTAAGGTCGTCATAGTGTGTACAATGTACATGACTGCCAACGGAACAAAACAGTGTTATTTTTGTAAAGTCTGGGTAAGTGTATGTACGTATGTAAGTTCCATCATACTTTTTTATTTTGTCATTTTCTCGAAATTTATATTTTGAGGCAGTTTATCATATGTAACAATGCTGTTGTGGGGAAGTAGTTATTTTAAAACAGATTTGTTGATATATATACTTTTAAGTTTGTGTTCACTCTTCAAATAAAAATAGTAATTCGAAATAATTTTGTTCATTTTGAAATAAATGTAAATTTTGCTTAATAAATATTGCAGTCATAAAAAACAGTATTTATGTAGAAAAATGCTAATACAGCATAAGGCTTTATTTAAACACATTTTGATGGATTTTTTTCTTATATGAGTGGAATATAATTCTTAAGGCAGATTTTTGTTGAGTAAAAATATGTTTTTTATCGTTGGTAACATTGCCCCATACATGAATTGCATATTATATGTTTAGTTAAAAGGAAATTACAGATATTTAAAAACTTATTTTTCTCAAAATATTGCCAATCTTTTCAATATAAATACTCCTCTTGTTATTTATTATTAACATATTATACAGGCTGTCCCTTTAAGAGGTTGCTATATTCTATCCATCATAGCTAGTACATCAGAGCTATTGATGGACGTCAGTTCAAAAGGTGTTAAAAACAAATTGTGTTTACTTTTTTTACGGATCTATTTGTTGTAACTGTACGATATCCAGTTTATAGGATGTTCCAAAGTGTCGGCTGGCATTTTAATTAAAAAAAAAACAATTTCTTCGTGGGACAGCCTGTACATGAAAACTGAGTTTAAATGTTTGTCAATTCTGTTTCCCATACTCCTCAGTAATGATTTATTTTCCTTGCAATATAATATTTTCTTTAGTAGAGGTTATATTTTAATTTTGTAGGAAGAATGTCATGTAATTTAATTTTGATAAATTTATTGAGAGTTAATTGTTGAAACCCCACCGGAGTATTAATTTATAATTCCTGAATATAATCAGCTGAGCTTACTTATATTGTACAATCAATTTGCTATTTGTATCATCTGCAAATAAACAAATTCCGGAAGATATATTACGAAAAAGACACGTTGTAATTTATTATTTGTAAATATTTTGAATAAAATTGGTCCTACTACAGAACCTCGAGGATCTCCAAAAAGTACTTCTGTTTCTTTTGAATGTATGGAATTTCGTCTCTACAATTTTACTAAGGAAAATCCTGAACCACTTTAAAGCAACCGATTTCAATTTACTTTACCTCATATGATTTTTCAAGTCATCAGAAGTGCTATACGACATAACAGAAAATAGTAAAAACCATTCCAAATTGGTAGTGTACTGTAAGTAATAATAATAATGGTTGTGTTAAAAAAACATATGATTAGCACTTCACTTCTAGTGTTTGCCTAATAGGCGGGTTACACAATGAGCGTCTTGCAAGCTACATGGAAACATATGATTAGCACTTCACTTCTAGTGTTTGCCTAATAGGCGGGTTACACATTGAGCGTCTTGCAAGCTACATGGAAACATATGATTAGCACTTCACTTCTAGTGTTTGCCTAATAGGCGGGTTACACATTGAGCGTCTTGCAAGCTACATGGAAACATATGATTAGCACTTCACTTCTAGTGTTTGCCTAATAGGCGGGTTACACATTGAGCGTCTTGCAAGCTACATGGAAACATATGATTAGCACTTCACTTCTAGTGTTTGCCTAATAGGCGGGTTACACATTGAGCGTCTTGCAAGCTACATGGAAACATATGATTAGCACTTCACTTCTAGTGTTTGCCTAATAGGTGGGTTACACATTGAGCGTCTTGCAAGCTACATGGAAACATATGTAGCTTCAAAGAAATATTATAGTTTCTTAAAATATTACGTGTTGCTAGGAATAAAAAACAAGTGAACGTTACCTAACACCAATTAATTATAATATAAGTACAAAATATTATGGTGATCGATTGCGGTAAACCAAGTTTACCTTCCTCAAATCAGAGGAATTCGTAAAATTTGTGATGTTTAATATTCACTTGTTTTGTAATACAAGTATGTCGTGGTGGAAAAGTCCCGCGCCATCCTTCTATTTTTTTAAATAAGCGATGGAAATTAGAGTCTTTTACAATCACTTTAGGTATTGCGTAGCTACTTTAAGGTACAATTGGTAATCATCTCACTCTAATAGTGGACGTCCTATCGAGGGTATCATCAATATTGCTAATTAAAGCCTATGGCTTGTGATACATCATTTTAAAGGTTATAATTTACCAAACTGAATGCCACAAATCCCATCCCTATAGAAGCACTATATCAGGAATTAGAGCAATTTGAAAATTTAAATGTTTAATATTCAAAGTGCTCTATTTTCTGATAGAGTGGTCCCTTAGAGATGCAGTTTGTGGCATTCAAATCAGTAACATACGACCTTTAAAATTATGTATTACTATACCTGGGATTAAAGAAATATTTATGGTTTCCATAACTGAAGGTCGCATTATTTTTTCCATTCAATTGTATACCTAATGCTACAGCTTTTTAAAGGTCATATGTTACTGATTTGAATGCTCCACACTGCATTTCTGAGGGACCACTCTATCAGAAAATAGAGCACAGAATATTAAAAATTGAAAATTCAAATTGTTCTAATTCCTGATAGGGTATCTCCATAGAGATGGGATTTACGGCGTTGTACTCTACTCATAAAGACCTTTAATTTGATGTATTATTCGACCTATGCTTCATTTAAGATTTCCTTCTGACTCCTTGCGGACCATCCCCCTGAATATGAAAAAAACTGTAGTTATTTCAATAAATAGATTTACAGGTGTAGTTATGATGTACCACGTTTAATTTCTTTTCCAGTAATAGTTAAGAAATTATTAAGGCCATGCGGGACTTTTATTCCCTACCCCGTATATACGATATATATATTATATTTTTATATTATATCAGATACACTAACTACTATACTGCATATATTCGGTTATTATTACACAACATCTTATACAATTGTCTAAAGGAACAAAGTCAAATTGTTGCAATATTCTTTGTAATACATCTTGTGCTTATTCGAATAGCTTTTTTAGGTTATGTTAGGTTACATACGTTTGATAGGTGTCGTACATTATTCTTATTCTTACATATAAGCGCCGACACAACATTGTGTATTTTAAGAAGAATATGAATGATTACATGAGTGTAGGATGGCCTGTGTAGTCTGATTACTAACTGGGTTTGGCTGTTTCTCAGAAAGGGACATTTGTTAATATGAATGATTCCATGAGTGTAGGATGGCCTGTGTAGTCTGATTACTAACTGAGTTCGACTGTTCCTCACGTAAATAAAAGATTAGCCTTGTAATTTGTCCCTATATAACATATTCCAATATTGCTTACACATAACCGAGAATATCTTATGAGTTTCGCGGAGGTTCTCGAATTGTGATGCGCGTAACCTTTGGAGATACGCAACACTTGTAATGGGGTACTCCAAAATCCAAGATATACGACTTGCGAATTTCAGATTTAAAATGGTGCCGTACTTAACCTTGTAATAGGATATGTACCATCACTAAGATTTTTTATGTTTCAGGTCACCCAAAATTTTGGTTTCTAGTACATCTACCCAGATTCTAGTGACTCAAACATTTCTAGTGATTAGAATAAAGACAAGGGTCTAATTTATTTTAAAACATTGGTAAAGGGTACACAACTGGAAAAAGATTGAGAACCACTAGGTTAGTGTAGAAACACAAAACGATTGGAAACATAAACAATGCAACTATTACTTGGCTGTCTTGATGTACTGAAAGATTGTTTCCCTTTTGTCTTCTCGCAACACAATTTCTTCTTCCTTTAATTATAAACGCGCTTTTTAGTACTGTAAAATCCAACGGCCACTGTTTATGGCGTACAGCCCAACACTCAAAGACGCGTGTTTCCTGGGTCCTGATGGTCAAATCACAGACGTTTAACTTGAATGAACGTACAATCTTATGAATCTTATTTTCGAAATACGAAAGATCCTTTACTAGTTTAACGATGTAATAAACAAGCCCCGTCCTTGTAATTATTTTCAAGGGCTGTTGATGTTGTAAAACTTTTTTATTACAGTTAATGGGTCGACCACCCATGGTTTAGAGACGTTTATTATTGCTATCGAGCTATAAACTCTAAATGAGTTCAGAGATACTCAAGAAGTTCTATGGCCTACTTTACTTTTTAATAAGAAGTGGTTCTAAGATAAAGAATCAACTGTGGTATAGGCAATTACTGCAGAGAACTTTACTGCAATTTAATAACCGTTGTATTGTTTCAAAATTTTTAACAAGTCTCAACAAAAAACTTGATGGTGCAGTGCTGTAATCCAGCTACTTGGGGACAAAGTGTTTGGGAGATTGTAGGCGATAGGTTCCATGCTCGATTCTCCTAATACCGACACGGCGTCCGCTCAATGGTTGCCATCAACGTAGACTCTACTAGAGAAGTCTGTAGTGTCCGTGTTGAATGGTAGTCAAGGTTCGGATGTTGTGTAGGGGAGAGAACTGAGTGTCAGACTTGTCAGTTAGCTGAAAATCAGACCAACACTACGTGGTTCGGATTCCACGTAAATCTGTAGGTCCCATAGTTGCCCTGGCTATTGGGCTATTAATATATATATTTCTGAGCTAAGTCGAACTCAGATAGTAACAATGACTACACTCGTTCATCTACACTCATCACACTCATTCACTCCTCATATTCGCCCATATCTCTACGATCGGCGTCTTATTTACCATCAATGATATAGTATATTTTGACGTAACTGTACCTCGCAGCTCACTGCCGCTGAAGGGGAACTGTGGTGAGAGAAGCAAAGAGATGAAAAAAAAAAACAAAACAAATTGAATTCAATAAATATTTCTCAATCAATAAAATTCCAAAAAGGTTTGGAGACCACATACATTTGAATGTTAAAGCGGATAAGGGAGGAGTGACAATTAGAAATACATATTTCAAATTTAAAAAAACCGCTGCCGTTTTCCAATATGGTGGTCAACTTTGTTATTTTACTTCTTATATAAAACACCCTATATTTTACGATTGTTAATGATATAAACAGTAATTTTAAGACGTTTTTATTCTTGGTAGTTTTTCGATATTTTGCTTAATAACGTAGATATGAGAGCTCAAAATGTTCAGATTCCTTATGTAACGGGTCCACCAAATTGGTAGGGAAATTTAATTAATTTAGATAAATAATAAATAAATTATT
Source organism: Stictocephala bisonia (assembly GCA_035578905.1). Taxonomy (NCBI): domain Eukaryota; kingdom Metazoa; phylum Arthropoda; class Insecta; order Hemiptera; family Membracidae; genus Stictocephala; species Stictocephala bisonia. The sequence continues at coordinate 232,131 of JAQJVL010000550.1, read as the reverse complement.
ATATAGAAGGAAAGAAATATATTTAATCAAAATAAAAAGAAGTTTTAAATCATATTAGAGAATTGTCGTAAGAAAGACGCAGTTGGGTAGACATGGAGACATAAATATGTCGACTCAAACAAGGCCCTTTGTTCGAGACAGGATGGGTGGTTCAGTTCCGAGAATCATCAAAACATCTGGAATGCGTGAGACCAAAACAGTCAACAAATTCACAACGCAGTGGCGGGGACAGGAATCAACATGCAAGTCGGTTGAAAGTTTCCATTACCCCCACCCGTTATTCAAAAGAAAGAACGTACAAGCAACGTTGGAGCAGACGACCTAGTGACAAACAACAAAAAAAAAGTAGGGACGCTATTGGTTCAAAAAATTAGAGGAGGGGAATACCACGCGGTTGACCAAAATCAAGGGCTCTCGCCCTCGCTCTCGGTGGCATCACTCTGTACACTGCTCTCGCCCAGGGAGTCAATGGGATGACTTCGTCTCTTCTCTCGCCATCAGAAACAGTAACATGACTCCGATACTCTGCCGACATTGAAAACTCTCACTATAGTACAACCTAGACAGTCCTAGAATCATATTTGTGCAGTATTGTTTGAAACAGTGCGTTAATAAATCTTGTTCAGTGAATTGAATATTAAATTTGAACCGGTCTGACTAATACTCCACGAGAACCTCTTAGTGCCTCAGATAAGTGTACTTCTAATTAAGTTGTAAAATAGAATATTAATGATGATTTCTTAATAAATTCAGTCAAGTTTAATTTTTATATTGAAATAACTTTGTTAGAAAAATAATCTAAAGTAAATGTCTAATTGAAACATGTGATTAAAATAATATTTTGAAAGCTTAACTATCTTGTTTGATTGCATCATATAAGCTTCACCGAATTACCCGTTAGACCCTGAGATCAATTTTCAAGAGAAATCATGCAATAATTTAATGACTTTCATTAAATTAAATAAATAATTTTAATAAAAGCAACAACCTCCTTAAAGGTAAAAGGTTACAAATTGTCACCCAATAATTTTGGGATAAAAAAGAAATTAATTAAAGAACCCTGATTTATTGAATATCATTGTTTTAATTTAATCAATAAATTAAATAAAATAAATAAAGTAACAAAAGGCGTAACGTAACAGATTGACGCGACAACGTGAGGCTTTGTTGTTGCAGATTTAATTAATAAAATTAATTGGTGCAAATTTACTTAATTATCACATGTAAAGTAACATAACGTTACAGAATGGCGCCAACAACGTGAGGCTGTATGATGCAATTAAATTAAAAAAAAAAAAAAAAAAAAAAAAAAGACATGAAAATAATTGGTTAACAATTTATTAGAAAATCATAGCTTATGTGAAATTTCATGTCAAGTTGATTATATAAAAATTGTGATAGGCTGTATATCATAGTAGTGAATTAAATGTAGTTGAAAATATTTAAAATATGAGATAATAGAAGCCTAGGAAAATATATTTTAATTTTAGTAAACTTTAATTAAAAAGAATAAAAGAGTCATAGGACATATTTTTCAATTATTAAATTCTAGAAAATAAAATAATCATGTCAAACATAGACATGGTGGAGAATACGGACATTGATTCCGATAACTCTGACACCTCTCTGAGCGTTATCAGGGAGATTAACATAAATAAAAATAAAGATAAATCTGATGAAGTTAGGCCAGATTTAAATAGGGAAGATACTTTGTCTAACATAATGGACATGTTGTTAAAAATAAATACAAATGTGGAAACTAAACTAAACAGTATGAATGAAAGTATGAACACTAAATATGACAACTTAGAAACAAAACTTAATAACATAAATACAAATGTAGAAACTAAACTCAATCAAATTAATACTGATATGGTAGAGATGAATAGGGAAAACAATATAAAATTAGATGAGTTTAGGAGAGATGTAAATGAAAGAATAGATAAGTTTGAAGATAAACTTATAAACAAACTAAAAGAGGTAAAAGTAGGTGTTAGCAAAGACAGTAAAGATGTAAAGGAGGATAATGTAGTAAATGAAATAAATGAAGTTGAAAATAAAGTTAGTGAGATAAAGGAGGTTAATGTTGTGTATGAAGTAGAGAATAAAGGTAGGCAAGAACCTATCAAAGTAAATAATGATAAGGACAGCTTATTGTCCAATAAAATAGAGTTGCTGTTAAGAGTAAATAATGACATAAATACCAAACTGGAGCAGATTGAGGTTAAGCTAGGAGGAACAGGTAGTAAGATGAAAGAGATGAATAATAATAAGATGAACTTAAATGAGGAGGAAACTAATGTGAGGTTAGATTTGCTGATAAACATAACCAATAAAATAAACTCTAAACTTGATAAAATAAATGTAAGGTTAGATGAAAAAAGTTTTGAGGTAAAAGAAGTAAATAATGAGGCAGTAGGTCTGGACAATGAATCTAATATGAAAGCTAATGAGCACATAAAAGAAGTTGATGATAGGATAGGGAGTACTAAAGACAACTATGTCAATGAAACTAAAAGAGTAAATGTAGACTTTGTTGAGTACGAGCTAGATGAACACTTAGAAGCAAATGCAACACTAAATGAGATAGGCTATGAACTAAGTAACCAAATCAGTAGGCCTAAAATAAATGATGAAATAGAAAACCAGATAGGGCATCTAAACACAGTGTTAGATAGCAAAATAGGACAAATAAATGAAACTCTAGCACTAGGTAACTTTAATTTTGAAAGTTTAGTAGATGACTTCAAATGTCAAGAAAATAAAAAACTAAAAATGATCAGAAGTAGGATTGAGGAGCTAAATGAGTTCTTTGAATTTGAGATGGAGATCATAAATAAATATTGGGGTCTAAACAAGCAGAAAGAAGTTGAAAATAATATGATGGGGGGTGAAAACTTTGATGTAGACATGGAAGACTTTGTAAACTATGTTATGAGGTATTATAATATCTCATGCTTCTCAAACTTTAAGTATAAAAAGAAAAAAGTTAAATCAGTGCTCTCGGATAACAACATTTGCACAGAAAACTAAACAGTAAACTCAGCCTGTTCACTAAAAAGATACTTAAAAGATGAAATAATAAATAAATAGTGATTGAAGTAATGCAACTTTAATAATGATAGGGGGGTTGTATTAAAATAAATAAAGAAAATGTAGAACTGATATTTAAGTAAAAGAATGTTTAAATAGGTCATTTAACAATAAACAAATAATAGGCCTAGATGAAGAATTGTAATATTGACAGTAAGGTGAATTTGTGATTGACTGGGAGATTTAAAGATAACACTGAAATAATATGACATTCATATTAAACTAAGATGATGAATAAATATGATTAATAGTAAAAGTAACTATTAAAAGAAAGAATATTCAGAGATGCCATAATAATAAATATATGGTAGGCCTAATTAACAGTTTGTGAAAAATAATAATAACCAGAGAGTTGTTATTAAATATGAAAAATATTAAATGATTTAAATGAAACTTTGATAATAATATGTGTTAAATGATTATGACACTAATAATAAAATGATTTTTATGTGAGAACGAGATAGTTTGAAGAGATGCTTTATAGTAGCTGGTATCATAATCCATGAATGTTTATATTGAATATTTTAAAATAACAACAGGATAAATGAGTAAAACTAGAAAGAAGTATGGAGACTTACTCAAATATATTGTTGACATAACCCATATATACATAAATAAAACATGAACCAAATAATAATGCAATGACTAGGTCCACATAAAATGAAATAGGTGAGATAGGCCTATCTTGTAAAACTTTGTATAATAACTAATTAATGCTAAACAATGTTCTAATGACTTGTCAATGTTTATGCTAAAAACAATTTAAATAATAATATGATATGACTCAAAGAGATGTTAAATCATGATGAAGTAAATAAAGTATAATGTAATACTTTGCTTTTGTGACTCTTGTATGTTGACATTGAATATAATCCAAATAAACACATTGTGTATACTTTGCTAAAATAATGAAAGGAGAATTTCTTTACAATACTGTGTTATTGTAATTTGTTTGTACTCACATTGATATGACTTAATGAATATAACAACAATGATTCAAGGATGTATTTAACTAATGTAATGAAAGGAGATTTTTGAAAGGTATTTTATTGTAATAACTTGTTTCTGTTTATATTGAAAATAATCAGATGAATGTAATTCTGATATTGAATATGATGAGATGATACCTATGTTTTACTGAGATATAAAGGAGATTCTTTATAATAATTTTTTAATGCAACTTGTGTATGTTGATGTTGAAATAACTCAAGTATGTACATTGTATATGCTATTATTGATGTTTATGATGTTTAATCATCATAAGAATTTTATGAAGGGAGAATAGCCAGTGGTTAATAGCAGTACGATTCGAACATAATTTCAACTAGTCACTTTCTAAATTCTAAATTCCTTAACGCCAAGTACTCTATTAATCACACAATGGCACAGTATATCAGTTTTAGGTGGTGGTTAACCTTGACGATAGCGTCTAAAAACTAAAAGCTTACAGTGATCTGTAGCATGGCAAAACCCATTTACCAAAGTCATGTTATAGACACCTTTAGATTAGTAATTTAAAATATAACATTGTAAAATGAGAATGAAATATTGTAATAATGTAATGTAATTTTTGATGGTAAACTTTAGTACGGCAAGTGATACTAAGAACAGTGATAAGAATCACAATTTAATGAATAAAGTGTAACTGCAATGTTTGTTGATAAATTGTTATGACTTTTTCACTTGTCAATGATGCAAGTCAGGAAAGATAAAAGATGATTAAATATGAGTTTGTTTAAAATGTTTTATAAATAATTTTTCAATCAATTTAGTTGCTTATGGAATTGAAAACATTGTAATAATTAGCAGTCAGTAATTAGATTGTGCTGTATATATTTTATAATAGAAAAGTAATTAAAGTAATAGGTACAGGTAGAATGACATTGCCATGAAAATAATTGATACTGTGTGGACACTGGGAACAATAGTGAAACAACCATCAGGTATAATGATATTGCAGCAAAACCAGCGACAACAAGGGACATTTTGGAAAAGTGGACATGTATGGACACAAATAGCAGTGTGGTGCCACCGATGGGTGTTCGGAGGACCGACCTATTCCCGAGAGCCATGGTGTTGCGGAGCAGCCGACCCAGTGACATACCGAGTGACTCATCCCATTGGCATGGCCCTGTCAACTGTCTGCATCCAGGCACACTAGTCTTTCAAGACCAACAACTTGAGTGCAGCCATTTTGGACACATGAGTCAACCTTTGTGTCATCTATCTTTATGTGACTTTCACAACCCATGGGTGTAAAACAGACATAGTTGGTGTTTGATTGTACATTCATTACAATCTTTTTAATCTACAAGACTCTTAGTTTTGGGAACCGGCCATTATCAGAACTTAACTCTGGTTTTTCAATACTTTAAAATTAAAACAAAAACAAGTTCGAACTAGTGTAAAACTTTACACTTGGACCGCATCCAGTTTTATAAAAGTGAGTGACTGTTTTTAAGCTTTTGTCATAATAAGCAATAACTTCTGAAGAAAACCAATACTCTACAAGAACACTTACAATGTTCCAGAACCCTGGCCCATACTTGAACACTATGGTGTTGTAAATGAACCAGACCAAAGTATGTGCAGTGACATCAGGCCCCACTGGCGTAATATTGACGTCCTCAATATTCTAAAACGGTACAGACTTGAACACCAAGGCGCTGTGAATCAACAACTCCAGAAGTGCGTGCAGTGACATCAGGCCCCACTGGCGCAGCTACAACCCCGTCACCAGACCAAAGTACGTGCAGTGACATCGGACCCCACTGGCGTAACAACAATTTGGCAATATGTTTCAAACTAATAAATAATAAAAATAAATATTATGCAAATATGTATGGAATAAATAATAGCAATAAATAAATAATATATAATAAATAAATAACAAAACCAAAGTATAAATAATTTATAAATGATGAATTTTTAATAATGAAAAAAATGACAATGGTGTTTATTGATAGATTTTTATATTATTCAATAATATGTGAGATATAAATATCAATTCAAATAATAATTTTATCACTAAAAAGAATTACAATAATTTTTATAATAAACTATAAAGTATCAAATAATAATAATAACTTGCATCAATGACAAAGAACTATGTAATGCATCTGTTGATTAGTAAACAATGTATAATACAAACTATTCTTGTATTAAAATAGGAGTTGATAACTTATTGTTGTTAATCAATACTTGTATATAATTTGATGATATGTGTACGATGTATTTCAGATAAAGGTATCGTTTTGTTTGATAACTTTGATTAAGGACTGATGAATTTCATTCCAAATAAATAATAAGTATAATCTGATGACTTATTATGTAAATGAGTTGGTAATTAATGATGTACAACTTTAAGAATTAATCATTTGTTAAATGATAAATAAAATGTTAAGATTTAACTAGGGATCGATGATATGTGTAATAATATGATGACATGTTGATGATTGAAAAAGTTGGGAAAATTGTTTGTGATTGATAACTGACTTGATAATGTAAAGATTTGGTTAATGTATAATGAATTATTTGAGAATAGTGTGGATTGTGTAGTGTGTAAGAATTTATTAAAAAAATTAAAGAAGGATAAAAGATTGAAAAAAGATATAGGAACTCAAAGAAGGATTTAAGGGCTGATAATGGATACTTGTATTTAAAGAAGGTTTAATGGGATGATATAGGTTACAGAAATTAAAGACGGGAAATGAATTGAATAAGGTTACAGAATTAAAAGAAGGTTTTAAGGTTTGATAACGGATACTTGTATTTAAAGAAGGTTTTAAGGGTTGAAAATGGATAATTGTACTTAAAGACGGATAAAAGGATTGAAAACAGGTTACAGTATTAAAAGAAGGATTAAGGGGTGAAATAGGATTTTAGTATTTAAAGAAGGGTAAATGGATTGATAACAGGTTATGGAATTTAAAGATGGTTTAAAGGGATGAAAATTTATATGAGGGATTTAGTAGAGTGTTGATAAAACAAATAATTGATGAATTGTTGAGTCAATGAATGATGATCACTACAACAAATGGTGAATTAGATGAAAAGCAGGTATAAAGAGTAGTCAGATGATTCTGATCATGATGCTTGAAAATAATAACTACAAACAAATATATGGATTAATCTAATTTTTGAATAATGAATTAATAATTGCTGAAGTGTATTATATTGATATTGATACATAACCTATGTATTGTGATTGATAGTTTCATGCTACAAATCATTGTTGGTAATTGGAAACTTGTATAATTTTAAATGATGTATAATAGTTAATTAATGATATGGAATTTGTGAAGTACTACTTTGGACTTGTGAAATTTTGATTTGTAAATCATTGTTTTGATTCATGAATATATGTAGATGAATGAATATTTCATTGTTAATTTATAATTGTTGAATCTTAATAACGATTTAAATAATTTGTTAATAAATACTGATCATTTAGTATTTAAAAGGGAATTATAATTTGGTGAACTATTAAACTTAACAAACATGTGTATTTGATTTAAGAATGTATTGATATTTAAGGTATGAATTTCAAAGTGTAATGTATGATTTTTGTTTGACAAATTTTAATTTATGATTGATGAGTTTTTAGTTGACAACTTGTAATGATTAAATATATACTAAATTTTGTTAACAATTATATATAATAAAAGACTGTTAGACTTCTAATTCATAAATTGTTGAATTTTTAATTAACAATTTTAATTTATTGAAATGTTGTCAAATGACTGTAAATTTTAAATAATTGACTTTTAATTGATAACTTGGTAACTTGTTAAATGGTAATTCATTGATTTGCATAGATAAGGTAAATAATTTTGTTGAATGAGAATGTTCATTTTAGACTCAATTTCTTACATGAAATCTAATATGTAATTTGATATTAAGTTGTATGATAGCTGATAGTTTCAATTTCTTTTTAGATATAAGCAAATAATGTAAAACTAAAACTTATCTGAGGAACAATCGACAATTTGGTGAATCGTGTTTAAGATCAAGATTTTTTGACTCGCGTTACTCACACATCGCAAAAAATCGGGGGGTACTGTAACGGGTCCACCAAATTGGTAGGGAAATTTAATTAATTTAGATAAATAATAAATAAATTATTATATAGAAGGAAAGAAATATATTTAATCAAAATAAAAAGAAGTTTTAAATCATATTAGAGAATTGTCGTAAGAAAGACGCAGTTGGGTAGACATGGAGACATAAATATGTCGACTCAAACAAGGCCCTTTGTTTGAGACAGGATGGATGGTTCAGTTCCGAGAATCATCAAAACATCTGGAATGCGTGAGACCAAAACAGTCAACAAATTCACAACGCAGTGGCGGGGACAGGAATCAACATGCAAGTCGGTTGAAAGTTTCCATTACCCCCACCCGTTATTCAAAAGAAAGAACGTACAAGCAACGTTGGAGCAGACGACCTAGTGACAAACAACAAAAAAAAAGTAGGGACGCTATTGGTTCAAAAAATTAGAGGAGGGGAATACCACGCGGTTGACCAAAATCAAGGGCTCTCGCCCTCGCTCTCGGTGGCATCACTCTGTACACTGCTCTCGCCCAGGGAGTCAATGGGATGACTTCGTCTCTTCTCTCGCCATCAGAAACAGTAACATGACTCCGATACTCTGCCGACATTGAAAACTCTCACTATAGTACAACCTAGACAGTCCTAGAATCATATTTGTGCAGTATTGTTTGAAACAGTGCGTTAATAAATCTTGTTCAGTGAATTGAATATTAAATTTGAACCGGTCTGACTAATACTCCACGAGAACCTCTTAGTGCCTCAGATAAGTGTATTTCTAATTAAGTTGTAAAATAGAATATTAATGATGATTTCTTAATAAATTCAGTCAAGTTTAATTTTTATATTGAAATAACTTTGTTAGAAAAATAATCTAAAGTAAATGTCTAATTGAAACATGTGATTAAAATAATATTTTGAAAGCTTAACTATCTTGTTTGATTGCATCATATAAGCTTCACCGAATTACCCGTTAGACCATGAGATTAATTTTAAGAGAAATCATGCAATAATTTAATGACTTTCATTAAATTAAATAAATAATTTTAATAAAAGCAACAACCTCCTTAAAGGTAAAAGGTTACAAATTGTCACCCAATAATTTGGGGTAAAAAAGAACTTAATTAAAGAACCCTGATTTATTGAATATCATTATTTTAATTTAATCAATAAATTAAATAAAATAAATAAAGTAACAAAAGGCGTAACGTTACAGATTGACGCGACAACGTGAGGCTTTGTTGTTGCAGATTTAATTAATAAAATTAATTGGTGCATATTTGCTTAATTATCACATGTAAAGTAACGTAACGTAACACTTATTGAATTTATAATTGGGATCACATTTTTTTTTTTTATATATACATTCAAAACAATGATCTAATCTGCAAAAATTACTACAAAAATTTGGAAAATGTATGCCTAGCTATTCTTTTTTCACTATTTAACGGAATAGTGTATTAAATTATAATACGCAGAAATTTAAACAAATAGGCTGTCAAAAATAAATTGATGTTGGCAGCAGAGCTGTATTAGAAGTTGACTGAAACGGCTGGTAATGGTAACAGTGCTGCCAATATTAATTTATCTTTGACAAAATAGTAACCTATTTGTTTAAATTTCTGTGTAGTTAGTTTATCTGTGTGCAGGCTTAGAGTTAAGCAATTGCCAATTCACGTTCATTCTAAGTGTATATTCACCTACCTCGTATTGATAAAGGTTGTTATTTAATCAATAAATATATGTAAATAAATTATACTAAAATCTGACACACCAAACATGTGGTTCCGATTCAAACAAAGTTTATGAATAACCTGACAACTGGACTGTTAATAAGAAATGATAAGTAATCCAGTGAGTAACTAGACTACAAACAGTTATATAAAATGATTTAAAGGACTCTTATCTATTGTATTTGATAAGTACTACTAAAGGAAATCCGGATCCTGGCCATATTTATAAAAGAAGTGTGTTTACTATAGACCGGTTGGAAGGATTGTTCTTGAGAAGTTATTGCGTACAGTGTTTCTGAAAAGTTTCAAAGATATCTATTGTATATTGTTAGCAAAGAATATTATGATTCACAAATTTTCAAACCTATAATCTGACCACAGTAACATTTATAACCTTAACAATCGTCAAAAAAGCTATGTGCAGATTTAACGCTGCCCCGAATAAATTTAGAATTACTGACTGTAGAAACAAGGTCATGTACCTCGTTATAATTTAACAACTTAGAACTATGGTAAGCGAACTTCTGTTGAAAATCATGTAGTATTTGTTCAGCCAGTAAAATGACACATGACGAACAATAATCGGAGCGGTTTAACAAGAACTTCACTTAAAAATTAAACTGACAACAAGCTTTTCAAAAATAGCTATGAAATTATTTTGTTACTTGATAGGATGGATCCAGATTGCTGGATCTTGTGTTTTTTTATTTATTTCGGTACATATAATAACTTTATCGTTTTATGTAGGCAAAAATAATTTGGTCCTATAAATTTCTTATCTTGATAAATGGACACATTCGATTTTGACAGTTACATCCACTTTCGTAAGTTACAAAAAACTGTTGTTATTTGTTGCCAACTATTTTTGCAAGTATAATTGTGTTAATAATTATTTATTTATCTTATTAGTCTAGTTCACGATAGACTATCCTGACATAGCTGATACTGAATATTATTTTAGCTAGCTGAATTCATTCATTGACGTGTTGCTCTTGTTGAATTTTTATGGTTGTTTAAGTTTGTTACTGAGTTTATTAAACTATTTTTTTACACAATACCGCAGCAAAACTATTTTTATTTGTTAATTCGATTTTTTCATTAGAATTATCAAGTCATTTATATTGTGAAGCTTTTCTTGAGTTTTTATGGGTATTTAATTTAATTCTGTTTAACATTTTATAAAGTCTGAAAACCCCTTATATTTATTATATTAATAAACACAGAACAGTGACATTACACCGACCATTACTGATATTTCCTATCCCTCCACATTCCACCTGTGAAATTCGTATAGTTAAAACACTAATGTTATATAGTGTTATAGTGTATAACACAGTTTAGTGTTCACTCTGCCTGTTAATCCTCGCATCGCCAAGTTAACACACTTTGTGACCCTGCTCTTTCCAAACGAATATTCCTTTTTCAGTCAGGGTTCGGCATTGTGTTTCTCTAACAATGACCTTTTAAATGAAGTATAACTCGACCTATGCTTAAATTTAAGATTTTTCGGACTTCCCTCACAGGACGTCCCCCAAAGTAAAAAAGGACAGTTAAAATGGCAAAAATGTCAGTAACGACATTGAGGACGTAATCCTTGAGTTTCATTGTTCTGTGTTTATTAAGGGGCTTCCATACTTTTTGAACACCCTGTAATATCACAACGCATACACTATGTAATAGTTCAACTCTTAATAGTGGAATGTTCATAATGTTTTGTCCTTAATCATAGAACGTTTACTACTATCATAGAACTTCAGTTATAATGAAAGGTTCGTGGTGTTATAACTTTAATAGGTGACACCCCTGCACGCTTCGCGTGCCAACCCCGTCAATCGCTGCGCTCGCAAACCTCGGCCTTCAGCCTCGGTTTGTAACTTTTGACTAAAAATGATAGTAGGTTAAGTATATAACGTAAAATCACGATATTAAATTTATCTCACTCCCACTACTTGCGTTGCTACCTATTTATTATTACGCCCTATAAGCACCCAATGATATTCCAAACGTGTTCATTTCATTTGTTTTTGTTTAACATCTAATGATTAGTAAAATAACTGCATTAGATTTCGATTGGAACCTTTAGGTCTTGTAGAGCGGAACCATACAATTGAATATGAGTAAAAACCACGCATACAACCTCCCTGGTTTAACATTATATAAGGACTAACCTCCTTAATATGAAAAACAAAATCAATACTAAAAACAACTGATAAAACTTTTCGAAATCATAATTTACATTTGAACAGCTGTTACTTTTAGATTCATTAAAATCTCGCTCCGTGTTATTCTTATGGCCGAAAAACAACATTCTTTGAGGGCTTTCCATTTCCTTCAGGGTGAAAATATCGAAGACTAAAGACCTTATTGCACAACTACGAACAGAGGAAAATTTGTGTATACCTCAACTATTTAAATTGGTCAAGAAAGAAGAGAGGAGTTGTGTTGACAAAAAGAGGCTTCACGTATATATATATAAAAGGATGTGCTGCTAATAGTATATTTTTATAATATAAAAATTAGCTCTCATTCTTCCTCCAAACATAAAATGCTTTATACTACACCCACCACCCTACACTCTAGAAGGGTGGGTCAATACCGCTGTTGTATGGTAGGGTGGATGGGCCATTACTACTGTAATTTCAAATAAATTGTTGTAAAAAAATACATTAAGTTGATTTTAAGACTGATAATATGCCCTAATATTAAGTAATAAAACTTATAGACGGTAAACGTGCTTTGATGGCTATTAAAATTATGTTATTTTTAAGAATACGTTTTTAAAATTTCACATTATATTATAGTGGATGAGTCATTATCACTCTACGTCTCGTCAAACCAACCCCTCGGACGGTTGGAGGTGAAACACGACGAGTTTTTCCGACACCATAACGTCTACATCACATTGGAGAGATTACAATAAATTTGCAGCCACAACAGTAGATTTCAATTAGTGAGAGCTGGGGTTGGGGAAGGGTGGCGCGGGGTCGATCACCCCGGGCCGACAGCACGTGTGCGTGTGAGGAATGGGATTAACATTCGACGCTGCTGTTACTATATATAAAATCATAGTAAATTTGATATTTATATTTGGTTTTATAGCATTGATTGGTTTTGGAAGTAAAATTTCAAAAGTCCTGAATATAAATTTATCTCGATTTTTTTTATTCAGTTCTAAGTTTGTAGTCTACCAGTTAATATTGGAAGAGTGGGGGCGACTCCTAGTTACGTCCACGTAGACGGTAATAAGTGGAAGAAGTGGAGGAGGAAGAATAAAAAGAAATTAATTTCCTTTATGTAATATAAATCAGTAGTATTTAACGAAGAGATGAAAATCTATAATCTGTGGGCAAGCTTAGTATTAAGCAAATGCCAATTCACGTTCATTGACATTGTAGGCTATAGTAACCTATCTCGTATTGATGAAGGTTGTTATCTAATCAATAAATATTTGTATATAAATTATATTTAAATCTGACACACCATTCATGTGATTCCGATTTAAACAAAATACAAGTCTATGAATGACCTGACAACTGGACTGTTAATAAGAAAAGATAAATAATCCAGGGAGTAACTAGACTACAAACAGTTATATACAATAATTTAAAGGACTCTTATCTATTGTATTTGAAAAGAGCTATTAAAGGAAATCCGGATTCCGGCTATATTGATAAAAGAAGGGTATTTATCATAGAACGGTCGGAACTATTGTTCTTGCGTTGTTTTTGCATAAAATTGTTCTGAAAATGTATAATGATTAATTTGCCAGCAACCAGTTAATGAATATATACAATCTGTATAAAGTGAGTAGGATGTACGAAGCGGTAAGAGGGCCTCTCGAGTATATATTAACAAGTAATTCAGCGTAGATATCGATTATGTAATGGTCATGGCATGGCTATCTGGCTGATCACTTAAAGCAAACCATTCCTATTAAGTAAACGTCATTGATATCTGTCTTTAAGCTTACTAGAAGAGCAAACCTGTGAAAAGTGTGTATCATAGATAACTAACTATACACAGATTGCTTATTGTACAAGAAAAACTGTTCTGCGCAATATCTGCAGATCCGTGCTTTCGGCGATGCCGTAATGAACATAGCACTATTCACACATCAGTGTTGGCCCTCTGTGGACTTGCACAGTCTGACAACCACGCCCAGTCCACAAATACAAGAAAATAACGTTTTAGCATAGAAACGAGCAATCTGTATACATCTATTTTATCTGCGGGCTACGCACATTAAGTATGGTGACGTACTTTTAGGGATGCTTGCTGAACCCTCAGTTCTTTTTTTGGCATCTCAGCGTTGTAAATACGATTCTAACCTAAAAACTCTTTCACAACATACGAAATGGTTATACAATCCTACATTCATGAGTACACAAATTATTACAAAATATAAAAAAATACATAAGTTTTAAAACTAAATAGGGCCAAACCTATCGGAATTAATTCTGAAAGTCAGAAATTCACCTGTTTATAGATTTTTTCAGATCTTTTTGGTTATGTATCAGTAACTTAGGATAGCAGAGTAAGATCATGTTAAGGTCGGTTAGATTGATCATGTTCAAAGTGTCATACAATTATTTAATCATGTGTGACGTATCGTTTCAAAAGAAAAAAATCATCATTGTTTACCTATTTTGTATAGAATCGTTCCATGATAGGTGACGAATAACCAAGATATTCTTTCTCTGATTTAACTCTTTCACTACTATACATAATTCTAGCTCCTTCTGGTGCTGAAAGCATTATGATCACAGTTAGGACTTATAATTTTTCTCCAGTCAGATAAAAATTGCCATACTGTACTTATAAAAGCCCCCAACACGCTCTGCAATACTCTCAAATGATAGGATCAATGAAGCCGAGTGGTTGGTATACACACAGGTGTGTCAGCCAGCACTGTTTACATACCCAGCTAGGGGTTGGCGGTGGGCGGGGGTTGTTGTGTCGGCCGGTATTGATCAGATTCCGTCGCCGGCACCGCCTTGCCCACCCCCTTCCCTATTCTGCTTAGATACGCAACAAGCACACAGAGTACGGTATTGTCATTATCGCAATAGTACGCCTCATTCATTAAATGTCGTCTCTCATATTTTCACGTTTTTGGATTCGTTCTTACACAACTCCAATTCATTTAAGGTCGATGAGTTGTTTAACGTGACAAAATGTTCAATGCATAGTTAGATTGTTTTTCAAATACTATTTACCAGTTTATTATAAAGCAATGTTTTGGCAATTACTTGGCAGCACGTACCCAGCAAAAATGTTTTTTAAGAATAATGTACAGTACAAGCGCTTAACTTAAAACTAATGTATTTATTTCGCAATGAACACATAATTTCACTATCTATTTGATTTTACGTGTTCGCCGTTATTTCGGTAACAGAACATCTCCTTAAGAGTCTGCAGAGGGTGTCAGCCATATTGGTTTTAATCCGATAAGAACAATGTTTTTTTCGAACAGGACATACGATCACGCGTATCCAAACTAAACAGTTATTTTTAAACGGATTTTCCCCGAACAAATTGCATGTGATCAGGAATGAAATTGTACGTTGGAATTGTTTTATGAATTTCTAATAAAATTTTTAGAAAAAATGTAAAAAAATATTTAGTTCGAAGTTTTTATTTTCAGCTATATTTCAAAGCAAGGCGTATCTATTCAAAATATGAAAAGCAAACCCAACACGCAATATAATAACGTTTAAATTGACATCTCATACACAACTTTTAGTTAATAAACAACGAAAAATATGTATACGCAAATAACATTGTACTTATGGGATTAAAACCAACATGGCCGACAGCCTCTGCAGACTCTTAATAATACATTTTTGAATCTGTAATGTAAGAAGGTGCAAGAAGGTACTGGTACTGGTTGATTGTGCTGGTTTTAACGTGGTAATCTATTTTAATGGACCAACAATTGTGTTTATTTTCTAAATTATCTGGGTAAATTACTTTTGTATCTGTTTTGGGATATTTCTTAGGACTTTTTTAACAGTGTCAGAGAAAACTAAATTGAAAAATCAGAACCAAATCCGACCTTTTTTCATTTAGTAAGAAAGGTATTTTTACTAATCTTCCCTCAATAATATGGTAATGTAATAAAGAAGATCCTAAATTCTTTTCTATACTAAACGAAATCTGCTCCAACTCATGTGATATAGTAACTGAAAAGAACTGTTTATCTATATGGTGTTATATCTTAAATATACGATAAGTAAATTTTTTTTATTAAACTACAGATATTTATTAATCTAGTTTTATATCCACGGATATTAAATGGAGAACCAAAGCACATGTACACCTAAATAATGTAGGCTTGCATAATTTGATCAAACTTACGGCTTGTTTCTCTGGTAGAATCTTCAACTAACGGGTATTATAATCAACGGTTGGTAATCGATCGATGCAGTCATTAATATACATAACTTATCCATCAACATCAAACTTACTGTGGTGGTGGAGTCTTCCAAATGGGGGGGTAGTTCAAGAGAAAAAGAACTACTGTACCAGACGCTAAGTTTAGACAGCTGAAGGAACTGAACCCAATGCTTCATTCAACTGCTGAAACCACTCTACCTGATGCTACATTCAGATTGCTGAAGGAACTATACTTGACGCCAGATGCTATAATCAGACTGCTGAAGGAACTGAACCCAATGCTTCAATCAACTGCTGAAACCACTCTACCTGATGCTACATTCAGATTGCTGAAGGAACTATACTTGACGCCAGATGCTATAATCAGACTGCTGAGGGAACTCTACCTAAAGCTTCATTTAACAGCTGAAACCACTCTACCTGATGCTACATTCAGATTGCTGAAGGAACTATACTTGACGCCAGATGCTACAATCAGACTGCTGAGGGAACTATACTTGACGCCAGATGCTATAATCAGACTACTGAGAGAACTGTACCTAAAGCTTCATTCAACAGCTGAAACCACTCTACCTGATGCTACATTCAGATTGCTGAAGGAACTATACTTGACGCCAGATGCTATAATCAGATTGCTGAAGGAACTATACTTGACGCCAGATGCTATAATCAGACTGCTGAAGGAACTATACTTGACGCCAGATGCTACATTCAGATTGATGAAGGAACTATACTTGACGCCAGATGCTATAATCAGATTGCTGAAGGAACTATACTTGACGCCAGATGCTACATTCAGATTGCTGAAGGAACTATACTTGACGCCAGATGCTATAATCAGACTGCTGAGGGAACTCTACCTAAAGCTTCATTTAACAGCTGAAACCACTCTACCTGATGCTACATTCAGATTGCTGAAGGAACTATACTTGACGCCAGATGCTATAATCAGACTGCTGAGGGAACTCTACCTAAAGCTTCATTTAACAGCTGAAACCACTCTACCTGATGTTACATTCAGATTGCTGAAGAAACTATACTTGACGCCAGATGCTATAATCAGACTGCTGAGGGAACTGTACCTAAAGCTTCATTCAACTGCTGAAACCACTCTACCTGATGCTACATTCAGATTGCTGAAGGAACTGTACTTGACGCCAGATGCTATAATAAGATTGCTGAAGGAACTATACTTGACGCCAGATGCTATAATCAGACTGCTGAGGGAACTGTACTTGACGCCAGATGCTATAATCAGATTGCTGAAGGAACTATACTTGACGCCAGATGCTATAATCAGACTGCTGAGGGAACTGTACTTGACGCCAGATGCTATAATCAGACTGCTGAGTAAACTGTACTTGACGCCAGATGCTATAATCAGATTGCTGAAGGAACTATACTTGACGCCAGGTGCTATAATCAGACTGCTGAGGGAAATGTACTTGACGCCAGATGCTATAATCAGACTGCTGAGGGAACTGTACTTGACGCCAGATGCTGTAATCAGATTGCTAAAGGAACTATACTTGACGCTAGATGCTATAATCAGATTGCTGAAGGAACTATACTTGACGCCAGATGCTATAATGAGACTGCTGAGGGAACTGTACTTGACGCCAGATGCTATAATCAGATTGCTGAAGGAACTGTACTTGACGCCAGATGCTATAATCAGACTGCTGAGGGAACTGTACTTGACGCCAGATGCTATAATCAGACTGCTGAGGGAACTGTACTTGACGCCAGATGCTATAATCAGACTGCTGAAGGAACTATACTTGACGCCAGATGCTATAATCAGACTGCTGAGGGAACTCTACCTAAAACTTCATTCAACTGTTGAAGCAACTCTACCTGATTCTACAATCAGATTGCTGAATGAACTATTCTTGATGCCTGATGCTACAATCAGACTGCTGAGGCAACTGTACCTGATGCTCCAATAAGACTGCTGAGGGAACTGTATCTGATGCTACGATCAAGGCTGCAGAGGAAACTGTACCTAATGCTTCATTCAACTGCTGAAGCAACTGTTACTACATTCACACAGTTGAAGTAACTGCCTGATGCTTTTCATTCAGCTGCTGAATGAACCGTACCTGATGCTGCAATCAGACTACTAAAGTAACTTTACATAATGCTTTATTCAACTGCTGAAGCAACTGTACCTGATCCTACATTCAGACTGCAAGAGGAACTGTTCAGATAACGTTAGGACTTCATACATTCAATGAACACCACAAAGTGTATTTCAAGCCTTTTGTGAGGAGTAGAATGAACAGGTCTTAACTACATATTCTGTTATGCATGGGACCCAGGGCTGCCACCTTTTCTTAAGAAAAATCGGGACTGAACCATCGGTTTTTGAGCAGGACACTTCTAGGTGTACACGCCCTCCCTAGAGGATAGGATGACGACTACAGAAATATTGAAAATCAACTATATAAATTTAAAGTGGGGCACTGTTGAGAAAGTAAAATTAAAGTAAACAAATAAGTTTTATTTATTCCATGTATCAAATTGTGTGTGTGAAAAGTTCAATCTTATTTTTCTTTAAATGATCTGATAAAATATAAATTTACTTTGTAAAGGAGAGTAAAGAGACAATATGCGTCACTACCGGGGCCCAGTCGGGACGCGGCATAAAAGGGTCTGAAGTCGGGACTGTCGCGACATAATCGGGACGGGTGGTAACTCTGAGGAACCTGCCAACTTGTTTTAGTAAATGATTTATGAATAAAATAAATTACTAAACGTATAACTTAGAAGTCTGAAATTAACAGAGATAAACTTTTTTTAAAGACTGTTAGGTATTTGCATAGTGGACGTAAGATCACTAAGTCAATTTATTGATGTTAATAACTAAATCATCTTAAATCTCTGTTCTTCCCTAGCAAGGAGGGGTAGGACACTGACAGTGATGTCTAACCTTTCACAGATTGCTTACCTACACGCCAAGTTACGCTGTTTTTTTTGTAGTTTGTAGACTGTCCACTTGCAGTTGCAGCGCGTCGACCGTTTGTGGACTAAGCGTGGTTGTCAGATCGTGCTATTCAACAGCCCAATCCGCAGAGGGCCAAAACGGGGACGCTAATGATAATCTCTTAGCGTTATATCCTTTCATTAAGTAGCTATAGGTGAACAACGCGCCAGTATTCCTTTTACTATGAGCAAAATGTGAATTAGCTTTGTATATGTGATCACTCTACCTCATTCGATTCGATTACTCAAGACCATCAAACAGTGTCCAGACGAGCAACATGGATGGTTTGTCAACGTGAGAACACTGGACTCACAATTCATCACCTCTAATGGTCCAAACACTTTGGGCTCAAGTGGCTGAGTTATAGGCTCTTGGTAGTGCCGGTCGGACAAAGAATAAGATGAAGGAGTCATCTGTCAAGTTAGAGAAGTCATTATACTAATGCAAATATCATTTTGCTGTCTGATGAAAGTGTGGACGAATAAATTACTGTAAGGATAAGATTAAATAAATAATAGACCAGAAAGATTATTTTCAGGGATAAAATTCACAAAATTTGGTAAACATGTCTGCTACCTTAACTACCAACGTTTAGCTTGTAGTGTTTAAAACTATGTTTCAGGACTATCAATAAACTGATATTGTTGTAAAGTAAATGTAAGTTGTTTTTTTAAAAGCTGATAAAAATAATTAATGCTATCTAGAAAACGGTCATTATTGAAGGTTTATTATTGCAGTAAAGAGATAAATATTGATTCATTTTTGATTGCATGCGGCAAGCGGAAGATAACGCAAGCATGTTTTATCTTTAACTGTTCTGCAGGCGCTTTCAGTGTTAACAGGGACACTGATAATACTTATGAATTATGGTACCTGATACACCTGCTTAGTCACCCTAAACACATCATCAACTCTTTGGACTTATCATTATACATTTTCCTGGAGTATAATGAGGAAACCTTCTCACTAAACCTGTACCCATTATGGACCAGAACTCGAGATTTCGAAACTGAGATGTATCGAGATCAAGAGCCTTTTTGGACGTTAATTAATGAAATGTGTGATTGTTTGTTGGTTGAATCAGACGATCAAGAAAATTAGTGAGAACCCAACTTTTTGAACACATACAAATGTGAGTTTGATTTCCCCCAACATTTAAATAAAATAAAACTACTGTATACGATTAAATGTTATTTTTAGAAAAACAACAACAGATAACTTAATAGGCTTCTACCATGAACAATAATTTAATTTGCTATCGCATCCTTTCAAAAGAAACATCTTCATCATGGTATTTAGTGTCAACACAATACGATCTATGATTGCTGGCGTAACTAAAGAGATCCCACACATGCTTACTTGGATGTGAGGTTCTATTAGTGTCACTACTATCAGGATCGTTCTTCATCAGTTCCATCTGAGCATAAGATCATGGTTAGAAGTTATAATTTTTCTCCTGACAGAAAAAATTGTCGTACTTATAAACGTCCCTAACACGCTCTGCAATACTCTCAAATGATAGGATCAATGAAGCCGAGTGGTTGGTATACACATAGGTGTGTCGACCAGCACTATCATGAAATCAATTATGTGAAGTTTTCAACCCGTTCCATTGCCTGTCGGCTTTGGAAGTTCCGTTTCCTGCCATGGTGGATAGTTTTTCTCTCAAACAGCTGGCGGGGTGAATGACCGCTCTTCGACCCTCGGCCTAAGACACCCCTCACTCATAACAATATAAATGGAAACAAGTTCCCGCGGCCATGGGAGTCGCGCGAGGAAGAACGCATTAAGGGAGAGGGAGCGCAGCCCTTCGAAATTATATTATAAACAATGTACACAAAAGCACCAATGTTTTTTTTTATTGCTCCCCGTGGACCTACTTTTATGTGTTATCACGGCTGATCTGGAATTTCTTCAGGCAGTTGAAAAACATCCTGATTTATAGTGTATAATTATTTATAAAATCTCGAGCTTTATCTAATAAAAGAGAGTTCTTAAGTTACAAAACCCATTTTAAAACTTTTAATTGTTTTATTTGTCAACATCCGTCCAAAAGCATATGTAATCTGGAAGTAAATGAAACAAGTATGGAATTAGTTGGAAAATTTATGATTTTAGAAAAAGTTTCTAAAAACTCATAAATTTAAAATTATTTGAGGCATAAGGGTGATCTAGAGCCTGACGCTGTAAGATACACCACAGCCAATGTATACTTTACAAAACTAAGAGTCCCTTTACGTCAAGAAAGTGGTACAATCTCACACATGAATGATACAGATGAATGATCTACGAGTCGGCACATGCCAAACGATTCTGATACTACAATTCCACAAATGCCAAATAATACTTTTGCAATGACCTGAGAGTCTAATATTCTCTAGTGAACGAGAATTGAAGTTCAAAATATTCCTGCACCGATGGCCTGAGAGTGGCAATACAAAATGACGGCGCTCCAATAGCCTGAGAGTTAAAATGAAAATGACACTGCTCCAATGACCTGAGATATGAAATACAAAATAATGCTGCTCCAATGACTGAGAGATGAAATACAAAATGATACTGCTCCAATGAATGAGAGATAAATACAACTTGATGCTGCTCCAATGACTGAAAGATGAAATACAAAATAATGCTGCTCCAGGACTGAGAGATGAAATACAAAATGACACTGCTCCAGTGACTGAGAGATGAAACACAAAATTATGCTGCTCCAGTGACAGAGATGAAATACAAAATGATGCTACTCCAATGACTGAGAGATGAAATACAAAATGATCCTACTTCAATGAATGAGAGATAAATACAACATGATGCCACTCAACTGACTGAGAGATGAAATACAAAATGATGCTGCTCCAATAACTGAGAGACGAAATAGGATCAATGAAGCCGAGTGGTTGGTATTTAGGTATCTCAAGATACTTAAAAGTTTTCTTCTCTCTCCAATACATATTTCGGTGTGTCGTGCACCATATTCAGTAAGTTTTTCACTATTTACACATCACACTATTGACACTGGACGTACGTTGTTCGATTCGTCGCGGCGCGGTAGGTATGTGGTCACGAAATCAATTACGTCAAGTTTTGAAGTGATGAAATACAAAATGATGCTGCTGCAATGACTAGTATACATGCATGATAGTGATCTCAATGACAACATAGTGGACACTGTTAAATGATTGGGGCACATGATTATTTATTTTAACTATAAGGCCTAAACAATTAATTGCATAGTTACCAGTTTTTAGCTTCAACAATACTAATGTCTAAAGTTATTTTTCATGAATTGTAGTCAATGTACGTTTAAAGTAAAATGTTGAAACTGTATTTAGTTATAATGCCTTAAACAACAGTGGGTTTTAAGATTTTTATAATTATTGCGGGTAAAAATGTACTGTCAACAGCTGCTACATTGAACCATAACAACTGAAGTTTCCCTCATATGATCTCTCTTTTTGTTCGCAGGGATTATACCCTCGACGTATACATAGTATTTTACACTGTAGAATTCAGAAGTTCTGCATCCATAATCTAAAGAAGACGAAGAGTTCCTTTTTCATCTGTGTAAGCAGTCCGTCTTTTTACAGGTGGTTTTCAAACTTATTCGGCGTGAACATAAATATTGGAGATTACCGATATTCATTGTTCTTGTGAGATTACTGATATACATTGTTCTTGTGAAATTACTGATATACATCGTTCTTGTGAGATTACTGATATACATCGTTCTTGTGAGATTACTGATATACATCGTTCTTGTGAGATTACTGATATACATCGTTCTTGTGAGATTACTGATATACATCGTTCTTGTGAGATTACTGATATACATCGTTCTTGTGAGATTACTGATATACATCTTTCTTGTGAGATTACTGATATACATCGTTCTTGTGAGATTACTGATATACATCGTTCTTGTGAGATTACTGATATACATCGTTCTTGTGAGATTACTGATATACATCGTTCTTGTGAGATTACTGATATACATCGTTCTTGTGAGATTACTGATATACATAGTTCTTGTGAGATTACTGATATACATCGTTCTTGTGAGATTACTGATATACATCGTTCTTGTGAGATTACTGATATACATCGTTCTTGTGAGATTACTGATATACATCGTTCTTGTGAGATTACTGATATACATAGTTCTTGTGAGATTACTGATATACATAGTTCTTGTGAGATTACTGATATACATTGTTCTTGTGAGATTGCTGATATACATTGTTCTTGTGAGATTACTGATATACATTGTTCTTGTGAGATTACTTATATACATTGTTCTTGTGAGATTACTGATATACATTGTTCTTGTGAGATTACTTATATACATTGTTCTTGTGAGATTACTGATATACATTGTTCTTGTGAGATTACTGATATACATTGTTCTTGTGAGATTACTGATATACATTGTTCTTGTGAGATTACTTATATACATTGTTCTTGTGAGATTACTGATATACATTGTTCTTGTGAGATTACTGATATACATTGTTCTTGTGAGATTACTGATATACATTGTTCTTGTGAGATTACTTAAATACATTGTTCTTGTGAGATTACTGATATACATCGTTCTTTTGAGATTACTGATATACATCGTTCTTGTGAGATTACTGATGTACATCGTTCTTGTGAGATTACTGATATACATTGTTCTTGTGAGATTACTGATATACATAGTTCTTGTGAGATTACTGATATGCATTGTTCTTGTGAGATTACTGATATACATTGTTCTTGTGATATTTCTGATATACATTATTGTTGTGCGATTATTGATATACACACGATATAGATTCTTGTGCGTACATTGTAAACAAAATTAATGTAACGCACATACACGTGTTTCAAGATTATTATGCCTAATCAAAATAATCATCGAAGCGAAGGACGTGTCAGTTAACATTTCTAGCTAAAGGTGAACAAACTATAAGACTATAAATACGACCCTGATGGACATGGACCCCAGACAGCGGGGCTGCCAAGTCTGTGTCTGGACCTTCCGGAGGAATGTCGCTGGAATGGCAGTAGAGAAAATATTACAATCGCATTTATAGATATCACTAATCGAATGCCATCTAACGGATTGTCAGTCTGTAAGTATTGTATTGAAGAATGCAAAATACCGTTGTAGCAGTAATGTAGCAGGTTTAGATCAATGTTTCACATGAGGCCAGAGAAGAATATATGGCATGTTCAGGAATAACATCTACCGCAAATGAACGAACTATATACATATTGCTCGTGTCCACGCTGAAAAATGTCACGCAGATTTAAGTAGTTTTTGGAATGTTCGCTTTGCAACGCGTCGAGTGTTTGTGGACTGAGCGTGGTTGTCAGACCGTGCCAGTCCACAGTCCAGTTCACAGAGGTCACGGAGGTCGAATCCAGTAGTGCGCTGAATGGGTGTCGAATTAGTATGTAGAGTAGTTAGTTCTCCAGTTCGCCGTTTGGATGGTAGAACCAGCACCGTTTTCAGTTCATCTCCCTATTCCCCAAATATTACTCAAGGATTTATAAAGATGTACATTAGTTGTAATATGTACTAACTGCCATTGAGGTCGTTACTAACTGCCACTAACTAGCTACAGCCATAAGAAAGCGACCTCTGTTTTTTTCCTATGCAGAGAGTTAACACTGGTGTATGAATGGTGCTTTCTCTCGGTCATTCCTGTTCACTACGACAAGGCCGCATGCGGTGCTTGTTCCAGGTAAAGAACTCACAGTATTTTTCACTACCCTATAGGCAGTCCGTATAGTAAGTTATCTAGGACATTTAACTGCTACAATAAATTTCACCAATAAAATCATTGGGAATGGTACTCAATTAAACAACTGTGTTTTAACATAATTTATTCTTAGATCCCAAACAAATGTACGTCACTGGAAAGTAAGCACAAGCAGGACTGAGAGAGGGCTGAAATGGGTTACATTTGTCTCAGCTCCCTCGCCGCGCCTGACATATCTTTTAAAAGGACTGAAGAAAAATAAATTCAGGCCGGAGATAGCCTAGGAAATGTCGTTGCAATCGCATCGACTGATTCTGTCGTTCGGAATCTACGACAATAATAGTTTTTCTATCGAACAGTGCATTCTATTGGTCTAAATGTTATGTTAGTGTGTAGCTAAGTGAAGTCTTCAGAATGCTTGTAATCTAACCTCTTAAAATGTTTAACCAAATTAAGAAAAAATTAACGAGAAGAATTTTTGTTAGCGTACATATCTGTATTTTATAATACTGTTCAAAAAAAGTAAAAATTAACTATTAAAAACTGATTTCCTTGAGAGTGTTGTTTTAAAAGTTTATATGAAAACTGGAAATGATGTTTACACTTCACAAAATTTAAAACAAAATAGCTTCTCAAATTGATTATTACTGAGATCTTCAACAGTTGGAGTACCTTGAATCATGACTGTATCTCCTGAAAGATGCCTTTATGCACGCTTACCTAAATACTCACTCCAATTAAAATATGTATTTTAATTTTATAAGCTTTAAAAAATAATGAGCGAATTGGTCCATTTTTTTTAATTGGCTATAATATTGAGAATATAACAGATAAAAAAGGAAATAAGTAAAGAGAAAATAAGTATAAGAAAATACCCGATAAACCTTTGAATCCACACCAGAACCTGATCTGTAGAAATATATGGATTGAAATTTATAAAATTCATGTTTTGATTAATTTATATATTTATCTCAAGAGTATAACAAATCTCAGAGTATTTAAATAAAATATAACTTAAACTTTGTTACAATTAATCACAGAGTATTAGGTATAAAAAAAAAGTTAAATAATAACAGATATATAAACTTTACTAAATTAGGTTATTGAGAAATGATGACAGCGTCTACTCCAGATACTCTATCCTCGAGGCTGAGATAGACTCAAGCAAGGCGAAGTATCCGACTGGTAGCTCCATATTGATCAGTTCACTGACACACCTCGCCTTACTGCCATCCGTATGTACGGACTAGACTATCCAAGTCAGGTATGATGAGAATATAAACTTCAGATATATCGATCAGACTTCACTGACATGCTCTCACTTTACTGCCATCCACATGTACGGACTAGACTATCCAAGTCAGGTATGATGAGGATATAAACTTCAGATATATCGATCAGACTTCACTGACATGCCCTCACTTTACTGTCATCCGCATGTACGGACTAGACTATCCAAGTCAGGTATGATGAGGATATAAACTTCAGATATATCGATCAGACTTCACTGACATGCCCTCACCTTACTGTCATCCGCATGTACGGACTAGACTATCCAAGTAAAGTATGATGAGGATATAAACTTCAGATATATCGATCATACTTCACTAACATGCCCTCACTTTACTGCCATCCGCATGTACGGACTAGACTATCCAAGTCAGGTATGATGACGATATAAACTTCAGATATATCGATCAGACTTCACTGACATGCCCTCACCTTACTGTCATCCGCATGTACGGACTAGACTATCCAAGTAAAGTATGATGAGGATATAAACTTCAGATATATCGATCAGACTTCACTGACATGCCCTCACCTTACTGCCATCCGCATGTACGGACTAGACTATCCAAGTCAGGTATAATGAGAATATAAGCTTCAGATTTATCGATCAGACTTCACTGACATGCCCTCACCTTACTGCCATCCGCATGTACGGACTAGACTATCCAAGTCAGGTATAATGAGAATATAAACCTCAGATATATCGATCAGACTTCACTGACATGCCCTCACTTTACTGTCATCCGCATGTACGGACTAGACTATCCAAGTCAGGTATGATGAGGATATAATCTTCAGAAATATCGATCAGACTTCACTGACATGCTCTCACCTTACTGTCATCCGCATGTACGGACTAGACTATCCAAGTCAGGTATGATGAGGATATAATCTTCAGATATATCGATCAGACTTCACTGACATGCCCTCACTTTACTGTCATCCGCATGTACGGACTAGACTATCCAAGTAAAGTATGATGAGGATATAAACTTCAGATATATCGATCAGACATCACTGACATGCCCTCACTTTACTGTCATCCGCATGTACGGACTAGACTATCCAAGTCAGGTATGATGAGGATATAAACTTCAGATATATCGATCAGACTTCACTGACATGCCCTCACCTTACTGTCATCCGCATGTATGGACTAGACTATCCAAGTAAAGTATGATGAGGATATAAACTTCAGATATATCGATCAGACTTCACTGACATGCCCTCACTTTACTGTCATCCGCATGTACGGACTAGACTATCCAAGTAAAGTATGATGAGGATATAAACTTCAGATATATCGATCAGACTTCACTGACATGCCCTCACTTTACTGTCATCCACATGTACGGACTAGACTATCCAAGTCAGGTATGATGAGGATATAATCTTCAGATATATCGATCAGACTTCACTGACATGCCCTCACCTTACTGCCATCCGCATGTACGGACTAGACTATCCAAGTCAGGTATAATGAGAATATAAGCTTCAGATATATAGATCAGACTTCACTGACATGCCCTCACCTTACTGCCATCCGCATGTACGGACTAGACTATCCAAGTCAGGTATAATGAGAATATAAACTTCAGATATATCGATCAGACTTCACTGACATGCCCTCAGATAACTGCCATCCGCATGTACGGACTAGACTATCCAAGTCAGGTATGATGAGGATATAAACTTCAGATATATTGATCAGTTCACTGACACACCTCGCCTTACTGCCTTCCGCATGTACGGACTAGACTATCCAAGTCAGGTATGATGACGATATAAACTTCAGATATATCGATCAGACTTCACTGACATGCCCTTACCTTACTGCCATCCGTATTTACGGACTAGACTATCCAAGTCAGGTATGATGAGGATATAAACTTCAGAAATATCGATCAGACTTCACTGACATGCCCTCAGATAACTGCCATCCGCATGTACGGACTAGACTATCCAAGTCAGGTATGATGAAGATATAAACTTCAGATATATTGATCAGTTCACTGACACACCTCGCCTTACTGCCATCCGCATGTACGGACTAGACTATCCAAGTTAGGTATGATGAGAATATAAGCTTCAGATATATCAATCAGACTTCACTGACATGCCCTTACCTTACTGCCATCTGTATGTACGGACTAGACTATCCAAGTCAGGTATGATGAGGATATAAACTTCAGATATATCGATCAGACTTCACTGACATGCCCTTACCTTACTGCCATCCGTATGTACGGACTAGACTATCCAAGTCAGGTATGATGAGGATATAAGCTTCAGATATATCGATCAGACTTCACTGACATGCCCTCACCTTACTGTCATCCGCATGTACGGACTAGACTATCCAAGTCAGGTATGATGAGGATATAAGCTTCAGATATATCGATCAGACTTCACTGACATGCCCTCACTTTACTGTCATCCGTATGTACGGACTAGACTATCCGAGCTAGGTATGATGAGGATATAAACTTCAGATATATCGATCAGACTTCACTGACATGCCCTTACCTTACTGCCATCCGTATGTACGGACTAGACTATCCAAGTCAGGTATGATGAGGATATAAACTTCAGAAATATCGATCAGACTTCACTGACATGCCCTCACCTTACTGTCATCCGCATGTACGGACTAGACTATCCAAGTCAGGTATGATGAGGATATAAACTTCAGATATATCGATCAGACTTCACTGACATGTGTAACAGGTCCACCAAATTGACGAATAAATTAATTAAACTAAATAAATGATAAATTATTTTATGGAAGAAATAGAAATATTTAATTAAAATAATCAACGAACACTCAAATAATATTCGGAAATCGTTGTATGTAAATGACCAGCCACCTAGGGAAGTGGGTAGAGACATCGTGACAGATGTCTTCTGAGAATTGAGTAAACAACTTTCCTTTTCATTATTATCAACACAGACATGGGCTGGCCTGTTCCAGGCTAATTTCGCAGAAGACGAGTCTACATGGCAACCCAAAGGGGAGTCACTATGACATGCACCAGACGAGTCCAAAGGACATGTCTAGTAAAAAGGATGACCAGTAGGTGCAGCACCTACCGGGGACGAAACTCATGGAATAGGCGAAAATTGAATATCTAACGGAAAATAACGTAAGAGGGGGAACCCAAGCTCAGCGTCCTGAAGGCATCATTCGCCCCACTTGGCAATCATCTTTTCAAGAAAGAACACAGGAACATGGTGTTCCTCCCGGTAGAACACTTGATGACCGCGTGTGAACGTGTTAAAGTATAACTAAATTCCTTAGAATAATAATATATTTTTGTTTTCAAAGAAAGATTTAAATAAATATAAAACTTTTGTCCAGTTTTAAAAGATTCAATTTAACGAGATATTAACACATGATTGAAGAACATGCGGGGTTTCACCACGACAATGCAAGGACAATAAGATAAGTTTTAGCTATAAAATAATTTAATCATATTGAAATCTGTAAAACCATAATTAAATTCATTTTTGTGTATTGAAACAATAGTAATGTAAAAAACTAAAAAATAATGTTTTATTAAAGTAGCTTTTTCAAACAAGAGTTTTTATTTATTGTAATTTTACAGCCTCACCAAATTACCCACATTTTACCCTGAGATAAGAGAATTAAAATTAATTTACATAATTTTTAACAAATTATTAAGAAATTTAACTTAAAGTAACATAGCTCAGAAAGCCAATTGTTACAGTTGGCGACCAACCACGTGGGGCTGTAAAATACTTTTAAATATTTTAAATGTATTCAAAGATGTATAAAGACAATTTTGTTTGAATTTGTGAATTTTGTTTTATAGAATTAATTTATTCAATTTTTGATAATTAATTAAATTTTGAAATTGTAAACTTTTTACATATTTGAAATTGTTGAATGACAAAAAGACATTCATGTCGAAAGTAAATATTGAACAAAGTACTGAAAATGACTCTGATGACTCAGACATTTCTTTAAGCATAATAAAAGAAATAAATCAAAATAAATCTGATATGAATAGGCCAAGTTCAAATATGGAAAATACATTATCCAACATAATGGATATGTTATTAAAAATGAACACTAACGTAGAAAACGTAGAAACTAAATTTAAAGAAATGAACTTTGATACTAAACTTAATAAAATGAATGATAACTTTGATACTAAACTTGATAAAATCAATGATAGACTAGATGTAACAGAGGTTAAACTTAAGGAAATGAATAATGAGCTTAGAAAAGATATCAATGATAGGATTAGTCAGTTTGAACATAAACTAGACAAACAAATAGAAGAAGTAAATATAGACTTTGATAAAGATAGTGAAGTAAAGGAGAATAGTGTTGTGGATGAAGTAAATAATAAAGATAGGAAACAAGCAGTCAAAGTAAATAATGTTGAGAACAGACTACTGTCAAATAAAATAGATTTGTTGCTAAACATGAACAATAACATTAATACCAAACTTGATAAGATTAATGTTAGGCTAGGTGGAACAAATGCTAAGATGAAAGAAATGAATGATAATAAGATAAAGCTAAATGATGAAACTAATATGAGAGTAGATTTGCTGTTAAACATGACTAATAACATTAATACTAAACTTGATGAGATTAATGTTAGGCTAGGTGGAACAAGTGTTAAGATTAAAGAAGTAAGTGATGGCGTAATAAATTTCAATAATGAAACTAATATGAAATATAATGAGCCCTTAAAAGATGTTAATGAAAGGACAAGCCAGATTAAAGACAACTTTGTCAATAAAACAGAAAAAGCAAAAATAAACTTGAACAGAAAAAGTGAAGTAAAAGGAAGTAGTTGTAATG
Source organism: Stictocephala bisonia (assembly GCA_035578905.1). Lineage (NCBI taxonomy): Eukaryota > Metazoa > Arthropoda > Insecta > Hemiptera > Membracidae > Stictocephala > Stictocephala bisonia. The sequence continues at coordinate 201,000 of JAQJVL010000550.1, read as the reverse complement.
AAGTAAATAATCAAGATAGGGAACAAACAATCAAAATAAATGATGTTGAGGATAGACTAAGTAAAGTAAATAAAACCCTGTTACACAAAAACATAGAAGTAAATGTAAAACTAGGTGAGGTAGGGAATGGATTAAATAATCAAATGAGTAGGCCTAGAGTAAATGATAGGGTAGAAGAGCAAATAGGACATCTACACACTATGTTAGATGACAAAATAGAAAGAATAGAGAAAGCTTTAGCACTCTGTAACACTAACTTTGAAGGTGAAATAGATGACTTTAAGTGTCATGAAAATGAAAAACTAAAAATGATCAGAAACAGACTAGACGAATTGAGTGACTTCTTTGAGCTTGAAATGGATTTTATAAGCAAATATTGGGGAATAAATAAACAAAGGGAATTTGAGACTAGATTGATGGGGGGTGAAAACTATGACTTAGACATGGATGACTTTGTCAATTATGTGATGAGGTACTATAATATCTCATGCTTTTCAAACTACAAATATAAAAAAAAATTTTAAACTAGTGCTCTTGGACAATCCCATTTGTATAGAAAATTGAATTGTAAAAATGATTGATTAAAAGAAAATATCTAAAGATATTATAATAATAAATAAATGGTAGTTGAAACAAGATAACATTAATAATAATATGAGATTTGTATAGAAGACAAATAAACTGTAAAAGTAACTGTTGGAAGAGAAAATACTTAAAGATATTATAACAATAAACACATGGTAGTTAAAAGAATGTAACATAAATAATAATATGAGAGTTGTATAAAAGAAAAATAAACTGTAAGAGTAACTGTTTAAAGAAAAATACTTGAAGATGTCATATAATAATAAACAGATGGTAGTTAAAGAATTGTAATATTGATAATAACATGAGATTTGTGATTGAGCAAGATGATGTAAGGAGAATAATGGTAATACTTTGTTATTACTGAATGTAACACTGATAGTAATATGTAATAAATACAACATTGGTAATAATATAATATTTATGTGAGACTAAAATAATGAAAGGAGATTTTTTACAATACTTTGTTATTGTAACTTGTTTATACTTGTATTGATATGACTCAATGAATATAACACTAATGATGATAGGATATTGATGTGAGAACAAGATGATTTAAGGAGATTTTTATGATACTTGGTGATTATAACTTGTTTATGTCCAGATTTTGAATATAACATTGGTCGAATGTGACATGTATGTTAGACTGAGATGTATTGAGATTTCTTATAATACTTTGTTATTATAACTTGTTTATACTTATATTGATATGACTTAATGAATATAAAATCAATGATGAGATGATACCTATGTTTGACTAAGATGATGAAAGGAGATTTCTTGTAATGCTTTGTTATTATAACTTGTTTATGACGATTTTGATATGACTCAATGATGTACATTGTATGTACTATTGTAGACATATATGATTTTTAATCATTTTAAGAATTTTGTAGAAGGTGTTCAGCCAGTGATCAATAGTAGTACAATTCGACCCTAATTACACCTAGCCACATTCAAAGTTCCAAATTAATTAACGCCAAGTACACTATTAATCACAAAATGGCACGGAGTGTCAGTTTCAGGTGTCAGTCAGCCTTGGCAATTGAGCCTAAGGACAAAAGCTTACAGTGACCTGCAGCATGGCTAGCATCATTACTAAAGTCATGTTGCAGACACCAATAGATTAGTGATTTAGAACATAATATTGTAGGAAGAGGATGAAATATTGTAAAAATGTAATTGCAACTTTTTGATAGTAATTTTTGTAATTGTCATTGATGCAAGAAATAGTGATAGAAATCACAAACTGATATGAGCAGAACATAATTGCAAATATGACTCACTACTGCAATATCGATAATGAATAACCATTAATGATTAATGGCAAACTTTGTAAAGATAATAATGATAATCAATTTTAAATATGTCAACTTAAAACACGCCAAAGTAGCACCAGTAGATGATAGACAATTGAAACTCTATGCACAAACATTATGTATGTATACACAATTGAAGATAGGGAGGATAAAAGATGATTAATTATGAGTATGTGTAATTGTTTTGTAAATGATGTTCACTCCATTTAATTGCATATGGAACTAAAACCATTGTTATAACTAGCAGCCTATAATTAAATTATATTATATGTATCATTTAATAGAAAAGGTAATCAAAGTGATATGTTCAGGTAAGATGATCTTGCCCTGATACAGACAGTCAGTGACGCCAATAGATAGTCAGTGACACCAATGGACAGCCAGTGACACAAATGACAGTGTGGACACTCTAGGAAGTAACAGTGTTGTGCCTCAGATAAGGTAACCGCTTCTTTAATATGAATCACTACAAGAGGAAGTGAGTGATCAAATTAAACAACATTTTATGGAAACATTATTTCCAGGAAATTTAGAACCCAGTAGTAAAAGTGAACTTTAAACCAGTTATTTTATGCACTGTCATAAAAAAGTGTTAGTATGACAAACTAAGTGATACATTACAATGGTCACTTGACTGTTTTGACTCCATGAATAAGACAGTAGAAGATTTATCAATAATAAATCAATTTTTGAACTGTGACTATTTGTAAAATTGGTTGCTACCAGCAATTCATGTTTTTATGTGAAACAATTTTTAGTTGAATAACTTTGTATATCACCATTGATGAGTGGACAATGTGTATACACATTCTATCAGTCGTGGTCATGAATGACAGAATAAATTAAATAACTTTACCATTGAAAAGGTTTTGATGTAAATAAACCAAAGTATTTACTATTTTATAATCACTTGTCAGAGTAATGATGGTACTATTTGAAGATGTTAAATGATGTTTTTAATCTTGTGAATCTTTTTTAAACTGTACTTAAATGAAATTTTATGTGTATATATTTTAAAATGTTATTGGGATTATTAAGTAAATTGTACCCCACAGATAATAAGATAAAAGTATGAACAACTTATAAATGATGAACCATTGATGATAAAAAATTACAATTGTACTTGTTTACAATTCTCTTATGTTCTTCATCAGTATATAATATTTGATTAATAATTCAAATAATTGTTTAACTTTCATAAATTCATTGAAATATTTTTATAATTAACTACAAGATAATTAATATTAATGATAACTTGCATTAATGACAAAGAATCATTAAAGATGTTTATTGCCAATTAATAATAAATAATTTAAATTGTTCTTCTATAATTAAAGATTAATAAGGTAATTAATTACATTTAGTGATTGATGATTTATATGAAATTTTGATGATTTATTGATTTAGTGATTGATGATTTATATGAAGTTTTGATGATTTATTGATCTAGTGATTAATGATTTATATGAATTTTTAGTGATTTATTATTTTTTTAATATATAAGAGGGAATTATGATTTGTTGATGATTTATTGATGTAGTGATTAATGATTTACATGAATTTTTAGTGATTTATTGATTTTTAGTATATAAGGAGAAATCATGATTTGTTAATTATATAATTGATTTAATGATTGACGATTCACATGAATGTTTAGTGTATAAGAAAAGATCATGATTTGTCGCTTACATAATTTATCAAATGGAATTTAGTATTGTATTGTATACTAATGGATAGATTTAGTCCATTATAGATATAGTTAATATTGTAAAACTAAAACTTATCTAAACAACAACCAACAATTTGGCGGAACATGTGGAAATCTAGATTTTTTGACTCGCCCTAACCGCACATCGCAAAAAATCGGGGGGTACTGTAACAAGTCCACCAAATTGACGAATAAATTAATTAAACTAAATAAATGATAAATTATTTTATTGAAGAAATAGAAATATTTAATTAAAATAATCAACGAACACTCAAATAATATTCGGAAATCGTTGTAAGTAAATAACCAGCCACCTAGGGAAGTGGGTAGAGACATCGTGACAGATGTCTTCTGAGAATTGAGTAAACAACTTTCCTTTTCATTATTATCAACACAGACATGGGCTGGCCTGTTCCAGGCTAATTTCGCAGAAGACGAGTCTACATGGCAACCCAAAGGGGAGTCACTATGACATGCACCAGACGAGTCCAAAGGACATGTCTAGTAAAAAGGATGACCGGTAGGTGCAGCACCTACCGGGGACGAAACTCATGGAATAGGCGAAAATTGAATATCTAACGGAAAATAACGTAAGAGGGGGAACCCAAGCTCAGCGTCCTGAAGGCATCATTCGCCCCACTTGGCAATCATCTTTTCAAGAAAGAACACAGGAACATGGTGTTCCTCCCGGTAGAACACTTGATGACCGCGTGTGAACGTGTTAAAGTATAACTAAATTCCTTAGAATAATAATATATTTTTGTTTTCAAAGAAAGATTTAAATAAATATAAAACTTTTGTCCAGTTTTAAAAGATTCAATTTAACGAGATATTAACACATGATTGAAGAACATGCGGGGTTTCACCACGACAATGCAAGGACAATAAGATAAGTTTTAGCTATAAAATAATTTAATCATATTGAAATCTGTAAAACCATAATTAAATTCATTTTTGTGTATTGAAACAATAGTAAAGTAAAAAACTAAAAAATAATGTTTTATTAAAGTAGCTTTTTCAAACAAGAGTTTTTATTTATTGTAATTTTACAGCCTCACCAAATTACCCACATTTTACCCTGAGATAAGAGAATTAAAATTAATTTACATAATTTTTAACAAATTATTAAGAAATTTAACTTAAAGTAACATAGCTCAGAAAGCCAATTGTTACAGTTGGCGACCAACCACGTGGGGCTGTAAAATACTTTTAAATATTTTAAATGTATTCAAAGATGTTTAAAGACAATTTTGTTTGAATTTGTGAATTTTGTTTTATAGAATTAATTTATTCAATTTTTGATAATTAATTAAATTTTGAAATTGTAAACTTTTTACATATTTGAAATTGTTGAATGACAAAAAGACATTCATGTCGAAAGTAAATATTGAACAAAGTACTGAAAATGACTCTGATGACTCAGACATTTCTTTAAGCATAATAAAAGAAATAAATCAAAATAAATCTGATATGAATAGGCCAAGTTCAAATATGGAAAATACATTATCCAACATAATGGATATGTTATTAAAAATGAACACTAACGTAGAAAACGTAGAAACTAAATTTAAAGAAATGAACTTTGATACTAAACTTAATAAAATGAATGATAACTTTGATACTAAACTTGATAAAATCAATGATAGACTAGATGTAACAGAGGTTAAACTTAAGGAAATGAATAATGAGCTTAGAAAAGATATCAATGATAGGATTAGTCAGTTTGAACATAAACTAGACAAACAAATAGAAGAAGTAAATATAGACTTTGATAAAGATAGTGAAGTAAAGGAGAATAGTGTTGTGGATGAAGTAAATAATAAAGATAGGAAACAAGCAGTCAAAGTAAATAATGTTGAGAACAGACTACTGTCAAATAAAATAGATTTGTTGCTAAACATGAACAATAACATTAATACCAAACTTGATAAGATTAATGTTAGGCTAGGTGGAACAAATGCTAAGATGAAAGAAATGAATGATAATAAGATAAAGCTAAATGATGAAACTAATATGAGAGTAGATTTGCTGTTAAACATGACTAATAACATTAATACTAAACTTGATGAGATTAATGTTAGGCTAGGTGGAACAAGTGTTAAGATTAAAGAAGTAAGTGATGGCGTAATAAATTTCAATAATGAAACTAATATGAAATATAATGAGCCCTTAAAAGATGTTAATGAAAGGACAAGCCAGATTAAAGACAACTTTGTCAATAAAACAGAAAAAGCAAAAATAAACTTGAACAGAAAAAGTGAAGTAAAAGGAAGTAGTTGTAATGAAGTAAATAATCAAGATAGGGAACAAACAATCAAAATAAATGATGTTGAGGATAGACTAAGTAAAGTAAATAAAACCCTGTTACACAAAAACATAGAAGTAAATGTAAAACTAGGTGAGGTAGGGAATGGATTAAATAATCAAATGAGTAGGCCTAGAGTAAATGATAGGGTAGAAGAGCAAATAGGACATCTACACACTATGTTAGATGACAAAATAGAAAGAATAGAGAAAGCTTTAGCACTCTGTAACACTAACTTTGAAGGTGAAATAGATGACTTTAAGTGTCATGAAAATGAAAAACTAAAAATGATCAGAAACAGACTAGACGAATTGAGTGACTTCTTTGAGCTTGAAATGGATTTTATAAGCAAATATTGGGGAATAAATAAACAAAGGGAATTTGAGACTAGATTGATGGGGGGTGAAAACTATGACTTAGACATGGATGACTTTGTCAATTATGTGATGAGGTACTATAATATCTCATGCTTTTCAAACTACAAATATAAAAAAAAATTTTAAACTAGTGCTCTTGGACAATCCCATTTGTATAGAAAATTGAATTGTAAAAATGATTGATTAAAAGAAAATATCTAAAGATATTATAATAATAAATAAATGGTAGTTGAAACAAGATAACATTAATAATAATATGAGATTTGTATAGAAGACAAATAAACTGTAAAAGTAACTGTTGGAAGAGAAAATACTTAAAGATATTATAACAATAAACACATGGTAGTTAAAAGAATGTAACATAAATAATAATATGAGAGTTGTATAAAAGAAAAATAAACTGTAAGAGTAACTGTTTAAAGAAAAATACTTGAAGATGTCATATAATAATAAACAGATGGTAGTTAAAGAATTGTAATATTGATAATAACATGAGATTTGTGATTGAGCAAGATGATGTAAGGAGAATAATGGTAATACTTTGTTATTACTGAATGTAACACTGATAGTAATATGTAATGAATACAACATTGGTAATAATATAATATTTATGTGAGACTAAAATAATGAAAGGAGATTTTTTACAATACTTTGTTATTGTAACTTGTTTATACTTGTATTGATATGACTCAATGAATATAACACTAATGATGATAGGATATTGATGTGAGAACAAGATGATTTAAGGAGATTTTTATGATACTTGGTGATTATAACTTGTTTATGTCCAGATTTTGAATATAACATTGGTCGAATGTGACATGTATGTTAGACTGAGATGTATTGAGATTTCTTATAATACTTTGTTATTATAACTTGTTTATACTTATATTGATATGACTTAATGAATATAAAATCAATGATGAGATGATACCTATGTTTGACTAAGATGATGAAAGGAGATTTCTTGTAATGCTTTGTTATTATAACTTGTTTATGACGATTTTGATATGACTCAATGATGTACATTGTATGTACTATTGTAGACATATATGATTTTTAATCATTTTAAGAATTTTGTAGAAGGTGTTCAGCCAGTGATCAATAGTAGTACAATTCGACCCTAATTACACCTAGCCACATTCAAAGTTCCAAATTAATTAACGCCAAGTACACTATTAATCACAAAATGGCACGGAGTGTCAGTTTCAGGTGTCAGTCAGCCTTGGCAATTGAGCCTAAGGACAAAAGCTTACAGTGACCTGCAGCATGGCTAGCATCATTACTAAAGTCATGTTGCAGACACCAATAGATTAGTGATTTAGAACATAATATTGTAGGAAGAGGATGAAATATTGTAAAAATGTAATTGCAACTTTTTGATAGTAATTTTTGTAATTGTCATTGATGCAAGAAATAGTGATAGAAATCACAAACTGATATGAGCAGAACATAATTGCAAATATGACTCACTACTGCAATATCGATAATGAATAACCATTAATGATTAATGGCAAACTTTGTAAAGATAATAATGATAATCAATTTTAAATATGTCAACTTAAAACACGCCAAAGTAGCACCAGTAGATGATAGACAATTGAAACTCTATGCACAAACATTATGTATGTATACACAATTGAAGATAGGGAGGATAAAAGATGATTAATTATGAGTATGTGTAATTGTTTTGTAAATGATGTTCACTCCATTTAATTGCATATGGAACTAAAACCATTGTTATAACTAGCAGCCTATAATTAAATTATATTATATGTATCATTTAATAGAAAAGGTAATCAAAGTGATATGTTCAGGTAAGATGATCTTGCCCTGATACAGACAGTCAGTGACGCCAATAGATAGTCAGTGACACCAATGGACAGCCAGTGACACAAATGACAGTGTGGACACTCTAGGAAGTAACAGTGTTGTGCCTCAGATAAGGTAACCGCTTCTTTAATATGAATCACTACAAGAGGAAGTGAGTGATCAAATTAAACAACATTTTATGGAAACATTATTTCCAGGAAATTTAGAACCCAGTAGTAAAAGTGAACTTTAAACCAGTTATTTTATGCACTGTCATAAAAAAGTGTTAGTATGACAAACTAAGTGATACATTACAATGGTCACTTGACTGTTTTGACTCCATGAATAAGACAGTAGAAGATTTATCAATAATAAATCAATTTTTGAACTGTGACTATTTGTAAAATTGGTTGCTACCAGCAATTCATGTTTTTATGTGAAACAATTTTTAGTTGAATAACTTTGTATATCACCATTGATGAGTGGACAATGTGTATACACATTCTATCAGTCGTGGTCATGAATGACAGAATAAATTAAATAACTTTACCATTGAAAAGGTTTTGATGTAAATAAACCAAAGTATTTACTATTTTATAATCACTTGTCAGAGTAATGATGGTACTATTTGAAGATGTTAAATGATGTTTTTAATCTTGTGAATCTTTTTTAAACTGTACTTAAATGAAATTTTATGTGTATATATTTTAAAATGTTATTGGGATTATTAAGTAAATTGTACCCCACAGATAATAAGATAAAAGTATGAACAACTTATAAATGATGAACCATTGATGATAAAAAATTACAATTGTACTTGTTTACAATTCTCTTATGTTCTTCATCAGTATATAATATTTGATTAATAATTCAAATAATTGTTTAACTTTCATAAATTCATTGAAATATTTTTATAATTAACTACAAGATAATTAATATTAATGATAACTTGCATTAATGACAAAGAATCATTAAAGATGTTTATTGCCAATTAATAATAAATAATTTAAATTGTTCTTCTATAATTAAAGATTAATAAGGTAATTAATTACATTTAGTGATTGATGATTTATATGAAATTTTGATGATTTATTGATTTAGTGATTGATGATTTATATGAAGTTTTGATGATTTATTGATCTAGTGATTAATGATTTATATGAATTTTTAGTGATTTATTATTTTTTTAATATATAAGAGGGAATTATGATTTGTTGATGATTTATTGATGTAGTGATTAATGATTTACATGAATTTTTAGTGATTTATTGATTTTTAGTATATAAGGAGAAATCATGATTTGTTAATTATATAATTGATTTAATGATTGACGATTCACATGAATGTTTAGTGTATAAGAAAAGATCATGATTTGTCGCTTACATAATTTATCAAATGGAATTTAGTATTGTATTGTATACTAATGGATAGATTTAGTCCATTATAGATATAGTTAATATTGTAAAACTAAAACTTATCTAAACAACAACCAACAATTTGGCGGAACATGTGGAAATCTAGATTTTTTGACTCGCCCTAACCGCACATCGCAAAAAATCGGGGGGTACTGTAACAAGTCCACCAAATTGACGAATAAATTAATTAAACTAAATAAATGATAAATTATTTTATTGAAGAAATAGAAATATTTAATTAAAATAATCAACGAACACTCAAATAATATTCGGAAATCGTTGTATGTAAATGACCAGCCACCTAGGGAAGTGGGTAGAGACATCGTGACAGATGTCTTCTGAGAATTGAGTAAACAACTTTCCTTTTCATTATTATCAACACAGACATGGGCTGGCCTGTTCCAGCCTAATTTCGCAGAAGACGAGTCTACATGGCAACCCAAAGGGGAGTCACTATGACATGCACCAGACGAGTCCAAAGGACATGTCTAGTAAAAAGGATGACCGGTAGGTGCAGCACCTACCGGGGACGAAACTCATGGAATAGGCGAAAATTGAATATCTAACGGAAAATAACGTAAGAGGGGGAACCCAAGCTCAGCGTCCTGAAGGCATCATTCGCCCCACTTGGCAATCATCTTTTCAAGAAAGAACACAGGAACATGGTGTTCCTCCCGGTAGAACACTTGATGACCGCGTGTGAACGTGTTAAAGTATAACTAAATTCCTTAGAATAATAATATATTTTTGTTTTCAAAGAAAGATTTAAATAAATATAAAACTTTTGTCCAGTTTTAAAAGATTCAATTTAACGAGATATTAACACATGATTGAAGAACATGCGGGGTTTCACCACGACAATGCAAGGACAATAAGATAAGTTTTAGCTATAAAATAATTTAATCATATTGAAATCTGTAAAACCATAATTAAATTCATTTTTGTGTATTGAAACAATAGTAAAGTAAAAAACTAAAAAATAATGTTTTATTAAAGTAGATTTTTCAAACAAGAGTTTTTATTTATTGTAATTTTACAGCCTCACCAAATTACCCACATTTTACCCTGAGATAAGAGAATTAAAATTAATTTAAATAATTTTTAACAAATTATTAAGAAATTTAACTTAAAGTAACATAGCTCAGAAAGCCAATCGTTACACATGCCCTCACATTACTGCCATCCGCATGTACGGACTAGACTATCCAAGTCAGGTATGATGAGAATATAAGCTTCAGATATATTGATCAGACTTCACTGACATGCCCTCACCTTACTGCCATCCGCATGTACGGACTAGACTATCCAAGTCAGGTATGATGAGAATATAAGCTTCAGATATATTGATCAGACTTCACTGACATGCCCTCACCTTACTGCCATCCGCATGTACGGACTAGACTATCCAAGTCAGGTATGATGAGAATATAAGCTTCAGATATATCGATCAGACTTCACTGACATGCCCTCACTTTACTGTCATCCGCATGTACGGACTAGACTATCCAAGTCAGGTATGATGAGGATATAAACTTCAGATATATCGATCAGACTTCACTGACATGCCCTCACCTTACTGTCATCCGCATGTACGGACTAGACTATCCAAGTCAGGTATGATGAGGATATAAACTTCAGAAATTTCGATCAGACTTCACTGACATGCTCTCACCTTACTGCCATCCGCATGTACGGACTAGACTATCCAAGTTAGGTATGATGAGAATATAAGCTTCAGATATATCGATCAGACTTCACTGACATGCCCTCACTTTACTGTCATCCGCATGTATGGACTAGACTATCCAAGTCAGGTATGATGAGGATATAAACTTCAGATATATCGATCAGACTTCACTGACATGCCCTCACCTTACTGCCATCCGTATGTTTGGACTAGACTATCCAAGTCAGGTATGATGAGGATATAAACTTCAGATATATCGATCAGACTTCACTGACATGCCCTCACCTTACTGTCATCCGCATGTACGGACTAGACTATCCAAGTCAGGTCTGATGAAGATATAAACTTCAAATATATTGGCCATACTGTACTTCTAAACACAGCTGAGACATCCTAGCTTTGTACAGACTGAACTTTACACGTCAAGTCAAAATTGATATAAACTACAAATATATTGGTCATACTTCAAAACACAGCTGAGACGTCCTAGCTTTGTACTGACTGAACTATACATGTCAAGTCAAAATTGATATAAACTACAAATATATTGGTCATACTTCAAAACACAGCTGAGACATCCTAGCTTTGTACAGACTGAACTATACACGTCAAGTCAAAATTGATATAAACTACAAATATATTGGCCATACTGTACTTCAAAACACAGCTGAGACGTCCTAGCTTTGTACTGATTGAACTTTACACGTCAAGTCAAAATTGATATAAACTACAAATATATTGGCCATAATGTACTTCAAAACACAGCTGAGACGTCCTAGCTTTGTACTGACTGAACTTTACACGTCAAGTCAAAATTGATATAAACTACAAATATATTGGCCATACTGTACTTCAAAACACAGCTGAGACGTCCTAGCTTTGTACTGACTGAACTTTACACGTCAAGTCAAAATTGATATAAACTACAAATATATTGGTCATACTTCAAAACACAGCTGAGACGTCCTAGCTTTGTACTGACTGAACTATACACGTCAAGTCAAAATTGATATAAACTACAAATATATTGGTCATACTTCAAATCACAGCTGAGACGTCCTAGCTTTGTACTAACTGAACTATACACGTCAAGTCAAAATTGATATAAACTACAAATATATTGGTCATACTTCAAAACACAGCTGAGACATCCTAGCTTTGTACAGACTGAACTATACACGTCAAGTCAAAATTGATATAAACTACAAATATATTGGTCATACTTCAAAACACAGCTGAGACGTCCTAGCTTTGTACTGACTGAACTATACACGTCAAGTCAAAATTGATATAAACTACAAATATATTGGTCATACTTCAAAACACAGCTGAGACGTCCTAGCTTTGTACTAACTGAACTATACACGTCAAGTCAAAATTGATATAAACTACAAATATATTGGTCATACTTCAAAACACAGCTGAGACATCCTAGCTTTGTACAGACTGAACTATACACGTCAAGTCAAAATTGATATAAACTACAAATATATTGGTCATACTTCAAAACACAGCTGAGACGTCCTAGCTTTGTACTGACTGAACTATACACGTCAAGTCAAAATTGATATAAACTACAAATATATTGGTCATACTTCAAAACACAGCTGAGACGTCCTAGCTTTGTACTGACTGAACTATACACGTCAAGTCAAAATTGATATAAACTACAAATATATTATTCATACTTCAAAAGACAGCTGACGTACCCTCGTCTAACTTCCCTTCTCTCATACAGACATTTTTCAATTCATGTATAATGAGGATATTAACTTCCAATATATTGGTCATACTTAACAAAGCTGACACTTAGAATTAACTCTAGAATGGAATAGAGTTTTATTGCATAGACAATTTTAACATTGAATTGTATCGCAATCGTCAAAGGAAAAAAATATGTTCATTCATTCTACAAATTCAGCATTCATACATACAATTATTTAATCCAATCATACATTCATTCTAGAAGGCAAGCCTATCCAGCACCGGTTTCTTGCCAATTTTTGGTCTCCCAGTTTTGTGCCTGAACTCTCTAGACTATACAATGTCTGACTTAACATAAGTTGTTTAAGGCGAGTTTTGAACGCCTTCCGAGTCTTGGCAAATTTAATTTTGCGGGACAAACAGTTTAGAAAATGAACACCAGCCTGTGAAGGGAGGCGCTCATAGACCACCGTCCTATGTTGCCCAGTGCGATAGTTGTCCCTGCGTCTAGTTTCGTAACTGTGTATGTCAGTCCCTCTTGTGAGTACACATGTTGACATACAGTACATGATTGTTTCTAGGATGTAAATGCTGGACAGTGTCAACAATTTTAGGGTTTGGAAAGCAGTTCTGCACGACTTTCTGTTTTTCAAATTTGAAATTATTTGAACCGCTTTTTTCTGCAGTCTGAATAGGTGGGAGAACTCGACATTTGCACATCCACCCCAAAGCACCACTCCATAGGATAGGTGAGGGTAGATGAGGCCATAATATGCCGTCATCAGTACCTGAATTGGACAACTGTTTGATAACGTCCTCAAAACATTAATGCCTGAGGACAGTTTGGAACACAGATTGTCGATATGTTTGTTCCAAGTCAGGCCTTTGTCGATGTGTACTCCGAGGAATTTTGTTGTTTGTACTTCTTCCACCTCTGTTTCATCCAACATAATAGCTGGAGCGAATTCGAAGTTGGATGGTCGAAGACAAAAGCTAATGAAGTGTGTGATTTTTTAGGGTTTGTTTTTAGATTGATGTTAGAGAAATGTTGTATGCAGCTATTTAGCTCCATAAATGTTTAAATTTCTAAATGAAATTTTGATTGTTGGCTAAAACAGAGAGTTGTGTCATCAGCATACTGCACGAGTCGCCCTTGCTGAAGAGATGACGCTGTATCATTTACATATATCAGAAATAATAAGGGGCTAAGTATTTCTCTGGCCCTTAGAACTCTATAATGTTCTAGGGACCAGACGATCCAAATCATAAAATGCCTAATAAGGGAGGTCATAAAACTTCAAATAAATAAGTTATGGGGGAAAGACACAATAGTTACAGAAGCTGTTTCTGTTCCTAATATGACAGCAACGATGTCGTAATCCATAAAATGATTGCAATAAATCAAAATACACTTTCAAAGTACTATTAGCTCTATAAAATACAATGTTACTGCCACGCCGTTAGTCAATGTGAATGTCGCGTGTGTTAAGCTCACTTTGTGCTGTCGGTGCGATATCTTGTGTGTTAAAACACCGTTCAGACTTCATTAGGATAGTTAATCATTCATTAAAACAAGAAGTCGTTAATTTCAGAGAGGCTTATCTGATCATCCACACGGTGTAGCTTTTATGTCGTTTTCAAACTACCGCAGTGGCATATTACCCTTTATCTGCACTGTGCCATAAAACACTTGCTGAACCACCGTTAGAGCGTGTCGAAAAGTTGGACAAGTTTACATGCGAATAAATCATGAAAAGTGGTCATTTAATGGACTATCCGTGATTTACTTATGGAGCAGTAGGCAACATTAACAACAGCGTTTGTAGATTTACAGATACAAGTTTATGGCCAAGTTTACTTGTCAGCCAATTGTTTTACAGAGACAGATTTAACATATGTAAGTGATGAATCTAAAATTAGAAGCCAGTTTAGTTGTCAACTAATTGATTTACAGATATAGATCTACAAGACGCAAGCGATAAATTTAAAATTAGAGGCCAGTTTGTTTGTCAGCCAATTGCTTAATAGATATGTACATATTTAACAGATACAAGTGATGACTATAAAATTAGAAGCCAGTTTAGTTGTCAACTAATTGATTTACAGATATAGATCTAGCAGCTGCAAGTGATAACTTTACAATTAGAGGCCAGATTGTTTTATAGATAGATTATATATTTAACAGACACAATTGATGATCTACAATGTGTGGTTAGTTTAGTTCTCAGCTAATTGTTTTACAGATACAGATCTAGCAGCTGTAAATGATAACTTTACAATAAGAGGCCAGATTGTTTTATAGATAGATATATATTTAACAGACACAATTGATGATCTACAATGTGTGGTTAGTTTAGTTGTCAACTAATTGATTTACAGATATAGATCTAGCAGCTGCAAGTGATAACTTTACAATTAGAGGCCAGTTTATAATTCAGCCATTTGTTTATTGATACATACTTAGCAAATACAATTGATGATGAAACACGTAAAGCCAGTTTATATGTCAGCCAATTATTATTAATAATATTTATTTATTTTCTATAATGTACAATACAACAAATGCAAATACACAACAATACAAGCATAGCTAAATACATATTATACTACCAGGACTAGCCTTTGCTAATATGATCTAACATAAGCACTATATGCACCTTATGTGGTGCTAAACAATTATTTTCGACTGTCTTTAAACGCTAAACAAAGCAATAGCAAACTAACAAATAACTAATTTGTTTGTCATAAATTGTAACATAGATTTAGGATTTCCTTTTCCAATCATAGTGGCAATTATCACAGAGAAGAAAGAAACAGAGGTCGAATTCAATAGTGCGCTTAATGTGTGTTGAGCAGTGATTTCTTTAGTTTGCCAAGCGACACTGCTGTTCGAACTCAACTATGGCACATATTTTTCCTATCCATGCTAGACAGTGTCACGCTGTTTTCTGTAGTATGTGGACTGTCCGTCTTGCAGTGCGCCGAGAGCTTGTGGACTCAAGTCTCAAACCGTGGTTGTCAGACCGTGCTAGGCCACAGTGTTCATTACGGCAACGCCGCACGTACGTATCTGCAGATAGAATGCGTGTTCCATATGAACAACAAGCATTCATTTTTTCGAGGAAAGAAAATGTCATCTTATATGAGGTTTGTGACAAAATTAAAGAAAGGATAAAATCCAACCAGCAGGACATAAAGGTGCATGGTCCATCCAAAATAAGGAGTGGAGGAGTAGTTTTGGAACTTGGAGGCAAACAGACGCCAAGTTAGTATCAAATAACTTAAGGACATCATCGAGGTAAAAAACCCACGAAAATATGTCCCAAGATCTTAATTCAAGGAAATTTAAAACGGGTCAAAAAGACAGTAATACATTAAACTGGGTCACCGAATGATCGTCGGAAACATTCCACAAAGTTATCTAAAATGGCAGATTATTCATTGTATGGGCAAGTTGCAGGGCAACAAAAGTTGTTTCGGTAACCAGATGTTTTCTATGATATAAATTACTCAAGCTAAATTAGAGAAAGGAAAAGTATCACTGATAACACCAACTATAAAGGATAGAGTACTAAGAATTCGCCAACTATAGAGGATAGAGTACTAAGAATTCGCCAACTATAGAGGATAGAGTACTAAGAATTCGCCAACTCAGACTCAAAACTCATAATCAGCAACGTCCGAAGTTAAGCAAATTTTCTCAGACATCAATCTTTCCTTCCTTTTGCTTCAGGAACCCTATTCGTGGGGAGGTTCGGTCTACAACTACAATTAGCAGGAAACCAAACTAACGAAAGAACGCTAATATCTCGACTAGACCTAAGTATACAGGAAATGTCTTTTCTTAACGCAAACCATTTTACAGTAGTACAACTCTCTAAGTAAATAGTATGGAGACAATCTATACCTGTTTTCGTTCTACTTCCAGTTTGGCCATCTGATATGATCATATCTGGACCACATTTCCCAAATTTCAAATAAAATTAATGGACAGAAAATCCTAGTATCCATTAATTCATATGCCAAATCCACTCTATGGCACAAGACCTCATAGATGAAAAAGGTCAAGAAAAAAAGGAGGTTTCCTCCTTGAAAGAAACCGCACGTCATAAATGCAATAGTGCAGCCTCCAACTAATGAAGGGGGCTGGAACTTGGACTTCACTTTATCTTCAAGTCGACTTTATCAGATACAAAATTGGAATGTATTACAGGCTTTATCAGATACAATACTGAAGTCTTCTGTAGTAATCATAGGTTAATAACTTTCGAAATTCTCCCATCAGACACTCCTGGAGAAGAAGTAGTTACAGGCTTCAGCCGAAAGGGGTCAATTTCGAAAATCTAAATCAAGAAATATCTCGACAACTTTCACGCACACGATTCCCGAATTCTCCCTACGAAGAGGTCTCACTCCTGCTGGAAAAGGGTTCTGAAACCAATACCAGTAAGACTCTGATCGGCCCTCTGGTGGTCTAATCCGTTCCACCAAGCCCTTTTAAACATCAGCTAATAGAAAGATACAGACGTAAAAGAGAATTATAAAAAAAGGAGATTGGAAGAGTCAAAGCCAAGAGTTGGGGAGCTTTCGGTAAGGAAAACATGAACTAGGATCCCTATTGCTTAGTCTACAAGTTAGGTTGCAATAAGATAACACACAGAACTGTAATACTCTCGCTTAGCTTCCTGCTTAATACGCTCCTGCCAGAAGATACCGAGAAGGGTGAGGGCCAAATTCGAAATAAGATAAAAAACGAAAATCTCAACGTATATGAAAATCAAAACTTAGAACCAGAATTTTCCGGCTGGGAACTGAAAGGTGCACTTAAAAAGGATGACTCTGGTAAGTGTTCAGGCCCAGATCTAATACCGATTGATGTACTTAAGAATTTGAATGAAAGCTAAGAGTAATTCTGCTTGAGATCTACAACTCTCTCTCTTTGAGCAGGGTATTTTCCCGGAAATATGGAAGAGGGCTAGGGTTACTTTCATACGTAAAAAGTGACACAGAGACTATACATCACCAAATAACTACCGGGCCCATAAGCACCCTCCTTGTAATGGGAAAGAGCCTCGAAAGAATCTTATCAGCAAGAATGTTAGACCATCTAGCAGAGAATAATCTTCTTCATGAAAATCAACACGGCTTCCGTAGAGGCCACAGCACCATTACCGCTATCACAGAATTACTGAACTTCCGAAGAAAAACACGAATTAGCGATTTTTCTGGAAATTAAAGGTGCGTACGTGTATGGGTGGGCGGGTGGGTCAGTATCACCGTACGTGTATGGGTGGGTGTGTCAATATCACCGTACGTGTATGGGTGGGTGGGCGGGTCAATACCACTGTATGGGTGGGTGGGTGGGTCAATATCACCGTTCGTGTATGGGTGGGCGGATGGGTCAATAGCACCGTATGTGTATGGGTGGGTCGGTGGGTCAATACCACCGTACGTGTATGGGTGGGTGGGTGGGTCAATATCACTGTACGTGTATTGGTATTGGGACTAATGGATAACCAAATATCCCTTTTCGTTTGTTTGGTAAGTTCTGAATTGCATCATAGTATAAATATCATGATGATGGAAATTAAAGGTGCGAATGGGTTTATTCTTGTTAAGTAACAGATACATACAACAAATTATACGCTGAGCAGAACGCTACATAAAATTACGAGATGTAATACTAAAAACTAAGACATTATGCAATGTAATATAATTGATTTTACTATATATAGAAGATGGTTCCATCCAATGTTAAATATTGAGGCACGGAATATGGGAGCGATCATGCTGCAACCTGTCGTCAATCAAGTTAAAGAGGTCGAAATTGCCTCCAGTTTCGACTGTTCGGTTGCACAACCTGTGAGCAGTAAAGGAAACTAATCACTCCCTCTCATTCTCCCATTCTCTCTTCTTTCTCTTAGACGCTCGTCCGAAAGTACTTGTCTACTGTCATCCCTCCACCTGTCTACTGTCGCCGATTGGCCTTGATAGTGGGTCAAAGTGGGATAATATTCCTTGCTGTGGTTTGTCTTGCACGGAAAGGAATCGCGATCTTTTATTTAGGCCTTAGGGGTTTGTGAATATGAAAAATGTTAGGGGACATATTTTTTGTTATTTTTGTCAATGTAAATAACAGTGTGTTACAGATGTTTAGTTAAAACATTATGCATTATCTAAAATGATGTAAATACTGTTTGTATTATAGGTTTATTGATATTTTAAGTAATTGTATATTTAGAAGTAGCAAGAAAAATTGTGGTAGTTCTAAATTGTTAAAGGCTAAATTGTTAAGTCCCTGGATAACACCAAACATTTTACATACATTTGAGAGACGTAAAAAAATATATAACATTTATACGAGAAGACGATATGACAGTTTTTCAAAATTATTTTGCAAAATATACTAATGAATTAAATAATGTGATTAATTTTACAAAAAAAAATTATTATTCAACATTATTAGAAAACTGTAAAGGTGATGTATCTGAGCAGTGGAAGGTAATAAATAACTTAACAAGTGGTTTTTCAAAGAAAATAGTTGAGCTAATTGAATTGCCAAACGGCGAAGTTATGCGTGAGCCTTCCGTCATTGATAAGATAAACAATCACCTTATCACAATCCAGTCTAGCCGTCCAGACGTTGTACATTCCAATACCCTTCCACCTTTACGTACTTACTATCAACATTCA
Organism: Stictocephala bisonia; assembly: GCA_035578905.1. Taxonomy (NCBI): domain Eukaryota; kingdom Metazoa; phylum Arthropoda; class Insecta; order Hemiptera; family Membracidae; genus Stictocephala; species Stictocephala bisonia. Next base: position 181,395 of record JAQJVL010000550.1, on the reverse strand, counting down.
TTCTTTATAACTCCAACAGATTTAGATGAAATTAAGAGTATTGTTAAGCTTTTAAAAAATAAAAAAATAACTGGCTCTGACCAAATTATTGTACATTTACTGAAAAATATAATTGATGAGATTACCAGTTTTAGTTCACTTAATAAACAGCAGTTTTATCAAAGACATTTTTCCTGAGAGCCTGAAGTTAAGTTCAGTGGTACCTATTTTGAAGGACAATAACTCTATAAAACTAGATAACATAATACCTATCAGCTTGTTATCTGTATTCTCTAAGGTTTTTTAAAAAAACAATGATTAAAAGACGCCATAGTTATTTATCTAAGTTAAATTTTCTTAATCCACGTCAATTTGGTTTTATCAAAGGAAAGTCAACTGAGGATGCGTTATTAGGAGAATCAGAAATAATTTATAACAATTTAATTATTCATTAACTTATCATCGGTCATTTAGTTCACATTTAATACTAGAATTAACCCTTTATATTATTGAAATCATTATTCATTTTTTATCAAGTAATTAAAGCTTCTTGTCAATATTGCATTGTATAATTATTGTTGTAATTTTAATTATAAATGAATATTCCTTTTTGTTTAAAAGTAAATTGAACTATTTGTCATACATACCACAATATTAAAATCTGCTTCCGGGTCACGCCGTGGACAGTGAAATGTGTGTGGTAGGCCTACCGAAAGTTTTAATATTCGTTGTTTTCCTCGTGTGTGAACTGTGTTTGTTAAGTTTTAATTAATTTGTGACGCGTCCCACTTGGACTTATTTGTTTTCTTTAACCTGAAGATGCCGTGCTCACGGCGAAACTTGTAGTTGTTATCATAATCACACGCTGTGAACTGTTTGACGGAAGGTAAAGTAAACCTATTTTAGTCTATACCAGAATTGGCATTTTTTCTTTTTATGTGATATAAAGAGATGGAGATAAAGAGAAAATATTTGCTGTATTGATGATTTAATAAATAGTGGCGGAGTCATAAAATGAAAAAGAAAAAACATACACGCACACAATTCAGTTCTTCAGTCGCGTTGCCAAAAAGCGTGTAATAGGCCTACCTCACTCTCTGGTCGAGTTGCGCGCAATCCTACCTGCATTAATTGCGATGTCCCAAGAAGGCCCCAAACCAGTACTCGAGTTGCGCGCAATACCGATCTCAGGTAGTCTGTCCAGTCTTGGCCGCTCAAAAATGCAACTTATACCACAGCTGTGCTATAGAAATATTTCCGTAAATATCACAATCCGCCAAAAATAACTTGAATTGTCACTGTTCTGATTCCGAATAGCACCAAACTTATACTACAAAATAAGCACATATCTGCTTATTCTGTGCTTATATTTTCTTGGTTATTGGTCAAATATATAATAATTATCTATATCAGCTGAACTTGTTTCCAAGATGACAAAATCAGGATTTCATTTTTCTTTAACAATTAAAGTGTGACAATATCTGAATTGATTTTGGGCTTGAGTTTGAGAAAAAAAAACCAATACAATAAAATGGAAAATATTTTTATTAATATTTATATTTATTATTTTGGTGTACGGTACTAGACTAACAATCATCGCATATCCTTTGTTTTTCCTGTAACGTTTTAAGTACAGTACGCACGTTTTGTTATTGGACCCTCTCCTAACTCTCATTAGTGATTTAAGTTGTCACCGTAATACTATGTCCTAATTAATCTAATGTGTAGCTAAATAAGTGTAAATAATATAAGTTGTTTGACTTTTAGTCATCTTTTTAACCGCAGATGTTTAATATAAGTATGTTTGCCATTCATTTAAATGTTAATATTAAATTACAATAATTTTTAAACATGTATAGCCTATATTACTCCCTACAGTTCTAGAGTTGAAGTGTTTGGTTATTAAAAAAGGTCCCTGTTCTTCTACTTAGGATTAACTTACCTTATTTGAAAGTGTATGCTTATCATTAATACGATATATATATTTGTTTCAATTTGAAACCATACTATTACAGTTTAAAATATGCGCAAAACCCAAATTTACGTATTATTTTTTTACCTATATTATTGATTATTTGAAATGGTTATTTGTTTATATAGTTTTATTAGTTCTTGGAATTGTTTGTTCTGTTCATTCTCAGTTGTGTAAATACGTCATATTCGAATTGTTATAATTAAAAACACCACAGAGTGCGGCTATAGTTAATTTTGTTATTATTTAGACTGTGGTTACTTAAAATTAGTTATTTCTTATGTTATTGCTGGTCACGCTACTTGTGAAGTGTTACCATTGTAATTCCAGAGTGTCTTTTCCAGAGAAATTGAAAATATAAATAAATTGTAGTTTATCCATACTTTCACATCTAGTAAAATAATAGAAACGTGTATGAAAAACAGATGTGTATATATATATAGAAGTATATTAGTGGTTTTGTTATGATTTTTTCTAACCCTATCATGAAATTTGATTCTCACTTGGGATTTATATTTTGCCCAGTATTATTCTATATAAATACCATGGGCCTTTCAATATTTATTTTGTCAAAGAAATAAATAATGTCACATTTTTTAATATTTCACTATATTATTATATATTCCTGGAATATTTGCAGATTAATTTCATAATTGAAATGAGAGTCATTGGTTGAATTTGAAAAAAAATTATTTTTTAATCAATTGCCGATTATGAAAAAATTAATGATTGAGTACAACATTCGATTTAATCACCTAATCGATGGTTAAAATGCAATAAATAAAGATTTTTCAGATGGGCTAAATAATATGAAAATGTTTACTAAAATCAGCAGTAATTATCGCCAGCATTGCCGATAAGTTAGCGGTCTATTCAAGTGTGTCTATTTACAAATACACGGTGTGTTAATCATATAAATCAATATGGTGTTTTAATTTATTCAGTTATAAATATTTCTTTATTCAATATGAATGTCACACTGAGCTTTACTGTAATAGTATCAACACAGTATTCTTTATTATTCGAAAGAGATGCAAGCAAATATAAAAACAGAGAACCCGGATAAACGTTGGCAATATGGAATAACGTAAACAATTATTTAAGCAGGACGTTGTTTGTGTGTGGGACCTGAGGAAGGAGAGGGCGGGGCGGCTGTCTGGAGAATGGGAGAGTGGGTTAGGAGGAGGGAAGTGAGAGAGAGAGAGAGAGACGGAAGAGCGTGCGAGAGAGAGAGAGGAAATAGGGCTATGCGGAGTGCAGCGTGGGGCCTCAAAACAGTTTTGGGGCCTCGCCACAACTCTCCTATATGGATGGAGTATCTCTTTATATAGTAAAATCAATGGTAATATGCAGCTATTGAAAATAATAAGCAAATAACACATCACCTTATAGCTGCTTAGTTTTGAATTGATTTAAAAGACATATTGTAGCTATAGCAGTGTATATCGTTATACCGTCGAGTTGGTTTTAGCCGCTTGTATGTTACTAGACCAATTAGGCATAAATACGACAACAAAGTCTGGCTATATACGAAGCGGCTTTTCAGCGTTATCAGTTTGTGTGAAAGCTCAAATAATGTGTAAAATAAATCTGACTTGCACAATAATCAGCCACTAGTTGACTGTCTTAATTTTTAAAATAACATTTTTATATACATAATAATTTATTGTACATTTCAGATGGAGTTGATATTGGTATTCCTCGTTGTTAATAAATTTTTACAAAATCATTTATTATTATTTATTGGGGATTTTGTAAAAATTTATTAACAATTATAATTTATATTTACAGTCTTTAAATTTGACGTTGGCTTTTTTCACATTTACATTGTACTCATTACATTCCAATACTTTCTGACCTGTGCATTTCAAAAGATCTTATTCCACATATTTTTCTCGATATTAATTGATCTTTTGTCAATATCAACATATTTTGTTCTTTATTTTCTGAGGCTGAAGACCAAATTTTGCTGACATTAGCTTGACCTTCTTAATTTTTCTAATGAACAAGTAAACCTTTGGATATGGGTTCATACAGTTCCGCCAAGGCGGGATACTATCTAGCCTACTGCCCCTTGTCTTGCTCTTCTTCTTTCTTTAGTGGTAATGTCCCACCCTCCCACCCATACACGTACAGTGGTAATGTCCCAACCACCCACCTATACACGTACAGTGGTAATGTCCCACCCTACCACCCATACACGTACAGTAGTAATATATCAACCACCCACCCATACACGTACAGTGGTAATGTCCCAACCACCCACCCATACACGTTCAGTGGTAATGTCCCAACCGCCCACCCATACACGTACAGTGGTATTGTCCCAATCACCCACCAATACACGTACAGTGGTACTGACCCACCCACCCGTCCCTACACGTACAGTGGTACTGACCCACCCGCCTACACACATAAAGTAGTATTGACCCACCCACCCCCCCCAAACACGTACAGTGGTACGTGTGTATCTTGTTCTTTATTGCTTCCTTTTCTTATGCCTAACGTACTGTCTAAACTATGATCTAACCTATAATACAAATCCTCAACGCCCTAGATTGGAGTTTTATCTTTAGCTCTTTAATGAAGCTTCGAATTTTTCCTCTTATATCATCATCTTGAGGAGCTTCTTTTAGGTCCGGAGGCCATGGAGGATTATTGTTCATTGCTTCATTCATTGGATAGAAAGAACACACCTTGTTGATCGTTCGGACACCAATCACAGTTTTGGAAGGTAATAATTTCAGATAATTACAAATAACGGTGCCTCCCGAAAATATCTTCACAAGGCTGAAATTATTACCTTCCCCAACTGTGATTGGTGTCCGAACGAGCAGGAGGGTGTGTTCTTTCTATCTAGTGAATGAGGCAATGAACAACCATCTCCCATGGCCTCCGGACCTAAAAGAAGCTCCTCAAGATGATGATATAAGAGGAAAAATTCAAACTTCATTACAGAGCTAAAGATAAAACTCCAATCTAGGGCGTTGAGGATTTGTATAATAGGTTAGATCATAGTTTAGACAGTACGTCAGGCATAAGAAAAGGAAGCAATAAAGAACAAGATAAGAACTAATAAAGAAGAAGAGCAAACCAAAGGGCAGTAAGCTAGATAGTATCCCGCCCGGCTTCACGAAAGCAGGACGGGCAACGCCAGGGAATCCTTGGCGGCCATGTAGCGGTAATTAACATAAGCAAAAATATATAAAGTTTAATGATATTGATTCTGAAATAGAATAAGTGAGTTATATCATTGATTTTATGCAAATGCACAAATAGATTTCCCTTCCAATGTTAAATTTGGAGTCTCAAAATATCAGCTGTTTTTGTGGTCTATTGTGGAGCGCTAGTGTAGTCCCATGTAAATGTAATGCAGTTTAAACCAGCAGTGGTTGCAGGCCTCACTAACAAAATTACAGGTGCAACTATTCCTATTTCTGTAGATGGAATATCTCTTGTAGGTGTATATAATCAAGTGTTGTATTAAAAAAGAAAATTATTATTGCCCAGAAGACGATTAACGACGAGATAAAGGCTACAGAAAGATCTGAGACGCCGACACAAGTTTTAAGGCGAATTTGAGTGATTATATGAGTGTAGGATGACCTGTGTAATCTGGTTACTAACTGAGTTAGACCGTTCTTCAGAAAGGGCCATTAATTAATAGCCCAATAGGTAGGGCAACTTAGGGACGTACAGTTTTACGTGGAATTCGAACCACGTAGTAGGCTATTGGTCTGACTTTATGCTATGCAACAAGCCTAAAATTCAGTTCTCTCATTGTTAGTCATTTTGTCATCCACTAAGTAAAACCTAAATAACATAATCAAAAGGACATACTATAAAACTGACAATGCGAAATAACAACCTACCCGGGTATGTCAAAGACGGGTACGGGGAACCTCCTAAGGACAGCTAATGACATAAAAAAATAATAAATAAAAAAAACGTAAGAACAACATGCAAACTCTACCCTATATACCATGAACAATACATACACAGTTTTATGTGACTGGTATCTTACTATCGTTAATAAAAACAAGTAGACCTACGGCTACAATATTCACGTATTTAGTCCACAGTCAGTAAAAATATATCTAAAAAATCGGGGACTTGTACAACCTTATACTGCATGGCTTATCATAGTAAACAAATCACACGTACGTAGCAGGGATCTGTAATGGTGAACGTTTGGGTGTGTAAATGGAAACAATCTACAAGCCTTGCCAAGTAGGTCTCATTCATCACAACTCTGTAAATGTTCACGTCCTAGAATTGCAGTCTAAGAACCAAGCGCATTATAAATATCGGCCATTACACGCCACAGCCACCACGCCCCCGCCAACTTTCCAAATGTCATTGCAGTGAAATATAGACAACTATTGTTGCTCACAGTTTCGTTTGGATACAATTATCACGATGTACTTCTCATGTACACCTGTTGTATGACAGGCGTCAAAATCAGTGGCCAACTACTGTCGGCAGAAATGATGTGCACCCGAGTTTGAAAGTTGCACATAAGAAACTAAGAGGCCTATGAAAAATCCAATCACACCATTGTTTTTTTCATTGATTTTTCGTTATGTCACATATATTTTTAAATCTTATTATATGTTTCAATGGTTTTTATCCTAGTTGGAATGAAAAAAAGTACCGAGATGTTGACTAGTTTTCACTGTGCATCAACTTTACACCGTTATTACTAAAAAACTGATTAATGTATCGCATTTATATTTTATTATGTGGTCGATAAGAATGTTTTCTATAAGTTTTATACATTCTAGAATTTCACTTTTCAAGAAAATAAGTTCTGATCAATTCCCCGAAACATAGTTTTCTTGGCTTCTAGAGGCCGTAAAATTAGTTACTTGGTCTTGTAATTCTTATGACATGTTTAGTTAGGATACATCAATAATATATGCATAAATTAATGCAGTAGTTTTATATTGATATAAATCAATTTAAATTTATGAATTTAAAGTTATGCTAAGTTGATTTAAATCTGTTTAAAACCACTGCATTTACTCATACATATGAAAGTACTGTAATGTATCCTAAATAAATATGTCATAAGAATTACAACAAGACCAAGAAATTAATTTTACGATCTCTAGAAGCCAAGATAAAAATGTTTCGGGCAATTGATAAGAACATTTTTCTTTTTAAGTTTAAATTCTAAAATTTGTAAAACTTACAGGAACAATGTTTCGGGGAATTGATAAGAACATTTTTTCTTGATAAGTTTAAATAATAGTGCTATAAATGATTGAGGGATTTAATTTTATAGAATACAGAATAAGAAGAGTCGCTATCCCTGTACAACTAACATTACGGCAGTTGAGGCCTGTTCCGCCATATGTATTTGGGCAACTTGCTCGGTTTGGTCGTCACGCGACTGAAAATATTTAGTGGGTGTCTTTCATTAAAACTGCGATTTGATACACTTACAACTGAGTGAAAATTATAAAATTTTATACAGTGGTAGAAAATCGTTGTAGTAATGATTAGAAAACATTCCTTAAAAATTATTCGTCTCTGATTAATTATATTAATACAAAAAGTAGAGTTTATCTCAACTATTTGAATTAGGTACACGACATTTTGAGTATGCCTAAATCTTTTTTATTATTTGGTCAGGTACATTTGACCTGTGAATGAATAGTAGGAAAATAGTTTAAATTTCCTTAAATATTTTAAAAAATTGCAAGTCAACTGGTTTAGTCATAATCGTATATATAAGAAGAGGGAAAATCACGGCACCTGCAGCGGTCCCCGCGGACGATATACGGGAATTAACAGACAGGATTTAGTCATCTTACACAACTAACTATATAATCGTTATTTATTAAATAAGCGATTCTATTTATAAAATAATATAAATGATACGTATAGTATGCAGTAACATGTTATGTTTACTAAAAATAACTCATTACATTGAAACCGTTTTAGTTGTATTCTAAGAATCATGTTTTCCATCCAAACATTGAAAAAATTAATAACACAGAAAAAGCATATTTTTAGTTAAAAATATGCTTTTTCTTAACTATGGTATTTTAAACCATAGTTAAGAATTTTAAATTAAACCATTTTTTAAATTAAAAATATGGTTTTTCCGTTTTTATTTAAATTATTATTATTACTAAACGAAACTGTTATAACACATTAATGTTCGGAGAAATGTAAATAATTTTCTTTTGCCAGAGATCATGCCTAAGTTTGTTACTAAGCAACGATGCTAAGAACATTTTGTTTGTAATTTAACATACTTTTTTCATTATTCAAATGATGTGTGTTTCTGTTAGTGTTATGCTTATTTTAGCTATATAGGATACATAAGAGTAGATTTTTTCTCCTTTTTATTTATTACTCCTAACAATTTATTGAGAAGTAACAAATTATTTCCGCCCACTCAACTACTCTACTCTGGGAATTGAATAAGAAATACGTGTGGGAGAGAGGCCTAAAATATTTAACGAAATGAATATTCTTAATAAATTAACAAAAATGAACACATTCATTTATATTTTTGGCGGGTAAAACATCAGTTCAGCACTCGATATCACATTGGTAATAAAAGTGATAAGAAATAATGAGACAGATGTTATGTTTTGGTAGAGTGATAACGATTGATAAGAGTACAAGTGATGCGGCGTCTGGTGTCTAGCCGGCGTACAACACCATCACATTGAGAGCAACGACCTCTGGGTGCTTCCGGCGCCCCTCACCGGATACAAACTTACTACCTTCTGACTGTCACGGCCACATTCGTGCGATGTAAACTTATACTGTCCATTGATCGTACTACGTATATTGATGGATATGACGCGTAACACATGGGCTACTACGTTTTGTTGACTGATATGACTGCTACGTAATATTCGTTGTTTGCACTTATAATAACATCTAAGTAGTTTAAATTTTTGGCTGATGAGATCTATTACGTTTCTAACACGGCGTGCTCTTGTAAAGGCTACTAAGTAGTATTCATAGTTGGCTGATGTATTGCCTACTACGTATCTAACACGGCGTGCTCTTGTATAGGCTACTATGTAGTATTCATCGTTGGCTGATGTATTGCCTACTACGTATCTAACATGGCATGCTCTTGTATAGGCTACTAAGTAGTATTCATCGCTGGCTGATGTATTGCCTACTACGTATCTAACACGGCGTGCTCTTGTATAGGCTACTATGTAGTATTCATAGTTGGCTGATGTATTGCCTACTACGTATCTAACACGGCGTGCTCTTGTATATGCTACTATGTAGTATTCATCGTTGGCTGATGTATTGCCTACTACGTATCTAACACGGCATGCTCTTGTATAGGCTACTAAGTAGTATATATCGATGACTGATGTATTGCCTACTACGTATCTAATACGGCGTGCTCTTGTATAGGCTACTAAGTAGTATTCATCGTCGGCTGATGTATTGCCTATTACGTATCTAACACGGCATGCTCTTGTATAGGCTACTAAGTAGTATATATCGATGACTGATGTATTGCCTACTACGTATCTAATACGACGTGCTCTTGTATAGGCTACTAAGTAGTATTCATCGTTGGCTGATGTATTGCCTACTACGTATCTAATACGACGTGCTCTTGTATAGGCTACTAAGTAGTATTCATCGTTGGCTGATGTATTGCCTACTACGTTTCTAACACGGCGTGCTCTTGTATAGGCTACTAAATAGTATTTATCGTTGGCTGATGTATTGCCTACTACGTTTCTAACACGGCATGCTCTTGTATAGGCTACTAAGTAGTATTCATCGTTGGCTGATGTATTGCCTACTACGTTTCTAACACGGCGTGCTCTTGTATAGGCTACTAAGTAGTATTCATCGTTGGCTGATGTATTGCCTACTACTTGTCTAACACGGCGTGCTCTTGTATAGGCTACTAAGTAGTATTCATCGTTGGCTGATGTATTGCCTACTACGTATCTAACACGGCGTGCTCTTGTATAGGCTACTAAGTAGTATTCATCGTTGGCTGATGTATTGCCTACTACGTATCTAACACTGCGTGCTCTTGTATGGCTACTAAGTAGTATTTATCGTTGGCTGATGTATTGCCTACTACGTATCTAACACGGCGTGCTCTTGTATAGGCTACTAAGTAGTATTCATCGTTGGCTGATGTATTGCCTACTACGTTTCTAACACGGCGTGCTCTTGTATGGCTACTAAGTAGTATTTATCGTTGGCTGATGTATTGCCTACTACGTATCTAACACGGCATGCTTTTGTATATGCTACTAAGTAGTATTCATCGTTGGCTGATGTATTGCCTACTACGTATCTAACACGGCATGCTTTTGTATATGCTACTAAGTAGTATTCATCGTTGGCTGATGTATCGCCTACTACGTATCTAACACGGCGTGCTCTTGTATGGCTACTAAGTAGTATTCATCGTTGGCTGATGTATCGCCTACTACGTATCTAACACGGCGTGCTCTTGTATGGCTACTAAGTAGTATTCATCGTTGGCTGATGTATCGCCTACTACGTATCTAACACGGCGTGCTCTTGTATATGCTACTAAGTAGTATTCATCGTTGGCTGATGTATCGCCTACTACGTATCTAACACGGCGTGCTCTTGTATGGCTACTAAGTAGTATTCTTCGTTGGCTGATGTATTGCCTACTACGTATCTAACACGGCGTGCTCTTGTATAGGCTACTAAGTAGTATATATCGATGACTGATGTATTGCCTACTACGTACCCTATCTAACACGGCGTGCTCTTGTATTGGCTACTCTATGTAGTATTCATTGTTGGCTGGTGTATTGCCTACTACGTATCTAACACGGCATGCTTTTGTATAGGCTACTAAGTACTATTCATCGTTGGCTGATGTATTGCCTAGTACGTATCTAACACGGCGTGCTCTTGTATAGGCTACTAACTAGTATTCATCGTTGGCTGATGTATTGCCTACTACGTATCTAACACGGCATGCTTTTGTATAGGCTACTAAGTATTATTCATCGTTGGCTGATGTATTGCCTAGTACGTATCTAACACGGCGTGCTCTTGTATGGGCTACTAAGTAGTATATATCGATGACTGATGTATTGCCTACTACGTATCTAATACGGCGTGCTCTTGTATAGGCTACTAAGTAGTATTCATCGTTGGCTGATGTATCGCCTACTACGTATCTAACACGGCGTGCTCTTGTATATGCTACTAAGTAGTATTCATCGTTGGCTGATGTATCGCCTACTACGTATCTAACACGGCGTGCTCTTGTATGGCTACTAAGTAGTATTTATCGTTGGCTGATGTATTGCCTACTACGTATCTAACACGGCGTGCTCTTGTATAGGCTACTAAGTAGTATATATCGATGACTGATGTATTGTCTACTAAGTATAATTTATTGTAGGCCCTTGTGTTGTCTACTAAACTGTCGACTTATTAATTATATGCACCCGAGTTTGAAGTTTGTTTTCTACTAATAGGCACACTATTAAAACTACAATCAAACCATTGTTTTCCTTGTGTCGTTGTGAAATATGAATTTAAACATTTTATTATAAGTTCTGATAATCTTTATCCTAGTTGTAACAAAAAAAGTACTGTAATTTTAACTAATTTTCCCTGTAGATAAAATTTAGCTACACCATTATTACTAAAAAACCGTTAATGTACTGCATTTATATTTTAATACGTCGTTCATACGAATGTTTCCTATACGTTTTATATATTTTAGAATTGTATATCAAGAAAAAAGTTCTTAACAAATACCTGATACAGTACATTGTTTTCTTGGCTTCTAGAAGTCGTAAAATTAATTATTTGGTCTTGTTGTTATACTTACCAATATACAGGGTGTCCCTAAACTCTCTGAGGATCTTTTTAGGTATTGATTGTGGGTCAAAAACAAAATTTAATATCCTATTTAAAAATTCCAAATCTCCTCCGGTACCCGTTCAGTCACCATTTTGTAATTTTTAATAATTTTTTTTATTTAAAAATATTTAATCTATAAAGTTTAAATTTTGTATACACATAAATAAAACCATTTTATTACTGAAATAAGAAAATAAAAAAAACTTTTAAAAATATTTTCAAAATAGCAGCACTTTGTAATTTTTGATCCTTAATAACTTTTAAAAGGTTAGGAATAAAAATAATTACAGGAATACCTTTTTATTGCACATTTTAATTGCAATTAAAAAAATTAACGTTGTATAAGATCGTATGACAAACAACCGAGATCTGAGTATTTTTGTATCTAATCATTTACGCATGAACGATTGAACGTGAACAGCCGTGGTGTCGTGCCTCGCGAGTTGTCCACAATACATCAGGGATCTATTCTAATTACTTTTATCCAAAACACTACAATAAAGTTACTTGTGACAATATTATAATGAAAATGCCCCTTGCAGGCAAAGGGGAAAAAGTTGCATGTGATTTTCGTTGTTATTAAATTAAAAATTATTTTAATTAAAAAAAGAATTTTTGTAAAATTTATTTGTGATGCAAAGCAGGTTATAGACATGAAACAAGTAATATTAAAAGGGCATTAGACTATAAAATTAACTTTGATTAAGTTTATTTATTTTCACATTACAAACGATGCTTAAAATTTCGTCCTCTCATTTGATTGCAAAGGAAAAACTATTGGAAAGTAACTAGCACAGCAGCAAATTCGTTTTTTTCTTGAATAATTTCAGCACCTTCAACAATTCTACCAACCTAGAATTTAGAAAAATTCTAGTTTATAGCGCACTACTTAAGGTTAAATTAATTTGGAATTTAATAACAACGAAATCATCTGCAACTTCTTCACCGCTGCCTGCTAGGGGCATTTTCATTACAATGATGTCACAAATCACTTTATTGTAGTGTTTTGGATGACAGTAATCAGAATAGATCCCTGATGAATTGTTGTGGTTAACTCGCGCGGCACGGTATAATGGCTGTACATATTCACGCGTAAATGATTAAATACAAAAATACTCAGATCTCGGTTGTTTGTCATACGATCTTATACAACGTTACTTTTTTGAATTGCAATTAAAATGTGCAATAAAAAGGTATTCCTGTAATTCTTTTTATTCCTAACCTTTTAACAGTTAGTTATTAAGGATCAAAAATTTAAAAGTGCCGCCATTTTAAAAATATTTTTTAAACAATTTTTTATTTGTTTATTTCAGAAATAAAATGGTTTTATTAATATGTAAAGTAAATTTAAAAATCTACGGATTTAATAGTTTTAAATATAAAAAATAATTAGTAAAAAATACAAAATGACGGCTGTACGGCTACCGGAGGTGATTTGAAGATTTTGAATAGGATATTATGTCTTGTTTTTGACCCTCAATCAATACCAAAAAAGATCCTCAGAGAATTCAGGGACACCCTTTAAAAGCCAAATACCACTCACTGATCACACTGTTCCTCAAAAATGACTAAACCTCCGAGGCTGAAATTTTGTAGAATGATTCGTGCTATATTGTAGGCGTACAAGTAAACGTCACACAACACAAATTTATTACAATATAAGCACAAAATTCACAAATATATTACAATACAAGTACAAAATGCACAAATATTATGGTGATCGATTTCGGTGAACCACGCTCACCTTCCTCAGACCAGAGGGATTCACATAAGAATCGATAAAGTGGTATTCGTGCATTTTGTGCACTTTTGTACTTTATTGTAATATATTTGTGCATTTTGTGCTTATATTGTAATAAATTTGTGTTGTGTGACGTTTACTTGTACTGTATATGTACCAACACGTATTATGCTAATTAAAAAACTAATTGTAGGCGTGCAATATGAAGGGATTTTGAAAGATTCGTCACAGTTTCGAAATGGCAGCCTTTTTTACCCCCAAACTGCCCCAATGTATTTCTTATGGGAAAATCACAAAAAAGTAGTATTTCTGACCTAACTTGAGAAAAAGCCTGAGTAAAATACGAGCTTTCAAACCTTCACAGTTCTACCCGCTTGCAGCAACAAACGTGCAGCGTATATATGAATTTCAGCTTAAAAACTTAAAACTTTGGGGTATCGGGGGCCAAAAACTGAAATGTTTTGAAAATGTAGAATACTGATGTATCTACTCAAGTGATGTGCCAAATTAAAGCTATTTTTCTCCGGAATCCAAATATACCATCAGATTTTGAAAAGGGTAAATATTAAGGGGTATATGCCCCAAAAACAAAATAAAACCTCCTAAAACCAGAAAAAGGGTAATATGTACTAAAATAAAACAGCCAAGTGGGGTATCAAACTACAGGTATTTATCTCATAAATCACATAATACCATTATATTTTGGAAGAGACAACGTATGAGGGTTCTGCCACCCCCCCCCCCAACCAAATAAAAAATAGGCTCCAAAACCCAAAATTGAGTAATGTCAAACTAATACACCCAAGTGGGGTGCCAAAATTAAAGATATTTTCCCTTTAATACTAATTTACCATCAGATTTTAGAAAATACTATGTTTAGGGTCTCCACTAGCCCAAAATTCATGGTCATACTGCTTAAGAATTCTGGTGAGGCAGTAGGCTGATCTTCCTCATAAGGCGACATGCCGAGGTCTACAAATGGGTCTGTAGCAGAGTGCCTTGGTGAGGCCGCAGGCCGCGAACTCTCCTCCGCGAGGCTGTAGGCCCGAGTTCCACAAAGGAGCTAAAAGCAGAATTTCCGGGCGAGACCGCAGACCGAGCTTACTAAACGAGCGCAGCGAGTGACGGGGTTGGCACGCGAAGCGTGCAGGGCTTTCCCCTGTTTACTTTTATAGTTACGACATATTATTATCATATGTGTAAGTAAATGCAGTGATTTTATATTGATTTAAATCAATTTAAATTTACCAATTTAAATACACTTTAAGTTAATTTGAATCGATTTATAATAACTGCATTTACTTACACATATAAACATAATGTAATAAGGATTATACAAGAAGACAAAATCATTTATTTTAGGAGCTCTAGAAGCCAAGAAAACAATTTTCATGTAATTGATGAAACCTTTTTTTCTGAAAACATAAAATTATAACACTTATAAAACTCATAGAAAATATTCATATCAACCACGTATTAAAATATAAAAGCAATACATTAACTTCTTTTAATAATAATGGTGTACCTAAGTTCGATTTACTGTGAAAATTTGTTAAATTCCGGTACTTAACTAAGATGCCGATTATTAGAACTTATAATAAAAATTTGAAACTAGTATGTCACAACGCACACTTAAACAAGGAAAACAATGGTATGATTGGGGTTTTCACAGGCTTCTCAGTTTCTTAGAAAACAACCTCCAAACTCGGGTGCACTTAATTTCTACACCGACAATAAGTAGTGTACAACGTTAGCTGTATATACTACGTAATATACATTATTGGCTACTTCGTAATATTAATTGTTAGTCTTTTCATTAAGTACTGCGTACTAATGTACATCCTTTGAAATATTGTTTGCAGGCTACTATATTACCTACTGCGTAGTATACATTGTGGCCAACTATCGCCTACTAGCGTTCATTTTATACACAAACGGCTACTTCGTAATATTCAATGTATGCTATTATATTACCTACTGCGTAGTATACATTGTGGCCATATATATTGCCTACTGCCGTTAATTTTATACACAAAGGGCTACTACGTCATTGTGGCCATTATATTAGCTACTGTGTAGTATATATTGTGGCCATATCTATTACCTACTTCTGTTAATTTTATACACAAAGGCTACTACGTAATATTCATTGTATGCCATTATATTAACTACTGCGTAGTATATATTGTGGCCATATCTATTGCCTACTGCCGTTAATTTTATACACAAAAGGTTACTACGTAATATTCATTGTGTGCCATTATATTAGCTACTGCGTAGTATATATTGTGGCCATATATATTGCCTACTGCCGTTAATTTTATACACAAAAGGTTACTACGTAATATTCATTGTGTGCCATTATATTAGCTACTGCGTAATATTCATTGTATGCCATTATATTAGCTACTGCGTAGTATATATTGTGGCCATATATATTGCCTACTGCCGTTAATTTTATACACAAAAGGTTACTACGTAATATTCATTGTATGCCATTATATTAGCTACTGCGTAGTATATATTGTGGCCATATCTATTGCCTACTTCTGGTTATTTTATACACAAAAGGTTACTACGTAATATTCATTGTGTGCCATTATATTAGCTACTACGTAATATTCATTGTATGCCATTATATTAGCTACTGCGTAGTATATATTGTGGCCATATATATTGCCTACTGGCGTTAATTTTATACACAAAAGGTTACTACGTAATATTCATTGTGTGCCATTATATTAGCTACTGCGTAATATATATTGTGGCCATATCTATTGCCTACTTCTGTTAATTTTATACACAAAAGGTTACTACGTAATATTCATTGTGTGCCATTATATTAGCTACTGCGTAATATATATTGTGGCCATATCTATTGCCTACTGCCGTTAATTTTATACACAAAAGGTTACTACGTAATATTCATTGTGTGCCATTATATTAGCTACTGACGTAGTATATATTGTGGACATATCTATTGCTACTGCCGTTAATTTTTATACACAAAAGGTTACTACGTAATATTCTTGTGTGCCATTATATTAGCTATCTGCGTAATATATATTGTGGCCATATTCTATTGCCTACTGCCGTAATTATTATACACAAAAGGTTACTACGTAATATTCATTGTGTGCCATTATATTAGCTACTGAGTAGTATATATTGTGGACATATCTATTGCCCTACTGCCGTTAATTTTATACACAAAAGGTTACTACGTAATATTCATTGTGTGCCCATTATATTAGCTACTGCGTAGTATATATTGTGGACATATCTATTGCCTACTGCCGTTAATTTTATACACAAAAGGTTACTACGTAATATTCATTGTGTGCCATTATATTAGCTACTGCGTAATATATATTGTGGCCATATCTATTGCCTACTGCCGTTAATTTTATACACAAAAGATTACTACGTAATATTCATTGTGTGCCATTATATTAGCTACTGCGTAGTATATATTGTGGACATATCTATTGCCTACTGCCGTTAATTTTATACACAAAAAGTTACTACGTAATATTCATTGTGTGCCATTATATTAGCTACTGCGTAATATATATTGTGGCCATATCTATTGCCTACTGCCGTTAATTTTATACACAAAAGGTTACTACGTAATATTCATTGTGTGCCATTATATTAGCTACTGCGTAGTATATATTGTGGACATATCTATTGCCTACTGCCGTTAATTTTATACACAAAAGGTTACTACGTAATATTCATTGTGTGCCATTATATTAGCTACTGCGTAATATATATTGTGGCCATATCTATTGCCTACTTCTGTTAATTTTATACACAAAGGCTACTACGTAATATTCAATGTATGCCATTATATTAGCTACTGCGTAGTATATATTGTGGCCATATCTATTGCCTTCTTCTGTTAATGTTATACACAAAAGGCTACTACGTCATTGTGGGCCATTATATTAGCTACTGCGTAGTATATATTGTGGCCATATATATTGCCTACTGCCGTTAATTTTATACACAAAAGGCTACTACGTCATTGTGGTCATTATATTAGCTACTGCGTAGTATATATTGTGGCCATATCTATTGCCTACTTCTGGTTATTTTATACACAAAAGGCTACTACGTAATATTCATTGTGTGCCATTATATTAGCTACTGCGTAGTATATATTGTGGCCATATCTATTGCCTACTTCTGGTTATTTTATACAGAAAAGGCTACTACGTAATATTCATTGTATGTCATTATATTAGCTACTTCGTAGTTTATATTGTGGCCATATCTATTGCCTACTGCCGTTAATTTTATACACAAAAGGCTACTACGTCATTGTGGCCCATTATATTAGCTACTGCGTAGAATACATTGTGGCCATATCTATTGCCTACTGCCGTTAATTTTATACACAAAAGGCTACTACGTCATTGTGGGCCATTATATTAGCTACTGCGTAGTATACATTGTGGACATATCTATTGCCTACTACCGTTAATTTTATACACAAAAGGCTACTACGTCATTGTGGGCCATTATATTAACTACTGCGTAGTATACATTGTGGCCATATCTATTGCCTACTTCTGGTTATTTTATACACAAAAGACTACTACGTCATTGTGGCCATTATATTAGCTACTGTGTAGTATATATTGTGGACATATCTATTGCCTACTTCTGGTTATTTTATACACAAAAGGCTACTACGTCATTGTGGCCATTATATTAGCTACTGTGTAGTATATATTGTGGACATATCTATTGCCTACTTCTGGTTATTTTATACACAAAAGGCTACTACGTCATTGTGGGCCATTATATAAGCTACTGCGTAGTATATATTGTGGCCATATTTATTGCCTACTTCTGGTTATTTTATACACAAAAGGCTACTACGTCATTGTGGGCCATTATATTAGCTACTGCGTAGTATATATTGTGGACATATCTATTGCCTACTGCCGTTAATTTTATACACAAAAGGCTACTACGTCATTGTGGGCCATTATATTAGCTACTGCGTAGTATATATTGTGGACATATCTACTGCCTACTGCCGTTAATTTTATACACAAAAGGCTACTACGTCATTGTGGGCCATTATATTAACTACTGCGTAGTTTATATTGTGGACATATCTATTGCCTACTGCCGTTAATTTTATACACAAAAGGCTACTACGTCATTGTGGGCCATTATATTAACTACTGCGTAGTTTATATTGTGGCCATATCTATTGCCTACTTCTGGTTATTTTATACACAAAAGGCTATTACGTCATTGTATGCCATTATATTAACTACTGCGTAGTATATATTGTGGACATATCTATTGCCTACTGCTGTTAATTTTATACACAAAAGGCTACTACGTCATTGTGGGCCATTATATTAACTACTGCGTAGTATATATTGTGGCCATATCTATTGCCTACTTCTGGTTATTTTATACACAAAAGGCTATTACGTCATTGTATGCCATTATATTAACTACTGCGTAGTATATATTGTGGACATATCTATTGCCTACTGCCGTTAATTTTATACACAAAAGGCTACTACGTCATTGTGGGCCATTATATTAACTACTGCGTAGTATATATTGTGGCCATATCTATTGCCTACTTCTGGTTATTTTATACACAAAAGGCTACTACGTCATTGTGGGCCATTATATTAGCTACTGCGTAGTATATATTGTGGACATATCTATTGCCTACTGCCGTTAATTTTATACACAAAAGGCTACTACGTCATTGTGGGCCATTATATTAACTACTGCGTAGTATATATGGCTCGATGCACACTTGCGTTTTTGCAAGTAGCGTGCACGCCGCGGGCAAGCTGCGTACGCTTGGCTTGTTTTTTCCGTCAATACACATTACAGCGGTTTTTCGGCGTCTTCAGTCTCTGTGCACCTCCCAAGCAACATGGAAGGACACAGACAACGTGTTGAATTTGCGTTTACTGTATATAACTACTTATATAATGACAAAAAACGACGTATGTGGGTGCTCCATTAGTTAGTGCTCGTTTGTTAAAAGGGGCGTTTGTTACCCTTTTCCAAGATCTTCCTGGAGATGAGAAGAAAATTTTCAATTATTTTAGAATGGGTATAGCATCATTTGATGAACTTGAAGCAAAACTCCACGACACCATCAAAAGTCAAGATATCATATGCAGACTATCAATACCTCCTATTGAAATGTTAGCTGTTACTCTTAGGTAAGCATAACACTTAATATATTAAAATAAGTGTTATGCACTTATTTTAATAATATAAGGTAATCGGCGAATGCACATCGCGCGGTCAATGTGCATTCGCCGATTACCTAGCACACACTGCCAAGCCGCCAGACTTGTTGTGGAAGCCGCGTGCAAGTGGCGGCGTAGCAGTAGTTGCGTCCTTCCCAGCTCACGCTGCTTGCAAGTCGCTTGTTAGTTGCGTGCACGCCGCGGCTACGCTTAAATGTGCACTACCTAACTTACAACTCACTACTGCTAAACCGCTGGTGGTCATACGTAGCTTGTCCGCGGCGTGCATGCAACTTGCAAAGACGAAAGTGTGCATCGAGCCTATTGTGGCCATATCTATTGCCTACTTCTGGTTATTTTATACACAAAAGGCTACTACGTAATATTCATTGTATGCCGTTGTATTAACTACTGCGTAGTTTATATTGTGGACATATCTATTGCCTACTGCCGTTAATTTTATACACAAAAGGCTACTACGTCATTGTGGGTCATTATATTAGCTACTGCGTAGTATACATTGTGGCCATATGTATTGCCACTACGTAGGCTAAACGTAATGCTAATTTTGAGTCTTTATTTATTTGGGCGTCTTCGTAATATACATTTCTGGCTGATTATATATTACTTACAAAAGATATCCTATGTCTGGATAATGGACGGAATGTTTGTGCCGTACCAGTAATTTGGTTAGTTAGTGAGGTCTGTCATTACCGCTGGTTTAGACTGCATTACATTTACTTGTTACTGACTACACAAGGGCTTCTCTATTAGACCCAAACATAAATGATAGTCAGAAACACAAAAGTTTATACATGGGATTTGAAATCTATTTATATTATCTTCTTAGTGTTTGTTATAAGTTGCTAGAAAGGCTGTTATACTCATAGGCCCTACAATAGAATATCACATGTTCTTGATTCTAATGTTCCAGTTGAGCAGGCTGTTTTCCGCCCTGGCTGCAGTTATAGCCTACACCCGTGGATAGCAAAGAAAGCAGTCGAGGGAGGTACTTAGGCGGGGTGAGGTTTCCAAGGAACCAACTCGTTTGATGCGACATTGCCAAGTGTGGTCCTCACTGTACTCGGACGCAACGCCACTCAAATAATATTGTCGCAGTTTTCACTTGCGCGCTCAACCAACCTTCAATCTGCACTTTTCTCACTAATATATTTGAAAATAACATGAAAAATTACACAATTTAAAAAAAAGAAGCATGTACATAACTGTATATTTATTAAAGTTAGGATGTTAACAAAAAAAATATGGAGGGACAATGTAATTGTTTGACTACATGGAAGTTTATCCAAATTCAAATATATTTTCAAATTAAAATATATTTGCTACTTGTGAAAGACAATTTATATATGCAGTTTCTATTTTTCTCTCTAGCTCAAGGCTAATTGAGAGAAAAACTATAGTAATTTCTTTACAATTATGTGCATTGATTCATTATATTCAAACATAATAAATCAAAACACACACACACACACACACACACACACACACACGCACGCACGCACGCACGCACGCACGCACGCACGCACGCACGCACGCACGCACGCACGCACGCACGCACGCACGCGCACACACGCACGCACGCACGCACGCGCACACACGCGCGCGCACACACACACACACACACACACACACACACACACACACACACACACACACACACACACACACACACACACACACACACACACACACACACACACACACACACACACACACACACACACACACACACACACACACACACACACACACACACACACACACACACACACACACACACACACACACACACACACACACACACACACACACACACACACACACACACACACACACACACACACACACACACACACACACACACACACACACACACACACACACACACACACACACACACACACACACACACACACACACACACACACACACACACACACACACACACACACACACACACACACACACACACACACACACACACACACACACACACACACACACACACACACACACACACACACACACACACACACACACACACACACACACACACACACACACACACACACACACACACACACACATATTATAATATACTTTTTTTTTAACTTCTTTAATTCAAAAACAACATAACAATAAATTAGATAACAATAATGATACAAACTTAAAACATATAACAATTTAAACAGTGGGATAAATATAACATTAGACTCCTAGATATACAACAAAACAACTCAATAAAATCTTTAGAATCTAGAAAAACCAAAACAACAAGCAACTAATTTTAAGTCCTAAAATTTACAAATACAATTATACTAAAGAAATGAGTAAGTATGTAAAATAATTCAATTAAAAAAATCATACAAATATTTTTTCGCCTATTGTTCAAAGATACAAAAAAAATCTTAAACTGAAGGGCAATTTTAAAAAGGTTTGCTATCTTACTGATTCATAGTTTCGTGTGATATGCCGATTTCACCCAATATTTAGACACAATGTGTGACAAATGGACAGGTACAGGATGGGAAGGTCAACTTTCAATATTTTTAAATATAACATTGGGCTCTCAAATATTCATGAAAATAAACACCTACTATTCAATTAGTCTCGATAAAGAAGTACATGCGATTCACATATTACACTTTAGCATGTGACTGCCATAGCAATGTCAAGAAAATAAAGGTAAACCGGCACTTTTAAAACAAAACATTGCGAATTATTGCGAAAATACAATTTCAATTTAACCGGTTTATCATTATATGCAACGGTATTTAATTAATGAATATTTTTTCAGAATCGCAAATACTACCTTATAATAACATTCATGTGCAAATTCCAATTGGAAAAAGAGCGTTTCCCATGGCGCTTGCGTGGTGGGAGGAGAGATGTACAATGTACATTTGACAACGCTGCGCTTGCCCGATATTGGCCGCAGCCCAACTGCTTGCTTCCTTTTCTGAGCGCGGGTGTATAAGGAAGTGACCAGATCCTAGCTCTGACATCGTTTACCGAGAAGAGGTTTGAAAAGAAGTTGAACACATTTGCATCTTTTATTGATCTTACTGTGGCTTAAGACACAGTATGGAGCAAAGGTTTGTTGTTTTTAAGTTTTACAGCCTCCTTCCCTGTCCCTTTCTTTTTAAACTTTTCGAGTCGGTGCTTAGAGCCAGGCTAATAAAAGTTTATCTCGATCGTAAGAAGCACTCTTAGAAGGATGAAGGATGGTCTCGGTCTGCCATGGGGGCAGGGCCGGATTTAGCATTTTGGCGCCCCTAGGTCCAACATTTTTTCTGCCCCCTAGTCTGGTTAAAGTTACTTTCTTAAAAGCCTTTATTAAAAAATTATATATATATTTTTTTATAATAATAATTTATTTTTCCAAAATATGCATTACACTTTATACATTACAATTAAAAAACCATTACTTATTAACAAACATATAAGACAAAGTTTAACTAATTTATTTTTAAAGCTTTATTAATAATAACTTATGTTATATAAATACTGCAATGTTCTTCTTCACTCTTCATACTCTAATCTAATTATCAATTCATATAGGACTAATTGGAAATACGAGAGAAGAAATCGACCGTCTCATAATCTCATTTTTTTTTTTTTTAATAAAAAATATGCACCTAGGCCTGTTTGAAGGTTGTAATCTTATTTAATTTACTTTTACCATTTAGAGCTCGTAGTATTTTTATGAATATCAGGCCTTAATTAATTGCTTAAACACCATTCCACGATGGAATGTTATCGCATGCGCCAAAGAATGAGGACAGCCAGCGCCACGAGGAATCACGGAGTAATCTGTATATTTGGCGTCACCAAGACGGTCACCATCCTCTATGTGAACAATGGCAATAAAATAATTGTATTTGTATACGAGGAACATAGGAGTTGCATAGGGCTTGTGCAGTGGCAATACGATGCGTACCGCTCGACAACTTCTCTACAGCCAGTTATCCCATGATTGAGATCTATGTATTAACAAAGTTGAAAAATAGTTTAAATTTACCAACAATTATTTACCAACATCAGAATGCTTTATTAGTCTGATTTTTTAAATCAGTTAAAAAATATGTTATGGCTATTTATTTTTATTTCTAGATTTTTTAGTTTTCTTTTCCCTCGGCCGTGCGCCCCCTGGGAGCTTGCTCCCATAGGCCCAGGCACGGATTTAAGGGGGGGGCGATGGGGGCGATCGCCCCCCCCCAAACGGAAAAAAGCAAAAATGTACCTACACGCTTAGAATAAAATGTTAATAAAATATTTGATTTACCGTCATGAAAATAACATTAGTAATTGTTACCATCTTAATAATATTACAGTATATATAATATTCGGATGTGTAGTCTGAGTTTCTAGAAAGGAGAATTTCCGAGTCGTCGGTTGGTAATTGGTAGGCCTATATATTTTCGCCGGCAACACTGCGTGTCTAGCGCCGACGTAGTGGCGAGACGCCGAGACACTGATTGACAGACGACATTGATTTGATAGTTGAGTTATTATATTAATGGTTGTGTAATGAATGTGTTAAATGTAACTCTACACAGTTAACTATGTTTAACTATGTCCAAACTATGTTTAAGTTGGTTCTCATTGAACTGTTTCCATAAAATTTTAACAATACAACATTCCAATGGAATCCATTTTATTATTTAATAGTTGTGATATTAAATGTATATACTTAAATGCTATTTCGAAGTTGTACAATTTATTTTGAAATTACATCAGGAAACTACCCCAGAGGTTCTAAGAAGTATCAATGGCAATACCTATGGCAATACCAATTTGACAATTAATTGTTTATACTAGTGTCATTAATCAGCTGTTGAAATAAATTTATGCCAAACTTATTTTCGATTACGGAACTTTGGTATTCTTCTATATTTAAACCCTAAAAACACCCCCCAAACTGCTAAAAACAATACTTCTAGGACGTTAAAATAGCAAAAATTTTCCGGGGGAGGGCCCCCGGACCCCCCCTTAGCGGGGGGTATTCCATACCCCCCAGACCCCCCGGCAGGTTCGCCCCCCCCAATTCACTGCTCTGGATCCGTGCCTGCATAGGCCTGGACCTATTGGGAAATCCGGCGCCTGCATGGTTCAACGTGTATACCGCTGACATCCCAAACACAAAGTCTTAAAAATGTATATATGTAGATGTTGCTTTAGCTTACCAACAAAAGGACTTCACGTTTAAAAGCCATCCTAAAAAAACAGCAGCTAAAATCAAAACCAGGGCAAACGTATTACATCATATTGCTAGAACAACTTTGGGAGCCAAAGCACATCCCCTGTGTACAACTGGTTTATTCAGCTGCAGAATACAGTGCTCTCGTAGCATGGCTAAATAGTGTACTCACTAAATCGATTAATGTCCAACTTAATAGGGTCATGATAGCTATTAGTGGCACTCTCATGTCAACTCCACTTCCTTGGCTCCCGGTGCTGTGCAGTATAGCCCCTATAGAGATAAGACGTCAGGAAACACTAATGTTTTCGTCCAGGAAATTCAATAACACTTAATGCCCCGCACCTCCCAGGTCAGAACGGTCGCTTAAAATCTCGAAATCTCATCTACGTACCGATTTCCAGTTGATCAAATCACATTTCTCTTCCAATTCTAGCAGTGCCGGATTTAGGATACTTACGGCCCTAGTCCAAATTAACCTCAGCGGCCCCCGTTCAACGATTGTGAGCAAGCCAACTTTTTTTATTATTACATATTATGGTTTAACCTCTCACTGGGCGGCTTGTGGATAGTGATGCACGAAGTTCTGATCGATTGTTTCGATAAGTAAAACATCTCGAGACGTTTCGATTGTATTTTTACAATCGAGATGTTCTTAACGAAATGTTTCTTCGGCTCTTTGTGTTTAATGGGATTTGCTATTCGTTAAACACATCTCGTATCGCAGTTCCTAGCTAACGAAATGATGTTTATTCGTAATGTTTTAACGAGATTTTCTCGTTCTGTATGAAGTATGCTAGGCTTAAAAGACAATATTTTTGACATACCAGATATTTTAACGAAATATTTGTGTGGTTTATTTGGATTTGCTATTAGTTAAACACATCTCGTAACGCAGTTCCTAGCTAACGAAATGATGACTATTCGAAATTTTTTTAACGATATACTCTCGTTTTCTATGCCGTAGGCCTAAAAAGACTATTTATCACATTCAAGATGTTTGCATGGCTTTAGGTGTCTATTTGCATTTGCTATCGTTAAATACTTAAACAATAAAAAGTTAAGATACTACATACTAATGTACATACTAATGTATGTAGTATCTTAACTTTTGTATCTGTTATTTAACTTTTGTTTAACAAGATAAATAACATTTAAATGTTGTTTAGAAGTAAAGTGTAAATGTATAACCATACTAATTAATTATAATTTTAAAATATAATACTTTTATTTTATGCATTGATAATGAATATAATGTACATTATTAATTCAAACTACCCAAGAATATGTAAGAATGAATAGTCAAGCAGCAAGAAGACTTTTACTCGTTACGGTTTAGTAAAATTTAGAAAATTGAAAGTTAAAATAACGTTCAATAAGTAAAATAAGTGAATAGACCACGTCAAAATTGCTTTATTTAGTAAGTATCAATAACGCTGCATATAAATTAATTACATTATTCACTCAGATATATGATTCGTTTGGGATAAGAAAACAAAACAATTTGTAGTAATACTTTTTAATTAGAAATACTAGATCATAGTATCTTGTACAACAATATATTTAAGTATTCTCATGGAATCGAAACAATCTATAAGAGAAACATTTCGATTCTTAAAACATCTCGTAATCGCGCATCATTACACTGGGCTGGTGACTGAGAACCGATTCACTGTCCAAAAAACCGCTGTTGGACAAAATAATATGCTAGATTTACGCCGCGGCGCAGCCTCACTTAGATATTTTGCTTTTGTTCAAGCCAAATAATTCAGGGTGTGTGGCCAATATTTCAAGGATTTTTATTTTATTTTTTTACCCTGCTATCGTACTAGTAATTTCAAAGATAATAAAAATGCATTTTGTTATTTTCTAGAATTTATTTAGTAGCAGGGAAAATACCTTAATGTAGTGGTTGTAATATTATTATTTCTATAGAATCCGTGTTCTCTCAGTTCTGTTTGGGACTGAACGGTTATTTATTTTCTTTGTCACACTCTAATACTAAATAGTGATTAAAATCAAAATGTACATTATTTCAATGTTACGTTGAAACAAGTGAGTAGTACAGATATTTTAAAGATAGACGCCAAAACACCACATTTATGGATACAAGGAATTATATTGTACCCTGTGATTATGGAATTAAAGCATAAAGCACATTTCAAATTATTACATAACGTGTATTCTAATTTTACTTTTTAAAATTGGTACAACATTCAAAGCAAAACATAAATGATTAGAAATGCTACTAATGTTTTATTTAAATACATAAATAGTTTGAAATGTTGTTTTCACTAATTAAATAATCTTGGTTTACAAATTTGGCTAAAACCCCAAAACTACAACAAGATCTGACAAACATTTCTAGATTTATAGAAAGTATATAATTCAAAAAGTTAGCAAACAGCAGCTAGTTGCTAAAATTATTTTATATTATAAATTAGTATTGCAGTTAATTGTTAAAATAAATAATATCATTTGGGGGGCAAAGTACAGACGACAACAAAAACCTCTAAAAACAGAGTTGAACAGACATTATAAGTAAAAACAAAATAATATGAACTGTAATCTTTTATTTTCATTTATTCGTAAGATGCCAATCGTCAAGATATGGGCAATATGAATTTTGAATGAATGTGAGTGTATATGAGCGAATGTAGTCATTATTACAAACTAGGGCCAATTATTCCTTAGAAAGTGTCATTAATTAATAGCCCAATGACAAATGAACACCCAGTGGATATCAGTTGATCCATTTCAAAATTTGCTATGACTCTGATTGGGATTGAACTGAGAACCTTTAGCTCATGAAGCTGGGGGTTTAACCAACTACGCTACCAGCTGTAGTACTTAAAAAGAAAAATATAAAAAATAAAACAAATAAACTTCTATATTGTTCAATTCTCACACTATTCTCTTATATTGAAAAATGTCATGTTCTTAATTTGTATAAAGTTGGATTAGTGATTAACATTGACACTCACTCCACTCCGTACTCACAATAAATCTCATATCTAAACTCTAAACACTCACTTTTATAGATTTTTTGGCTGCAACATTTTTAATCAAATCCTTAAAGTCTAACGTTTGAAAAAGCTCAGCACTTGCATCAAAACTAGCCAAAGCAGAATCTTGAATCTGTCAGAAGTCGAGTTTCTCAAGAAGTTCTTGATTCTTTTCAACAAGCTGAATGATCTTTCTCCAGTTGCTTTTGATGTCATCATGATAGAAGAATGTGCAAAGCTGTGTCCATATTTGGAAATAACATTGTCAACTGTTTTTCACAAATCAATTGTAGATACTCCAAAAGTAGATTCCTTGGTGGCTTGGTAATTTTGTTATAGTGAGGTTCTCTTTCTTCATCAAATATACCTTCAACAAATCCTTTGAACTGTACATGATCTTCTCCAAATTCACCATCTATGTAGGTTCGATACTTTATATCCAAAATAGAAGCTTTTCTCCTGATGTCTTAATTGGAAATTGACAATGAGTTGTTTAAAAATCCAAATTCTTCATTAAGACTGAAATATCCTTAGGACCTGTTATTCAATTCTGAATACAGCCTGTCAATTAGAACATTGAATGTATTAATATACATTCTTTGACCTTAAAATCACCAGGGAGAGGTTTCCTTTTTGGGAGTCTTTTTATTTCAACGTCATGAAGTTTTTTTGTAGGAATCAAAGTTGTCCTCAGACTCAATACATACTCCTCTAGAGATTTGTATATGTTGCAAGTTAAATTCAAGTCTGCAGCAGTGTTTTGCTACTCAGACATTGTAAAATATCTACCTCATGTTTGGTAAAGTAGCATTCTCTAACTTAATTTGTTGTAAACAAAAATAATATATTTAATTTGCAGTAGCGGTAATTATTAATTTTAGAAAGTAAAAATTCAATTTTTGTTCAAAAAAATTTTTGTACAAAATGCTGCGGCCCCCATTTGGTTGCGGTCCTAGGCCGCAGCCTAGTGGTAGATCCGGCACTGAATACTAGCTGGGCCATGGTATGTGTTTTATTGTAGTAGTGAATACTTTCACTGGTATGCAAATTTGCATAAAAATTAATTATAAATGAAACACCGTGTGTGTTGAAAACTCAAAAAAAGTAATATACAGTACTTGTTATTTGGTTCCCTTTAATATGCAATTTGATGAACAATACCGGTATTTCAGGAATAAATTAAATAAGTGACAAGGAGATAAATAAATACAAACATATGTGGCTGAGTAACTTGCCCTCCTTGAGAAGTCCAGGGGGGAGTTTTAGACATCTCATAATAAATACAAACATATGTGGCTGAGTAACTTGCCCTCCTTGAGAAGTCCAGGTGAGTTTTAGACATCTCATAATAAATACAAATATATGTGGCTAAGTAACTTGCCCTCCTTGAGAAGTCCAGGGGAGTTTTAGACATCTCATAATAAATACAAACATATGTGGCTAAGTAACTTGCCCTCCTTGAGAAGTCCAGGGGAGTTTTAGACATCTCATAATAAATACAAATATATGTGGCTAAGTAACTTGCCCTCCTTGAGAAGTCCAGGGGAGTTTTAGACATCTCATAATAAAATTGAACAACTGTTTTAAAATGTCACTCGATAGGCAGAGGGCAGAACTCAGTGCATAAAACAACATGTTAACTGGGTGACACAAGTGTCGCCCAGTAGAGGTAGCTGGTGCCGGCAAATTTTCAGGGACAATATCATCATTTCCTCTTCCGGGACAAATTTCCTCAATATAGGCTGGGAATTAAACCAGTTGGCTCTCGAAAAAAGTCAATTACAAACTGTTTTAGCGAATAAAATACAAGCTATAAGCAGGTTAACTATCTTAACACGTATTAATGGCATCAATTGTGCCATAGAGCACATATAAGACCCTCGAAATAGTTTAATTATAATATATGTTAATATGTCCAAAAGTGTGCTACTGACCTGGAAGAGGTTAAGTGATGTTCTTCAAAATTTAAAATTTTACCTCATGCAAATTATTAAATTAATACGTTTTTTAAAAAAGTACAAAGGATTCGTTGAAGTTAGAATTAATGAGTTACTTTATTGTGATCAAGGTCAGGTACAAATAGTGTAGTGATATGCATTTAGCAGTCAATGCAGTGGAGTGTGTAACGTGCGGGTGGGTGTGGTGTGGCGAACAGTTTTATATAATAAAATGGTTCTTCAATTTAAATGAAATGAAAAATGCCTTTATTAAAGGAGTGAAGTTAGGACTGTAAAGTCCTCTCTAACACATAACCCCAATTTATTGTTAC
Source organism: Stictocephala bisonia (assembly GCA_035578905.1). Taxonomy (NCBI): domain Eukaryota; kingdom Metazoa; phylum Arthropoda; class Insecta; order Hemiptera; family Membracidae; genus Stictocephala; species Stictocephala bisonia. Next base: position 151,087 of record JAQJVL010000550.1, on the reverse strand, counting down.
TTTACATATTTTGTTTTACCACAGTAAAACTACAATTCAAATTATCGTATCTTAATTAGTTTTTATTAAAACTAAAACAAAAGCTTGGTTTCCCAAAAAAATATTCTTACAAATTCGTTAAGAAATCACAATATAAAAAAAATCACAATAATACCGAAAATAAGGCTTAATTCACGTTTTAAGGCTTCAAAATATGAAATTTATCCAGGAAGGCCCTTGGACCATTCATTGAAATAGAGGGGTTCTGGTATTCAATTTAACTCCTGGACCATGTGTATTCCCCCCCAATCTATGTCGCACAGTGAAAATCTGTTAAAATATGCTGTTGTACTGTACACTGTTGTAGCAATTGAAGTAATGAAATATGTTCATCAATATATATGAGCGCGGAGGACCAATATTTTGTTGTAGTAGTGAATGTTTTCATTGGTATGCACATTCGGATAATTAATTAAAAACTAATTATAAATGAAACACTGTGTGTGTTTAAAACTCAAAAACGTAATGTACTTGTTATTTGGTTCCTTTTAAAATGTAAGCTGATGAACAATAATTCAGAAATAAACTAAATAAGTAACAAGGAGATAAATAAATACAAACATATGTGGTTAAGTTATCTCGAACAGTTTTGATGGACGGAGTAAGTTCCTTATTAACGATCCGTCAGTACCTGTAGGTGGGATTACCTCCATGATTTTGGGGAGACTATCCAGACAATGGATCACATAGTTACAAAGTGCTCCTTGCGCTCTTTTACAGAGTGATTAGCTAGCATAAACAGAATCAGTGAGGCAGAGATGGCTCGATGGACTGGACTTGGCTTTGTGACAGGAGATCCCTTTACATTTTTATTCTTATTAATAAAAACATGACTCTTGGATCTTGGTCCAAATATATATCACAGCTTTGTTAAAATCAGTAGATGGTAGCTGACAACAAACCATACAATATATATTTATCAAATCTATCTGTTTGTGTACATCACCAAAGATTAGTACTTAAAATCAATTATTGGACCTATTCAACCTACAATGCATGTACATTGGACCTAGTTTGTAAATAATCCACATAGCTGTCAATTGAAAAGATACAGGGTATACCAAAGTCTGGGGACGGCACTATGCAGGGTGTCCCTGAACTGTCTGAGGATCTATTTCGTTATTGATTGTGGGGCAAAAACAAGACATAACATCGCACTTATTTTTACAAATTAATTTTTATTTTTATAAGTATTTAACCTATAGAGTTCAAATTTGGTATACACATTAATAAAACCATTATCTTACTTAAATAAAAGAATAAAAATCCATTTTTGATTATCTTCAAAATGGTTTTTTTTGAAATTTTTTATCCTTAATAACTTTTGAAAGGTTAGAAATACAAAAAAAATCACAAGAATACTTTATTTTTGAAAATTTTATTTGCAATCCAAAAATGTAACGTTGTATGAAATCAGATGACTAACAACCGAGATTTGAGTATTTTTGTATTTAATCATTTACATATCAATGTGTACAGCCATGGTGTCGTGCCACGTAAGTCGACCACAACAATACATCAGTGATCTATTCTGATTACTTTCATCCAAAACACTACAATAAAGTGATATTTGACGTTATTGTAATGAAAATGCCCCTAGCAGGCAACGGGGAAAAAGTTGCTGATGATTTTCATCGTTATTAAATTAAAAATTAATTTTAACCTTAAGTAGTGCCCTAAAAACAAGAATTCTAGGTTGGTAGAATTGTTGAAGGTGCTGGAATTATTTAAGAAATAAATTAATTTGCTGCTGTGCGTCAGTAACTTTCCAATAGTTTTTCCTTTGCAATCAAATGAGAGGTGACATTTTGAGCATCATTTGTAATGTGATAATAAATTTAATTAAAATTTCAATTTATAATCTAATGCTTTTTTAAAATTTACTTGTTTTATGTCTACAACCTGCTTTGCATCAAAAATAAATTTTACAAAAATTCTGGTTTTTAGGGCAGTACTTAAGGTTAACATTAATTTTTAATTTAATAACAACAAAAATCGTCTGCAACTTTTTTCCGTTGCCTGCTAGGGACATTTTCATTACAATAACGTCACAAATCACTTTATTGTAGTGTTTTGGATAAAAGTAAGCAGAATAGATCACTGATGTATTGTTGTGGTTGACTCACGCGGCACAACACCATGGCTGTACACATTGACACGTAAATGATTAAATACAAAAATACTCAAATCTCGGTTGTTTATCATCCAATTTCATGCAACGTTACATTTTTGGATTGAAAATAAAATTTTCAAAAATAAAGTGTTCTTGTGATTTTTTTTGTATTCCTAACCTTTCAAAAGTTATTAAGGATCAATAATTTAAAAGAGATGCCATTTTGAAAATAATCCAAAATAGGTTGTGATTTTTTAATTTCAGTAAGATAATGGTTTTATTAATGAGTATACCAAATTTGAACTCTACAGGTTGTAAATAGTTATCAAAATAACAAATAATTTGTAAAAAATACAAAATGGCGGTTGTACACGTACCGGAGGTGATTTGGAATTTTTAAATGCCATATTATGTCTTGTTTTTGACCCACAATCAATACCTAAAAAGATCCTAAGAGATAAACACTTTAAACATATATACTATAACTACAAATCTGCTTTTTGAAGCAAATATAACATTTTTCTTTTAAACAGGGGTGGTCCACAGGAGTAAGAAGAAAATCTTAGAGCATAGGTTAAGATGTACATCATTTTACACAATGCCGAAAACCTAACCTCAAAAGGATCACCCTAGCCAAAATGCCGATACATAGTTTAAAGTTAGAAACTTGAGCATGAAAAACATTTGATTATTTTGTTGAATCATTGTAGATTAAAGCAAAGACTTGTAAAGCATGGACACTGTGCCTAAAATCTATTTTAAAATCAAATCTCAATGGTTTATAAAATCAGGGTGGTGGTCCCCAAGGAGCCAGATAAATATTTTAATGAGAGAATAGGTAAAGTTTTACAGTATATCAAATTAAAGATCTTTACAAGGAGAACACAATGCTACAACTCAGACTAAAATAACGTCGAGCCTACATAAAATGGAAGTGGTTAAAATATACAAAATTGAGATTATAAAAAGAATACAGCTATAGTTCTTATAAAATGCTCCCTATAGATGTAAAAGTCACTGCCTAGTTGGAAAACCTACATTTATATCCAGGATGAGTTCTCAATACATATATTGCTATTGCACGCATAGAAAGAAAGAATCCTATGGCAATTTTCAATTAGGTTAATTTTGTAATATTGCCATTTTATTTAGATGGACTTTTAATGGCCGGAGTTGTAACATCATTTTCTCATCGAAAAGATCTTTAAGGGTCTGCAGAGGCTGTCAGCCATGTTGGTTTAATCAGTGTTGGCAGGAGTTTTGAGCGGGGGGGGGGGGGGGCTGGGGGTAAAAATTTTGAATATGAAAAAAACCGGAAATAACATTTTACACTATCCTAGCATAAGTGCTTTTATACGCTAAGTTTAAGAACTTAGCATAGAAAATCAGTATATTCTAAGCATTATCCAATAGCCAGGGCAACTTAGTGACCTACAGCTTTATGTAGATTCCGAAGCACATAGTGTTGGTCTGATTTTCAGCTAACTAACAAGTATGACACTCGGTTCTCTTCCCTACAAAACATCTGAACCATGACTACCATCCAACATGGACACACCAGACTTTTCTAGTAATGTCCACCTCGATGGCAACCATTGAGCGGACGCTGTGTCAGTATTAAGAGTACTGCCTACAATCTCCCAAACACTTTGTCCCTAAGTAGCTGGGCTACAGCACTGCGCCACCAGTTCCAGCCCAAGAAGAAGACCAATAACACCACAGTAGTAAACAAATACAATGATAACACATTTTGCACAAATTTTCTGTGCCACTGACACTTTTCTCGGGTGAGAAGAGAAACTGACTCATATTATTATTCAGCTGGAATTATCATAATTTTTTATACTTGAATTTAATCATGCAGAAAAAAATAATTACAGCAAAGTTTTGGACTAACTGTGGAAAAACATGTGTTTCGTGGCATAACTGAGTGATTCTTGGTAAACAATGAGAATTGATGAGCTAGAAATTTCCTGCAGGCAGAAAGAATATGTGAAAAGCCATGCTCACCCCCAACACCCAGAAAATATCTCATTCACTTCAGTACCTGTAGTTATCTTTTTGAAGAAAAGAAAAAAAAAAAAAAAAAAAAAAAAAAAAAAAACACGCTTTAATGCAATAATCAATCTACAAACTCTTGTAAATACTGAAAACAGTAGAGCCCACATGGTAATATTATTTTGAATGAAGTAAAACCAGATTCAAGACAGTGAGCAAAGCATTATGTGTATTGGTTATTTTGCAATACATTTAAAAAGTTTCATTTTAATTTACTAGTAACTTCATTAGTTGAGAAATTATTTGAATTTGGTATCTAGTGAGGATATCACAAAATAAATATTAATGTGGGATAAGATCATGAATCAAAGAGTATCTTGTACTTAATTCCTTATTGAACCCAACACTTGTAAGCTTTATTTTCAAATTGAGAAGGTAAATATTATCATAGACCATCCAAATTAAAAGTTTATGGAGACTCATAAAAAATTCAAGAGAAAAATTCAATTGTTCAGTGACTTCTACTTATTTAATACAAGATCTAAAATTCAGAGACTGTCCCTGATTGGTGCGTTTAGATATGAATATAACTTTATGTCTACAATAACAAGGCATATTTCTGATTTGTATTTTTAGACATGAATTTAATAAACATGTGAAGTACTAGAAGAAACTTACATTGATTTCATTTTCGGGTTTGAAAATCAAGTGCAAGCTTTGAATTACAGATCTAGGACTAACTCTGCCTTGGTGGTTCTGGGCTACTACTGCATAGTGAATACATTGTCATGAACAATGCACATCTGAACAGGTTAATTTACCAATATTTGACAAAATAATTGATAAGGTACTGGAACTAAAATTGGCACCCATTCAAACATCATGTACTAATTATTCACTGTGACAGTATAATAAGTATTTATAAATAGTATATATTAAAAGTAAGTAAAAAAATTATAATATTTAAGGGGGCCATTTCACTTCACAAAAAACACCAAAAACAGTGCTTTCTATTTGAAGGATCCAGTCAGTAATAATGACCTTGAAGTGTAATTTGATAGCAAAGGAACTGTTCTACTGATACATAAGATAATTCTCATAAAAATTTAAGTATTTTTATGGTTTTTAAAAGTTAAATATGGGAAACTTTAAATGTAATTTCTTAACAATTTTAAATTAAAAAAACTCTTAAGTTAGGTTAAAGGGCACTAGGCCAGGAATTAGTATATTGGAGAGATAGGACATCAGCAAACTTACCTTGGAAGACAAGTTCACTAACACCAGAGTAGCAGTAACATACACAAAATAAACACATCTCTCCAATATACTAAATTAAAAAACGCATAACATAAACTTATAGTCCACTACTTTGTATCTTTAATAATCATGCAATTTTTACTATAACTCATTATAGTAATAAACACAGCTCATACAGTTAAAATGGAAAAGCACGTTTCAGCCTGCTGATAGTGAGATTTTGTCTAGTAAAAGGCTGTTGACTTTCCAGCGGTAGCTTGGCAGTTTGGGGAACGGCCACCTTAATGAAGATGAACAAGTAAGTCCAAAACAGTAAAGAAGTAAGAGTGCTCCAAGCCAGCCAGCGTTAGGTTGGCGTACCACTGGGCCAGTGGTCAACTACAATCCACAATGGGATAAATGTTGCCATCAATAAGAAAAAAGAATCCAACTATGTATTTATTTACAATAATTACATGGTAATAAAACATGTTAGGAACATATTTCGCAGATAATTATGACACTGTACATATATTACTATGCTTAACATTTTATCAAACTAAATTTTATTATTTTTATACATACTTGTTATTTTTTGGAATTGTGTTGATCAAAGCTAGCTTTATTCTGTTTTATATTCACTATATTATAGTTAAGTTCAAATGAAGAAACGAGTAGCTATGACACCTTAAAGGAAAACAGAGATAACTGAAAAAATTTACAATTTACTGCATGAAAGGAGATTAGTATGATAAATTGGATTCAAGTCCATAAGGTTTTTTTGTGATAAAACCTAACAATGCTGTCACCACAAACTGAAAGCATGTCCCTCAATCTTCTTTGGTAGATGTTGATTAGGTCTGCAACACACCCAATTATACAAAATAAGAAAAATGATTTGGAAATACACAAGTTAAAGGATATTTATTCAGATCTTGTTAGTATTAGTATTGAATTTGAAGAAGAAATAACAACTGGGTTACAAAAAAGAGCAATATTTAGCAAAATGTTACACATATAGTGTGAATAAAAAATATACCCATAAAAACATTTAATGTTCGTTATATTTATACCCTTATATGATGTAAACTATGAATGTAAAAGGACTATAGCTGAAATACAGACAAGAGATATAATATTTTTGTGTGGAAAAACAAGGAGAAATAAAATTATAAATATGTATCAAAGAGAAACTCAGATTTCACACCATAATAGAGTAAATTGTGCTATTATAAAGCTATTAGTTGGCATTGCATTGTTTATGAGTGGTAAAATTTTTAAGAAACAAACACAACGTTTCGACAAGTTTATAACTCGATGTCGTCTTCAGGGTTACTAACTACGATAACCTACATTTAAAGCTTTCAAGATAAAACTGTCAAGGAGAAGTAAAAGAAGAAGGAAGGGGATTAGAGAAAGGCAAATAAAGGGATGGTTGTAGTTGTGAGGCCATCAGTTTCTTAATAAAAGTATATATTCCGGTAAATTATAAATTACCTAGGTATTGTAATTGAAACAGGTCTCACATGGACATCTTATGTTAACAGTCTTTGTAAGAAGTTCAGCTCAGGTCTATATGTAATAATTAGAATAAAATCAATGAGTAATGTGCAAACAGGAACCACTGCATACTATGCACTTTTTGAAGCACATCTTTGTTATGGAATTGTAGTCTGGGGGAACTCTAGCTCAGCAAACAAAAGAAATGTATCAGAATACCAGTGGGATTGCAAAGATGAGAGAGTTGTAGGGCAGCTTTTGTTGAACTCTCAATTCTTAGTTTAGTTTCACTATATATCCTTGAGGTAATAACATATAATCAAGAGAAAGATTTGACTTGTGAAAACCACCTACACCTATACCACACCCGTAGTGCCTTAGATTACACTTTACCAGAACATCATTCTACCCTATTTGAAAAAAAGCCGTCCTACATGGGAGCAAAACTTTTCAACTGCCTACCTAAACACACCAAGACTGCAAAATACATGAAGAAATCACTAAAAAACTGGCTCCTGCAACATCCATTCTACTCCATGGATGAATTTTTTAATAGGAGAAAATTTGATAACAACTCTCTTTGACCATAATGATTTAAATAATTATTTTATATTCATATGAGTGAAATATCTGCTATTCTTTATGAATTGTAAATAAAGTTATCTATCTATCTAAAAATATTACGCAAAATAATAGCTTTGTTCAATTGATGTATCTTTAAAAACACAAAGGCTATTATATTCTAATGGTTTCAAGAGCTTAATAATTATTCCCCATTGTGTTTTTGAGGAATGGCAAATTACCAGTCATGTGATTGTAGAGCTAAAACCCAACATGGACCAAACAGAAATGATTTCCCATTGTGTTCTTGAGGAATGACCAATGACCAGTCATTCGATTGAAGAGCTGAAACCTGACTATTGTTCAAATAGTAATGATTTCATATTGTGCTTTTGAGGAATGACCAAGACCATTCATGTGATTGTGGATCTGAAACCCAAACATGGATCAGATAGAAATGATAGTGGGTGGGTGTGTCGGTGGGCAAGAAAAAGCTACACGTAATATACATTTTCTAATGATTAAAATTTTTTAGCAATCTTAGTTTAAACAATAAAAATATATCAACTACAATGTATAAGAAGAATCTTATGATTTTAAGACAACCTTCTGCCAATGTTACATACAATTTGAAGGTTAAACTTAAAGATTAATTTATTATACTTACGACATACGGGAAACATCCGTTTCATACTTAACCGCCACCAATGATTAAATACAAGGAGTTGAGATATAGATCAAGAGTGTACCAAATGACTGGGAGAGACTGGTTGAACTGAATCACTGTCTTCTGTGGAGTAACCACAAGTTGGGCACTCAAATTTGGTATCTGCCATCCTGTTAGACTAGAAAAGAAATTAAAGTATAAAAAAACAAAAACATTGAAGATTCTATCATCTACAGAACATAAATATATTTAATTTAATATTTTTTGTTTATGGAAAGGATAGGCCAATTACTCTCCATTTTTAAAGTATGTAGACCCGAGTTTACAGAGACACCGTACCTAGACGAATAATGATAATTATAGAGAATTTAGTTGTGCGTTGAACTATGTCTGTCAAATAATATTCATAACTCGTTAAACATAATAACTAATAAAAGTTTATTAGTGATTGTTTAAAATAAGTAGCAGTTTTTTGAAATTTCTATTGAACGATCAACTTAAAAAAAAAAAAATTAATTTGACGTTTGATGTGAATGAAATGTTTACCATAGATGTGAATGAAAACCTTTGTCAATAGTTTTCAAACATTCCCTTGTAGTTTCATAATTTTAATTTAATTATTTTTTAAGTTCTTGTAGTTTTTGTGGATTAACTTTTATTCAGCTGTGGTAACTGGAACTCAGTATTATAAGGTACTGTTGGCATCGGCTTGATTCATGCAAATCAAATAAAACAGTTTACAACCATAAATGATGATCAGTAATTTTTGACTGACGTTTATTTGATAGATTCAGCCGTTAAAGACGCCTTCAAACCCACCTGCCCACCCATACACGTACAGTGGTACTGACCCACCCACCCACCCCTACATGTATGGTGGTATTGACCTCCCTGCCCACCCATACACGTACAGTGCTATTGGCCCACTCGCCCACCTATACACGTACAGAATAGCATCAAAGCCCCGTGACGTTGCCAAGTCTCCGTTCCAACTCCACTGGCTGACTGCCACTGTTAAAACTCCCATTTGCTGAATTCTTTTGTTTCATCAAACATTTTCCATCACCATTTTCTCATGGAGGCTTTGGATCTCCTTCGGCAGGTTTTAAAATGGTAGCTCCTGTTTCATAGAGATTGTCGATTATTTACAATATCTTAACGGATTTTTGAATATTTACAAGAATGTACAATATATACAAACAAAGTTACTTTCAGTCTATAGATCATTATCTGAAAAATCACTAAAATCAGTTGAATCAGAGGTTTCAAGGTTTACAATTACATACTCGACATGTACTTCTCCATTTAAATGTTCTTTCTTCTTATTCCAAATAATGAAATGTAAATAATCGACAATCTCTGTAAAACAGGAGCTACCATTTTTAAACCTGCCGTTGACGGTCCAAAGCTCCCATGAGTAAATGTTAGTTTTCAACTTTCTCCTTTTCAACTGATTTAAAAAAAATCCTGATTTGAAGAAAAGCAAATATTGTCTTCTCATTCTTTATTATTTTTATTGTTACCTATAGCGGTGTTATAATTTTTGATTGCATCCCCTACGGATGAAAGTAGCGTTTACTAATTTTTCCCCAGGGATAGGTGAACTCACCTGGAGACAGTAGTAGCAGAATATATGTGGACAACCCATATGGTGTGGCAGGACCGGTGGCTCCTGACACACAGCACACCCAGAGTACACCAAACCTTGCTGCTGCTGACTGACCTGGGTCTTGCGTAGGCCCACCAACTGAGCTAGACAACGCTGTATGTACTTGTAGTTGACCAGTGGCAGAATGAACACGATCAACTCCTGGAACAACAAGTTGGCTACACTATTTGTTCCTTAATATAGAAAAACTATTTATACTAATGGGGTTATTATAAAACTTTTAATATGTAAAATAATTTTTTGATAAAAAGACAGTGTGAGGATAGGCCATCAAAGGTTATTATTTTTTGTCCAATAGTAAAGTATTCATTTGGAGATTTGTAAATTTCTTACTCAGGGTTGGGCAAAAGTCTGGAATATATTTATTAATTTTAAAACTATTTGAAAGAAACGTATTGAAACTTTGTAGACATGTACATGTTCCTACATCAAACATCTAAACATATTTTACTCGTTATTCGTATAGCCAGGGAATAGTCAACAAAGGAAGTCTTAGAAATTTTAAATCTATGCCTTCTTGAGTTATACCTCATTTTAAAGGTCTTTGTTTGTACAGTACAAAAGTGAAAACCTGAGGTCAAAAGGATGATCTAGTCAGAGAATACAGCTACTCAAAGAATTTAATGTCATATAACTAATTCTTCTTAGTTATACGGCTATTTATTTACCCCTGTTTGAGGTCCCTGTTGTTGATTGTTAACAATCTTAACACTGAGCTGGCCGCGCTGATCACAATGATGCTCCAGGGTTTTTTATTTCTGTCTCATTCTTAGTTGGTATTCTCACTTATGACCTGAAGCGTCTGTCTACCTTACCTTAAACTTTTTGTCTTCACGTCAGTTCCGTTTCAGGCTTTTTCACTTGACATATCTGGCATTTACAAACAGTTTATTTTAGTAATACACGTTTGGAACACTATTTTACTCCGCGTGACTAACAACGTATTTAGTTTTTTACCATCTTGAATTTATTATAGTTTTTTTTATCATTGAAAAATGTTATTTTTAGTTGTATAATGTGATTAGTCAGTGTCTTTATGTGCTAAATATTTTAAATATCTGGACTTTACTAAGAACAGTCAGATAAATGGCTAAGAGAAACAAAAGTTGATACAGAAAGTGTTCTGGGAGAGGAAAATGTTGGTGAGCTCGAAGAAGATAACATAGAACTTCAAGAGAATAGTGACGTTGAATTAAGTGACAGTGACATTGAAAGAGACATTAAAAGAACCGAAAAAACTAGCTAAAACTGGAACATGTTACTTGTGGGGCCAGGCCAAGAACAGAACAACACGCAAAACTTGTGACTTGTGGAAGAACTGGATCCCCCTGACCATATGGAAAATGTTTGCTTCACATGTTTAGGATTAAAAAAATATCACATCAGGGTGGCCAGCAAAACTGGATTTTAAAATTCATGCATAATTCCAGGTTTTCCAGGATGTTAAATAATAATTTCCAGGTCACTTACGGTAACTAAAAAACACACATAAACGGTATAAAATAAACATATTTATTTAAAAAACAATTGTTTCTTGTATGTTGAAAAAATTTAACAAAAATACAAAACAAAATACAAATTTTTTTACTGTGGAACAAGACTATTTGAATTTTTCACAGGCACTGATAACTATAAACATTAACTATTTACAAAAAAGCCCTCATTCATAAGAAAATACAGACATATTTGTAAATTAACAGCAATACATATATATATATAAATTACATGAAATATGAAAGCAAAAATGTGACACATAAAATCATTTGAAAAAGAACATATTAATAATCTATGCAAATATGTAGTTAAAAACAAGAATAATATTTATAACAAGAAAGCTCTACATTAAGTACACAGTTTTGTATAGTTCTTAAAACTTACTACTATACAAATTTAACAATTTCTAATAGACAAGTAGGCCCACTTGAAATTTTTTTGTTATTAATTAATTTTTAAAATCAAGCACGTGACATATATTTAATTAAAATTCCTGCATGAAATAAAAATTTGCACTACACAAAAGCTAATGCAGAGATAATATTAAACTAACATATTTTAATAAATTGATGGCATTGATATGAAATATTAGAAATGAATAAAATAATATGAGCATAACAACATTCAACAATAATCAATAAAATAAACTACACTTTTCAAATAAATAGATTTCAATAATTAATTACGCACTCGCCATATATACATATTATAACTAAAATTCCTGCATGAAATAAAATTGAACACAAAAGCTAACACAAAGAAAGAAATTTAAAATAATATAAACTTAATAAATTGATGGCATTGACATGAAATATTAGAAATGAAATGTAAAATAATATAAGCCTAACAAAAATCAATCAATCAAGTGTAGTGCAAACTTTTCAAATAAATCGATTTCAATAATTATGCATTCACCATATATACATATTATTGCTAAAATTCGTGCATGAAATAAAATTGAACACAAAAGCTAACACAAAGAAAGAAATTTAAAATAATATAAACTTAATAAATTTATGGCATTGACATGAAATATTAGAAATGAAATATAAAATAATATAAGCCTAACAAAATTCATTAAAAATAAACTACACTTTTTAAATAAATAGATTTCAATAATTATGCACTCGCCATACAAACATATTATAACTAAAATTCCTCCATGAAATAAAATTGTACACAAAAGCTAAAACAATGAAAGAAATTTAAACTAATATAATCTTAATAAAAATTTATGGCATTAACATGAAATAATAGAAATGAAATGTTAAATAATATAGGCCTAACAAAATTTGACAAACATCAATGAAAATAAACTGCACTATGGTACTATTTACAAACAAATTTTTACAGCTGTTTACTAAGTTCTTTTATTTTAGCATCCAATGCTTGGCCTTCTTTAAGAGCTTCGTCCATCAATCTTGCTTTCTTGGATTTCAGCTCATCCAGCTCCTTTAACTTCCATTTTTAACATCTTCTTTTTGATTCCTACTGTCACTTTGCTCCCTAGCTGCCTGAAGAGCTTCCTTGTACTTGGCATATGAATTTCTTACTGAATTAATCATGGATTTTGTTACAGTTAGCTCTTTCAAACCTCCCTCAGCTATGACAGCATCATAGACCGTTCGTAGTCCTATGAGAGATTTTTCCTTTAAATTGTCCACTAAACATTCTTTGTTAATGGAGAATCCCCTCTCCACTTGAGCATTTCCATGAGATAGTGTCAATACTATTTTTAAAAAGTCTTTTAAATTACTGAATTTTTCATTATCTCCGATAACTACCATCCAGAAATTGTCAAGTCTTTCTTTACAGTTCTTGAATGAAGCAGATGCTTTTACAAAATCTTCTTCTTTGGTGATTTTTGAATATTCACGTGAAACAACATCTGCTTTTGTTCCACTGATCCAGCTTTTGGAGACAAAATCCTCTACAAGATTATTAAACAAGGATTCTCCTTCAGGTGTACAAGCTACTTTTGGATCCACACTAGTCAAATGTTTTGTTATAGAAAATTTCAGGGGGGAGCGCTCTTCAATTTTCTTTACAAAAGCTTTCATGCCAGCCTTTGATTGTCTGCGCAAAAGAGCTATGTCAACATCTTTGACAACAGACTTAGCTATTTCTGCTCGAGTTAGAAAACCCAAATCCACATGTTTGAATGATAGTAGGTTTTCTTCATCGTCTAAGTCAACACCAACTCCGACTTTCTCTGGTTTGACAAATCTCTTTTGGACATCTTTTGTCATATCTGATAGTGCACTATACAGAAACGGTACAAAAGGCCAGTTAGTTTGAAACGTTTTTAAGAAAGGTTCAGTGTCAGCACTCAGAGTTTTGAAAAATGCAAGTTTGGAAGATAGTAGTGGATCTTTCAAACTGTCAACTATTGTAGTATAACTAGCAGAGGTTTTTAGTGAGTTCCTTCCTTTGCTTTCTGAAATAGCCGAGATGTACTTTTTAATATTAGGGATGATGTCAATTGCTGTTTGTGCCACCTCAGAATTGTCAAGCCATCTAACAGCACAAAACTTCTTTGGAAAAAGACTTGATTTTGTATTTCTAATGTACTCACCTCGCCGGGCTGGAGACTCTTTAAAATAATTATAAAGAGCTCTCAAAAATTTAACCAAGTCCCATTTAGTAGCTAACATAGCTACTTTAAAAGCATTATGAACTGTGTGAAGGCTACAAGTTCCAAAATCAATCAATGTCCTGTCAGTAATTTGTTCGCCTAAGTAAACCTTTAAGTCTTTTAGTAATTTTATGTTTACATTAGGCCCATCCATTGAAACTTGGAGTAAGTTCTGAAGTTGAAAAGGTTTCAAGGCAGACATTAGGGCTCCTTGGAGTTCAACAGCTGACGCAGAGTGTAAAAATTGGGAAGTTAGATACCTGGTTACCACCTCATTTTTACAACTATCCCAAAACCTAACAACTATGTCCATTTGCTGTTTTATTGATATTTTGTTTAGCGATTCGTCAAATGAAATGACAAAACAAGGGCATTTTTCCACTTCTTTAATTAACTGATTATTGAAGTAAGGTGCAAAACCAAAATTGATAATGTAAGATAATTTAGTTCTGTGAATTTCTATTTTTTCTGCAATCTGACTATCTGGAAACATCATTTTCATGGCTTCTATGCCTAAAGCAGCACTTCTAAATGATGTGTGTGACATTACTGACTGAACGCACCAAATAATTTCAGCTTTAGTTATACTTTCGCTTAGAAGATACTGTTTTATGCCATGCATTCCCAATGGCTGAATACTTGATGAAGATGATAACTCACCTGATGAGGTAGATGGTCTTACGTCTGCATGATGAGAAGGCGGATTGAATGACTGGTCTACAACTTGTTGGTTTTGTTTAACACCTGAATCCTCTTCTTTAAAATAAGTGCCGATTGGAAGAGAATTCTTCATTTTTGAGGCATTGATATGCTTCTTCCCCTTCATGTGACTTGTCAGTGCCTGACGACCCATTGATGAAAGGGATATCACTGCAGCAGGGCAATAGCGACATCTTGCTACATGGATATCGTTGGGAGCTTTCAGTAGCCAATGCTTCAATTCTGGGTCAGACAACCAGTCCTCTCTGAAGCTCGTTTTCCCATGAGAGTATGTCTTGGGCATATTGCTTGTGATGTATAAACCTGAAAATAAACAAAAACAAAATAATACAACATCAAACAAAATTATTTACTGGAAAATATACAGAAACTGCATATTTAGCTAGAACAAGACTGACTCTTTTATGTAACAATGTTTTTTCTAGTAAAAAATAAATAAAACTATAAACCTAAAATTTTGACGTAAATTAAAAAAACTAATAAAATTATAAAAAGGAAGATTGGTAATTTCTAGTTTGCTATTTGAATGTATGAAGCATCTTCCCAAACTAGTAGCTAGCACTTGTGACTTCCGTGCAGGGGGTCTTGGTTTCAAATCCTAGGAGGTCGAAATAGATGAAGCATGTTGGGTTTAGATTGTTGTCCATAACTGGATGTAAAAACTAAATTAAAAATGCCACTACCATGGAATGCCGTAAAAATATGGTAACTATGCATTTTCTTGTCACCTATGAGAATATGATTTCTTATTGAAAAAACGGTGAAATGAGTTTATAATTCTTGAGGAGGTTTATTTCATCTGCGGAAAACTTGTTTTTTATCTAAATGTAAAAAACCAACTTTTTTGACCAATGATTTCTTTTTTCATTTCATGTGTTTTTTTTTTAATATTGAACACAAATAAACAATTAGTTTTGCAGTTAAATTATTTATACAGTTTCTTGTAACCAAACAAAATTGGAAAATTTTATTTAAAACGGGTATAGAATTAGCTGTATTTTCATAAGATATGCTTTTTATTCTGCGGAATCATGTATTTTACCAAAAAATTCGAAAAACCAATGTAATAATTTTTAGTATTTCTGTCATATTTTCTTTAATTTAAATTGTTATTTAATAATTTTTTAGCGCTGAATACAAATTTGAAAACTATTTTGGTCTATTACAATTATTTCTTGAGACATAATGGAAAAACTACTTTCACTGCGATTATCGGCCATTACGCGATCATTTTAAACAACAGCTATTAATCACAAAATCTTTATCACATATATTCCTATGACGTAGGACGTCACGGAGGCCAAAAACTCTAATTTAACACAAATTACTAATTATTGTTGAAAAAAATAGACAATTAGGATAAGTTAGGTTATGTTTGGTCATGTCAATAAAAAAAGCATTTTTAGAGCTGAAAAATAATTTTACTATAAAAGCAGTTATATATGTGTTCAGCATAAAAAACACGAAAAATAAAAAAAAAGTAGTCGAAAAAGAGAATTGGCTGTATTGTCATGAGATGCTTTTTATTCCGCTGAAAAAACGTATTTTACGAAAAATTCTTAAAAACCCAATGTCACAACTTTTAGTATTTTTGTCATATTTCCGTTATTTAAACTATATTGGCATTTTAATCATTTTTTTTATTTTGATGAGTTTTTTGCGCTAAATGCAAATTTGAAAACTATTTTGGTCTATTACAACTATTTCTCGAGATATAAAGGAAAAACCACAATTGCGGCGAATCGCGATTAGCTGCTATTATACGCGATCATTATATACAAAAACTATTAATCACGAAAACCGAATTCACCTATATTCCCGCCGGAGTGAAGATCGGCAGGCCGCTGAACACAAAACCATTTATATATTTGAGTTCAACATAAAAAAATAAAAATGAAAAAAAGATTTTAAAAAGTTGTTTTTTTCACTATCAGATAAAAAACTAATTTTTAGATTTTTCGGTGAAAACGAGTTTTCCGCGGATGTAATCAAACTCACTTATTACTGACGTAACCAAACATAACCTAACTTATCCCAATTGTCCATTTACTCAACAAAAATTCGTAATTTGCGTTAAATTCGGGTGTTTGGCCTCTTAGGCCGTCACTCCAGGGAGAATATAAGGGAATTCGGTTTTTGTGATGAATAGTTGTTGCAAATAATGATTGCGTAATTGCCGCTTTTCGCGATTCGCCGCGAAAGTAGTTCTTCCGTTATACCTCAAGAAATAATCGTAATAGACGATATAGTTTTAAAATTCGTCTTCAGAGCAAAAAACACATAAAAATAGCCAATTCTTGACCCCATTTCAAGCAAAAATTTTGAATTTAGTTATGTTCAGAAAATTTAATTTCAGGTTATCAAAGTCAAATTCATTATTGAAGTTTTATATTTGACAATTATATTGATTTAGTAACTAACATATTATTTTTATTAGTATATAATAATAACAATAATTATAGTAAAAGGTAAACAATCTTGTCAGTAGCAACTTACCTGTTTTGTGAAAGCAGACATGTAATTGATGATTCTATTTCTTCATCACAGTTCGCCAAATCTACGAACACACTTCGACATAATCAACGCTTACGAATACGGTATTTGAAACAGTAATAAAAAATGCCTTAGTTTTGATTTACCGAACTTATATTAAAAATGAAGAATAATCACGCCCACGCAAAATAACAGAATATGGTCGCCTAAGATGACTAATATGAACGTCGTAGTCGCAGGATGGAGAAGTTCCAAATGACTGCACAGTATTTTGATGTGAACAACTTTGGGTCACAGGACGACGGTCAATACGAGAATTTCGAGAATGCCAAGGTCAGAGTCCGTCCGCCCATCCGTCTTCAGTCTATTGTCCTATAATCGCTTGTTGTCATAACGACGGTACATCCGCCCAACTTTCTAATTTTGGCTACTTTCAAAAGTGCCTAAATAACCTGCGTTTATGGAAACATGCCGATTTAGTTAGACATGACTAACTATTTTAAATAGAAATGATACGATTGGTAATAGTTTTTCACAAACAAACGATTTTCGTAAAAATTCCCGGTAAACTTCAAAATTCATGCATAATTCACGCTTTTTTTCCCGGTAGTCGTAATTCACGCATAATTCCCGGTATTCCCGGTTTTCCCGATAGCTGGCCACCCTGCATGTACAGTACCGTATTCCAAAATGTTTTTACATTCTAATAAGTGGCATGGTGTGCACCCACACCATCAGCAGCAAACATGTTAAATAATAGGTCAGACAATTACCTTTCACCCGAGAAACTTTATTAAATTTTCCGAATAGGGTCCAAGCAAAAAGAAGGAGATAGAGAAAGTGTTATTTAATCTAAAATGGAGATATTATATCATGTGGATTTCAATGTGAGCTGCCAACATTAAAAAAGGGAGAAAAGAAAATTAAAAACTTAAAACTAGAAAAAATCTTAAGTACAAAGTACAGATGGCCCAGTCTAACCTTGCTTGTGGACTTATGACGTATGAGTTCTTATGGCTAGAACTATTTCATTTTTGGTTCCAAAGATTAATAAATATTTCACACATCCCTAAATAAATATTAAAGTTTAATTTATTATTTAATAATATCATGTTATGAATACTCAGATGTTATTAAAAGACAAAATTTACCACAAATTGTCGAAACCATATGTTTCTTAAATAATCTCAATTACATAAGTAATTGAGATTCTTCGTATGGAGACTTCCACGGTCGATATTCAAGCTACTTACACAATCGTAATCCGGATTGGACCGTGTCTGGTTATTATGTACACTATGTACAAATTGCCGACGTTTCGAGCACATTGCAGCACTCATCTTCAGGGCAACACACTCTGCTACTCTGGATATACTCTGTGGATCGAGTAGCAGAGTGTGTCGCCCTGAAGATGAGTGCTGCAATGTGCTCAAAACGTCGGCAATTTGTACATAGTGTACATAATAACCAGACACGGTCCAACCCGGATTACGATTGTGTAAATAGCTAGCATTTGAGATTATTTAAGTAATTAAGATACCTATAAATTAACACTATTAAAATCTTACTATTAGTAAACAGTCAATAATAGTGTTAATGAGAAATGTCTTCCTGGGTTTATTAACAAAACTAACTTGTCAAATGGACGATTCAGAAACAATAATAATTAGTTGCAACCAATTAGAAAGACAAGTAATATTAACAAATATAATTAATTCAAAATAATTAGTTACTGGTGCATTTATATTACATTCTATTATATTTCTACTTTATTCTATGGTTAATAATATCTTTTTTTCAATCAGTTGATCATTATAATGTTTTATAAAAGCACCCCCGGTCCCACCCTGTCCCATTTCTTTTAGCCCCTCCTGAAGGTCTCACACACCTTTAGGCTTGGCCAACTTGTGACTTAGTGAATACATACCGATCTCCCATCACAGAGATAATCTGCAATCATTCAACACCTGCTTTTCTGGCTAAATGAAGGAAAGAGCACAATGGCCAATCATTGATTATGTCATCCATAATTTGACATTTGGCTCCACAATCATATGACACAATGTCATGATCATTGGCCATTTCAAGTAATTGCGTCTTCCCAAACCCGTGTGAAAGCAACTCAAAGTAGTCCACTCTTTATGAGGAAGGTTTATTCCACCAATGGCAGTCATAGGGCTTGTACCAGAAACTTGTTTCGACTGGCAAACACGTGAAAAGTTAATGATCAGCTGGTTTCTGCCGAAGAGTTGTTTGAAATTAATTGGAAAGCTAGTCGAAGACGTGGTTTTCTAAATTTAATTTGCCCAGCATGTTGTGGGATATCTTGCAAAATGAGGAGATTCAGAGTAGATTAAGATCTTTTTCAACTCTCCGAGTAATGAATCATTGTGTAACATATCCAGAGAATCTATATTACACAGCACAGGAATCAATGGTAGAGGGGATACTATGAGAGAAGTCATTGCCGTCATGTCCTGTTTAATTTGACATCAACTTCCTATACGTATGTACTGTTAAGTAACACATAAGCACAATATTCAGCAGTAGAGTAAATCAGGGAAAGACTGTAGTACGAAGGACTAGTGCGTTAGCTACATACGATGGTCCAACAAGTTGTAAAATGTTACAGTAGAAATCCTATTTTCCGTCAGGGGTTGGGACGGATGGATCGGAGAATAGACAGATTATAGAGAATTCACCCACTTACACTTATATCGCTGGAAACTTATTATTAGTGCTTACGCACGTTAAATTTTAATGCTGTATGGTACATATTGATTAACGAAATGAGAATGAAAAGGTTAGAAAAAAGACATGTTACAGAATGTATATACTGGAGGTCACAATTACGCTTTTATTACAGTAGGCCTAGTTTTAATGTAAAACATAAGCTTGTACATTATGTAATGACTACAAAAATTAACTATCAACATTCTTAAAATTAAACTGCAGTACAGTGTAATATATTAAAGGCCAGTTCCCACGGCCAGTGTTTTCTCAGACATCAGACGGCCCGATGTCGGTACACGGATAGCGTGTCGCCTGTGTATCATCAGACATGATTGTTCCAACGGCTCGTGACCTGTGTAGGCGTCGCAGCTAAAAATTTCATCTCCTTTGTAGTGCCACCTCTTTCCACATATTGTATGGGATCTGTTCAGGCAGCCTCGGACGACCTGTCTGTACGTCAGGCGTACACAGGCGAGCTGTTCCAACGACCTGTTATCTGGTAGACAGCAGACGAGGCCTTATAGATGACAGGCTGTTGGAATTAGACTTATGAGGGCTAGACGACTAGAGGGGGAAATTGTCGTCTTCCAGACGGATAAGTCATACGGCAACTGTCATATCGTGGCACGATGAACCCAGACACTGACGGATAACAGAACCTGGCGGAAAATAGGGTGACGGACAATCAGGTTTTCACTGAAGTTCTGGTTCTCATTTTAGATGTTTTACGTAGATGACTTTTAAAACAGCAAGATCCTACATACATACATTCGCTCATCTACACTCAATCAAAATCCATATTCGCCCATATCTTGACGATTGGCGTCTTATGAATAAATAAAAAATAAATAAATAAATAAAAGATGAAGATCGATCTTAACTGACTTCAAAGTACTGTGGATACTCAATGTGTTTCATCCTAACACCGTTTTAAAAGATTTACATTTTTTATTAGCTAGTCTATTACTCAGGTGAATAAAGGGTACTTCTATCTTTGTTGGATTAAGCTTTAGCTTCCAGGTACTTAATGATTATCGAGTATGACTAGATTAAATGTAAGCATTATTTCTATGCTGAAAAGTCCTCATATTCAGTAGCTGCGAACGATATCATCTGCAATATGAATTTTCTGGACCGTGTGGTGGGAATGTCAGTAGTGTATACCTTGAAGAGGAGTATGAACAAAAACACTGTACGTGTGCGGGTGGGTCAATACCACTTTACGTGTATGGGTGGGCGGGTAGGTCTACATGATGAACAATCTGTAGGTGCTACCACTCGTCGGGACTATACGTGCATAGGTGGGAGGGTGGGTCAATACCACTGTACGTGTATGGGTGGGAGGGTGGGTATTGTCTAAATAAGTCGGTGGTCTCCTGGTTTATTGTTAGAAAAGGCTTCTTAGCGCTAACTTATTCTAAACTGATGAGCCATGTTACTGTACTGGCTCCTTGTGGCAGTCCGTCATTCAGGTGTCTAAAATAACTTCCTCTATGACCCAGGAAAAGTTTAATTAGCCTATTGCTGAGGGTGTCATTCAGAAATCACAACAGTAGAGAACACGGAATCTGGTTGTAAAATTCAAGTAACAGGTTCTTTCTCCAGACTGTGTAAATTTGAAAGATTTACAAATACTGATGATATTTTCCTTTCCTTTTCAAAGCTTGTCTCAAAGAAAGATATAAAAAAAAAGTACCTTGCTTGTTCAACTGCCATTGAGAATAGTTGATATTCTGTTGTAAACCAGTCTCTCCAGAAACTTATAGTAGGAACTTAAAAGAATTGAAGCTTTCAGCTTGTTTTGGTTCTTAACCAATATCAATTTCAGATTAGCCATTATTTTATATCTTAAACTTTGACATATCACCACCTGAAAATATGGCATTAAAGGCTGTCAGAAGCCAATATTTCACATTTGTACCAGTTTATTTTAGATGTTTTGGAAATATGTCATCCAGTCTGACTGCCCACCCAACTGACAGATCTGTGACCACCTCATTCAACTTTTGTAGAGTGAAAAACCTTGAAACTTGAAACATGCCTTTGGGCTTCTCTAGATCTCATTAAGTCTGTTGTATACAACCTTTATGTCACAAGGTTAGCAGGTTAGATTGGATAAGCCAAGGATGCGTTTTGCTATGTCCATAGTTTTTGGTTACAGCCCAACACTATTTACAAGTGGCTTACTAGTGGAGAGTTTCCAGAATATGGACCAAGCCTGCCTGATGCCTGGTGCTGTGGGTAAAATTTAAGTTTTATATGGTATTTACCTCCTTCTCTAGTAGATATAATGCTAGAAGTAGAATTATCGAGAGAGTGCAGCAAGGAAACAGCTGTTCAAAGTTTACGGTGCTCTTAAACTCCTTGTACAGATCCTCACATTCTCAGCACCATCCTGGTATGTATTATTTTCTGAAGCTGTTAGAGATACAAACTTTGGGAGAGGAAAAGACAAAGGTAGTGAAACGATTATAATTATTTATTAGTGGCTAAATATGGTAAAATTGGTTAAACCGTGGGAAATAAAATAAATAAGTGGCAGCATAAACCTGACGCTATATTCAAGCTTTGGTATAAAGCCTCCCTGTCAGCTTTTTTAAAGTTCCATTTGGGCCTGAGGAAAGATTTGACATGAGGAACTTAAATTTCTACATACATAAAAACAGGACCGCGTTGTGAATGAGAGAAGGCTCCTAGAACACTCTTAATTTTAAGAGGTCTTAAAGATCATTCACATGAAAAGAAGCATAAGTCTGGGGAATAACCACGGAGCTAATGAGCTGAAAAGAAAGTACTTGTATCTTTAGCATCAAATACAACGAATAAGTTGTTAGTTTTAGACCAGTTGATTAGGCTTATGCCATTATCGTCGTTTGATGAAACCCCATTTACCATGGTGACTAAATATTAGGTTTTCAAAGGTCTAGGGTTAAAATAAAAGAAAACCATTATTTGTATAGGAAATAGTACACATGGTTAGAAATTTGTGTTTTTGAAATTATTCGTGAGAAAATCTGAACTGCTCTCCTGATTAATACATGAGTAATTGGATTTGATAAAATAACATTAAACAATTTCTGTAAAAAAGGTTAAATTAGCAAAATTATCTGGCTCTTTCATTATTCAAAACTGGAAGTTTTTATAGGGTGGGGGAAGGGAGAAACATGTTTTTGACCTTACATTGAAACCATGCCACAGAAGTTCTCTGGTCATGAAACTGTAGCCAACAACTCTAGAAGCCAAGGGATCAGCAGATACAGTCTTAAGTCCCGTCAGTCTATCTGGAATAGAAGGGAACTGTCCTTCCCTCAGGAACAACAGGAGGTTCAGTAGGGATGCTACTTGGACACCCGATTCCAGCCATCCAACCGCAGTTGATACCTTGAAGGCATAATACAGGTGAACTAGAATGTTAAATCCAAACAGCAATTTGAGATAAGGATGGACAGAACCTTCATCATCCATAGCTTAAATTAAGAAATGAAATAACTCTAGAAGTATGTTTCTTAATTTTTTGATGACAGAGAGATTTGATCAAAAGAGAATAGTGAAATACTGTGAAGATTGAATTTACTGACAGAAAAATTCGAAATAATCATTAGTTACAGATTATTCTTTCCAAAAATATACATACTTTTACATAAAATAACCAATAATATAATACAATTGTGTAACAACATTTATAGTTTTACATAAATAAACCTATATGCAAATAATGTGACCCCTTTATTCAAAGTTCTAAATATTTTCTTGGGTTAACAACAAGGTTGTTATACTTAAAGATTAAAATAAAATCAAATTAAATTCATGTTAAAATGTATAAATCAAGTTAGTGACCTGAAATTGGATCTACAGTTGATGATATAAAATAATAATTTGCATTCCAATTATCAGCTCTTTTGTGAGATATGGTTTTTGGTACTTTAAATACTTTTGCAATTCTTAAAACAAATCAATAAATATGTGAAGTTACTATGAAATTACAACATAAATCTAAATAATTAATCAAAATTTTCATTGAAATTTCAAAAACACTATTTCAGAAATTTTGTTCTACCTGATCAGTATAGGTATGTCTAGTGAAGAGCTTTACTATATCTCCGACTCTCTGCTTGAAGTATGGAGAACCAATGGTTAGAAGAGCCCAGGCCATGGCCTTCTTCGAAGATATGTCTTTGCTGAATTTGACACTGAGGAGTTGTTGACCAAAAGATGAATGTAACTGGTACACTGACACCTACACAAATAATTTTGCAAGTAATAGAATTGGTTTTAATTTATAAAACGATATTTCATTAGCAATAAAGAAATAGCAAGATAGTGTACACCTAGGATTTGGCATACGTTGTACATTCTTCTAGTGTTTCTATTACTATTACACTGAACTGGAAAATAATAAGTACGGTAGAATCAATTAGAACCAATTGCAGCAATACAAATCAGCAATTGAGTTGATTGTATTGCTGATTTGTTCAATGTGATGATATTATACTTGAGTGACCCAGTGACCACCCAAGTGTAAGGAAGCATTAGTACTTTGAGCCTGAGATAGAGATGAACAATGAATAAATGAGTATTTCCAAAGTAACAAAAAAATAAATACACACTTGTTTGGTATGAAATTAACTGACAGTGGGGGTGTGTGTGCAGCCGCGTTTGTGATTTGTAAGTCTGTTGTTTTGCCCTGTTGTTTATGTCAAATTATTTTGTGTATTCGCAAAGCACAAGCACAGAACTACATCAGGGACTTCAGGTCAATCATTGTTAAAGTGCAGACGAACTCTCACTTGTTTTCACAATAACTTAGTGGAGAATCGTGTGAGTACTCAATATGCACTTAAACATAACCTAACAACTAATGGACAATATTGAAGTGGGCTTTTTAAAAATATTGACAACATCGGAGACACATGACTGGCTTTATCTCTCACGAGTAAACAGGCACTCGTGGCATAATGGCTAGAGTGCTGAACAATCAATACCAGTCACTCTAGTTCGACATCGATCCTGCACGTCATCCTTTTTGCTGATAATCTTTTGCCTATGCTGTGTCTTGATGTTTGACCAACCACATTTAGCAAGCAAGCGTCTTCTTATTTTGCTGTTACATATTGCAGGAGTGTAACTTCTACAAATATATTCCTTGTCATTTCCTTATTTTAAAGTCATGTCATTCACATTAGAAGTATCCAAAACAGGGAGACGCCATAGTTTATAACAATTTTAAATATCGAGAATGCTACTCGTTGAAAAATGGCGATATACGAGGTGCGGCTAGAAAAAAACCGGACTAGTACTGGTGAAACAATAAAACGAATGCAATAAGGCTGAAAGTCGCGTGGCCTGTCACGTGACTCTCGCTCCGCCTACTGCTCGAGTTTCATCTGCCTCCTGCACTCAGTCTGCCTGTGGCGTCTGTTTTAAGTAGTTGACATTTAGTCTGTGCGTCGGAAAATGTTGAGTGTACAGAAAGAACAGCGTGTTAACATTAAATTTTGTTTCAAACTAGGAAAATCTGCAAGTGAAACGTTTGTAATGTTACAACAAGTGTACGGCGATGATTGTTTATCGCGAACACAAGTGTTTGAGTGGTTTAAACGATTTAAAGATGGCCGCGAAGACACCAGTGATGACACTCGCACTGGCAGACCATTGTCAGCAAAAACTGATGCAAACATTGAAAAAATCGGTAAACTTGTTCGACAAGATCGCCGTTTAACAATCAGAGCAGTGTCTGAGTTAACAGGAGTTGACAAGGAAAGTGTTAGGCAGATTCTTCATGAAAGTTTCAACATGAACAAAGTGTGTTCAAAAATGGTTCCAATGTGTCTCACAATTGAACAGAAGGAACGCCGAAGAATGATTTGTTCTGACATCCTGGAAAACATTGAAAGTGATCCCACCTTCTTACAAAATGTTATTACTTGCGATGAATCGTGGTTTTTTACTTACGATCCCGAAACTAAACGCCAATCAATGCATTGGAAAACTCCTGGTTCTCCACGACAAAAAAAAGCACGAATGTCAAAATCGAAATTCAAGGCAATGATGATTTTTTTTTGACATCAAAGGGATTGTGCACATTGATTGGGTACCAGAGGGACAAACAGTGAATCAGCATTACTACATTAGCGTCCTGGCTACCCTACGTGAGCGAGTATGGAGAAAACGGAACGATTTGTGGAGAAAAAAGTCATGGATCCTTCACCAAGACAATGCCCCAGCTCACAGTGCGTTGTCAGTGAAGACGTTTTTGGCAAAACACAACATTCCCATCTTAGATCATCCACCCTACTCACCTGATTTGGCCCCCTGTGACTTTTTTCTTTTCCCTAAAGTCAAGTCAGCTTTGAAAGGAACTAGATTTGAGACTGTTGAAGCAGTAAAAGAAAAAGCGACGGAAGTAATGTATGGACTTACCGAAAATGATCTGCAGCATTGCTATGAACAGTGGAAAATTCGTATGGAGCGGTGTAGAGACCGAGGAGGAGAGTACATTGAAGGAGATAACATGAAATTGTAAATAAATGTTTTTTCCAGCATCAGTCCGGTTTTTTCTAGCCGCACCTCGTAGTATGGTGATGTCTTGGAAAAAATTGCAAGGCATCTGTGAAGACTAATAGGGGAATAAAACCCACATTTTTGAAGCTAACAATGTTGATACGGGTAATCACCCTGTGACGTTAAGAGCACTAACACCTAAACTAAACCAGCCAAGTTGTAACATTGAAATATTACACAACAGTCCGAAGACCTCTGCTGTATCTGTTTTTAATAATCATAAATCCTCAAGCACACCAATTTCCACCAGCCAGACAGTAACCCTGTCACTAGACGAAAACCTAAATACAACTTTTCAAACATTTAACTCTAAATATGAGAAAGAGCCATCAGTTGCAGAACAATCTATCTTAGAAGCAGAGAACTCCGATCTTAGGAAACAAGTAGAGGACCTGCAAAAGCAACTTACCAGCGTCACAGACCATACGATAGAGAATGACGCTCGCATACTGCGATACACCGATGAAATATTCCTAAGTAATAAATCACACAGTAAGACAAGTGAGGTAATTACAACTATGGTAGATTGTGGACTGCAGTTTGACATTGACAATAACCTATTTTATCACCAAATATCTGATATCGAATATGAGGTTAAGAAAAGAACTATCTTCACTAACATCAATTATAAGGAAGAAAGAAAATGATAACGTTTCGTTAATAAATACTAATTCTCAACTAGAAGAGGAAATTAAATTAATAAAGAATAGGAATAATACTATAACGTGGGATTACTTAACGTGTGGTGCTGTACCCCAAAGATAATTTTACGTGTTTAACCTAAAGGATTGAAACTGAACTCTTTCTTAGAAATATGGAAATTAAGGAACTAACCAACAATACCATACAACATTAAAAATGAATTGAACAATCAATTCATAGAACTGCAACAACGCAAAATGGGACGATAGAGTGACTACATAGGCCACTTCAACATGTGCAGTAACTGTTTTCACTGTTAGGAAATTTATATTATGCTAGCTTTAGGAAAAACTATTTACAGTAAAAAATGACAATGCACCAGTTTTAATGTTATACATGTAACTGTTGTATGAAATGTTATAATAATTTTGATTTGATAATGGTGTACTTAAAAAATTAATTTCACATAAATTAAAAAAAGAAAATAAATAAAATGTGCTTATGGAATGTTTTAATTTAGAGTATAGCACGAATGTGTTTTCCCAAGTCATTTTATCATCAAAAATAATTCCTAAATTTTTGAATTCTTGATTCTGTTCTTATGATCACATCAGCAGTCAAACTGTGGGCAATTTTCAGAATGATAAATGCTTGGAAATGGAAAGTAAAAATCTTTATGATCAAAATTAATATATTTCGTTTTACTTAACATTCACCTGTAATTTATTCTGGCTAGACTATTTATTCAGAATAATAAGATCCTTTTCAAGAAATACTCTTAAATTATTTATGTTTTTAAGGGAATATACAAGATAAATGTAATCGACATAAGCTTGAATATGTGCCTTAAACTTCATCTGCAATAAATCGTTAATGAAGATTTAAAATAATGTTGCTGAAGAGACTGATCCCTGTGGCACTCTGACTGTGACGGGCACAGGTGCAGTGAGGCAACCCTCAACCTGCACCCACTGCTATCTACTGGTAAAAAAGCTGCGGAACCAGTCCAGCACCATACTCCTTACACCATTTGCATGAAGTTGTAAAAACAGCTGTCGTCAATTACAAGAAATATTCAGAGTATGAATAAAGTGAATGCGAACACCATCTAGCAGCAAAAGAGCAAACTACGCCGAGTTAACTCGACAGACAATGAAATAAATCGCAACAGAAGCGTGTGTCGAGTTAACTCGTCAGCAGCCATTATTTAGCGCGGATCTGCCGTCGAGTTAACTCGACAAAAGCCGGTAAGGGGTTAAATACTTTATTAACCTATTTTTTCAACTATCTTAGAAAATACAGGGAGTATACTGATTGGTCTTACATTATCTAATTGAAAGGTAAAATTACGGTCATTTTCGATAAAGAAGACTATGATGAAAAAGTTAAACAACAAATAAATTCTGGTGAATATTCCCAAATAAAAAAAGATCCTACAACAAAAATTGAAAGAACTATTAAAATTAAACTTAAAGATTTTGAAAATGAATTTGGAAAACCTCTTGTCATAAAACTAAGTCCACAATATTCTAAACCCCCTCATCTTTATGGACTATCTAAACTTCACAAAGATTTAATTCCCTTGAGACCCATAGTAAGTTTGATTGATTCACCTATATATAAACTATCAAAATTTTTGTTACCCATCCTTAATCCCTTATTTGGCAATTCTACATCTTATTTAATATATTAGAGAGATAGGACATCAGGTGAGTAGAGTGTCTCTCTCTACTCACCTGAAGAAAATGCCTGTGGTGTTGAAAATTTGTGAGATTGTGTTTATTTTGTGTTTGTGACTACTACTCTGATGTTAGTGAACTTGTCTTTTAAGGTAAGTTTGCTGATGTCCTATCTCTCTAATATTCTAATTCCTGGCCTAGTGCCCTTTAACCTAACCTAAAATTGTACATCTTATTTAAAAAATTCAGAAGACTTTATTGAGAAAATAAACAAAATACAGATTCATTGTCAAGATATTCTAGTCAGCTATGATGTAACTAGTTTATTTACAAATGTACCTGTTCCAGAAGTGTTAAGAATAACAAAGAATTTATTAGAACAAGATGATAATCTCAAAGAGACAACAAAATCATCAGTTTGTTGTATATTAGAACTTCTGACTATATGTGTTACAAACAACTATTTTCAATATGAAGAACATTTTTATAGCCAAATTTCAAGTTTCCCTATGGGTGGAGTATTAAGTCCAATATTAAGTAAAAATTTTATGGACAGTTAAAAAATAAAATACATTTACTAACTGGAATCCCAAACCAAAAATCTGGTTCAGATATGTTAATGAAATTTTTTGCATATGGGAAGATCAAACTGATATTCAGAACAAATTTTAAATCATATAAATAACTAGAGACCAACTATAAAATTTACATTGGAAAATGAAAATAATGGACAAATTCCTTTTTTAGATGTGTTAGTTACAAAATCAACAGAAAATAAACTTATCATATCACTATACCATAAAAAACGTTTAGTGGACAATACATAACTTATTTTTCAAATCACCCTCAACATGTGAAGATTGGAATGATTCAAAATTTATTTAACAAAATAGATAATTTAGTAACAAACAACAAAGATAAATTAAAGGCAGAACAAGATACTACAAAATTATTAATAAATAATAACTATCCTACAAAAATAATTGAAAAGGCGAAATTAAAAAATAAAATTCGATCTAGAAGACACAATGATAATACCAAGTCTCTAACTACAATTACAATTCCATATATAAAAGGTGTTTCAGAAAAAAATAGAAAAATCAACTCAAAATTCAATATCCGCACCTCTTTTAGTTCAACTAATAACATTCGTAGTCATTTAACAAAATTAAAACCTAAGAACAAAATTCAAGAATCTAAAACTATAATTTACAAAATTGATTGTGAATGTAATAAAACTTACATTGGCTAAACCTATAAGTACAAGAGTCAAAGAACATATATATATAATTACAAAACACAAAATAAAGAAACATCAAAATTAGTAGAACACGCTCTAAATGAAAATCATGACATCAAATTTGACTTGTCTAGTATTATATTTAAAGAATCATCATATACCAAAAGGAATCAAATTGAGTGCCTGCAAGTCTGTTATAAAAGAACAATGTATATCACAACCATCTATACATTTTAGTAATATATACTTACCTTTAGTTAAAGAAGAAATCGAACATAAAATAATTAATTGTAAATCATTTTTCCAGTTTAATATTTTATTTAAAATAACTTTATACTATTCCATTTGTTTTAAATTCTTTAAAAATATCTATATTTTAATTTATATAAATTTAAACATATGTTTTTTCTGTTTATATTTAAACTAATGATGCATTAACTGGCAAAAGCACTTTTTTAATTAAAATTTGTGGAATAATTTTAAAAATGTGTTCTTTTTTAAAACGTAATTAAAAGTCGCCATTTTCAATTAGCGGGCAACTTTGAAATGTCCTATAGTAACCCCTATTTTTTATGAAGGATTTAGGTTTAACTAGTTATTCTAAGACTTTTTTATTCTTGGTATTATTTTAATATACTTAACCGTTTCACCGCTAGGAGCGCTGTTAAAATAAACATTTCTAAAACTTGCAGTGCAAACAGTTAAGTATATTAAAATAATACCAAGAATTAAAGTCTTAGAATAACTAGTCAAACCTAAATCCATCATATAAAATAGGGGTTACTATAAGACATTTCAAAGTTGCCCGCTAGTTGGAAAATGGTGACTTTGAACTACTTAATTGTAATATTTTTGTATAAAATACGTATTTGTGAAACTGCTAGAGATTTTCAACATTCAATTGAATAAAAATAATGCATTATAAGTTAAGCTTTATTTTTGTATATGGCATAACAACCCTCTTTAATAAATAGTTGAAATAAAGATTTCTGAAACTTTCAGCGCTCCTTGCGGCGAAACGGTTAAGTATATCAAAATAATACCTAGAGTAAATAATTCTTAGAATTACTAGTAAAACCTAAAACCATCATAAGAAATAGATGTTCCTATAAGATATTTCAAAATTGACCGCCATATTGGAAAGTGGCGACCAAATTTTAAAGTGTTACCTACGTAATTTTAATGAGAATAAAAAATGAGGGTCAGACCCCCATTTAAAGTTTGCTGCAAAATCAATACTTTCGAAATCCCAATTGTGGCCACCTTCAGTTGATCGCCCTGTATATAGTAAGGGCCCACCAAGAGCCACAGACTACCAACTGGAGAGGAAAGAAAATATCTTTACATATATATCACAATGTTTAATGTTTTTATTTAGAATAAACATGTTCCACTACAGTCATAAGAAAAAGAAACAATTATATAAATTCTTTCACAAACAGCCCACCACTAAAATTAAACCATTTTATATGTAAAAAAGTAAATTTAATTACTCTATACTTACCTTCCAAATAATTAAATGAAGAAACGCTTCTAACTCTGGCTCCCATTTGATTAGCGACGGCTGGAACATAATTAAACATTATAAAGATCACATTCTCTTGAATTAGTAGACAAACAAAAAGTTACAATTCAACCGTAAACTATAAAAAATATAAAAATCAGTCTGTGTGTGTGTTACTTAATCATGCAAAAACTCCTGGACCCATTCAGCAGCAATTTTGCATGGATATTCTTAGGGTATCTGGTTAACACATATGCCTATCTTTATTATGAAATTCCATCAGGGCACTGCCCCAGGGGTTCTAAGAAGTATCAATGCAAGCCCTAAGACAATACCCATTTGACAACAGTTTCATTAATCAGCTGTTGGAATAATCAAACAACTTACATAGTTCTAAAGTAAATACTGTACCAAATCTAACTGCAACACACTTTGCATTATAAAGACGCTAGTAGGTATATATTTTGTATTAGGCACAATATAAATCAACGTAAACTCCATATGAAGGATGGGGAAGGATAAACATAGATAAAAGGGGCGAGCCTAAGTTATTATGATAACACATGTTTTTCTCATTTGGGACCTAAAATGACGAAGAAGTGGCCCCAGTGGTTTGATTAGTGTAACATTAATAAAACATTTAGTTGTATAAAAGGTTATTTTCTAAAGAGATTAGACAGTACATAAACTTGATTGCACATAACGTTTTACAATATTACATTTAGTAACTATAAATAAGCACATCGGCACAGTTAAAAATGTTAAATCCAGTCTAACGTTATTCTAATATGCTTTTTAACAAAATATTTTCTAAATTGAATTTTTTTGAAAACATTTCCAAAGGAATTATTTTATATACTTTTAGTAACTTATTGTAAAATATAAGAACCACATATACATTTTTTAAATAAAATTTAAATTTTGAGGTAGATTATAATTTCTCCGCGATTTCATGACTTCACGTAAATTATTCTGATCAGAGATTACACTTTATGGAACACAATTATTCCAAAAAATTAATTAATCAAATTATCTATGGAAAAAAGTGACCATACAAATTAGTTACTTCACAAGACAAAATGACTAAATTTGTTGTCATGAAATTCAAATGGCCGTTACTCTGGAAAGCATAAATCTTTTGAAGTTCTGTTTGAGGCGATTAATTTCTTTTGAATAGCCCTTTATTTGATAACAAACTTGACCTAGGCTTACATTGAGGATTTTCGTTCAACTCCTCACGGGCTGTCTGCCTGAAAAGATAAAATGTCGCTAATGGTATCAAAAAAATAGATTCTTTGTAACCATGACGATATAAAAGATATCACTTTTATTACAAGTAAAATCATACAAAAGTTGCTAAAGTGTTATATTTTTCCCCACCTTGTATATGTAATAAATAATTCAGGATTATTCCACACCAAAAAGTAGCAGTTCCATAGTATAACGTCCTGATATGTTAACATATTGAGTCCCCTAGATAAAGATCTACATTCTACAACTAGCTGTATTGGAGGAATATTTAATAACTCGTAGTAAAAACTTTTGTTTTCTAAAAAAATTACCAGATCCTTGAGCTCCTTCTTAAGAATAAACATACAGTACACTCTTGATACTCCGACATTTACTAGTCCGACACGTTTGGTAGTCCGACGCCACATCAGATGACGTACTGTACACTTAATACTGTATGTAATAAACCTTACTGTGTTACTGTACAAATGTTGTTTAATTTCTTTGCTTATATTTATTCAATTGTGTTGTCAGCCTCATTCTATCACGGCTGATAGCGCGGAAATTCTAAGAAGGGTGTACGTTAGTGCATTCAGTTTATCTTAGAAATCATAATTCTCGTGAATTACAATGGACATTTGGTAATCCGACGTTTTTGTTAATCCGACACACCGTCGGTCCCTTGACTGTCGGATTATCAAGATTAAACTGTATGTCTATTTTACTTCTGTGAAATAGACTATCTTCTTATATATATATATATTTAAAATAACACACATCAAATCTGAATGAGTTTAACTTTTTACATAAGTGATCTATTTGTACAGACCACTAGTTATGGTCCAAGTATATACCCAAACATTTTGTGATATTAGATGACTTATCCTATCTAGAATTACAGATCTATTTGTTACACTAAATTTCATTGTGTTTGTTTTATCTACATTCATAATAAGTCCATGATATAAAAACCAGATTCTTAGTTAAAGTTTTTGTTACATTTTCTTAAAGTTCGACATAAGATTTATCATAGATGAAAATAGTAACATCATCAGTGTTGAGGCTAAATTTAAATGAAAAAAATTATAGTCTAATACATTTAATGGATTATTAACAAAGTAAATAATATATTTATTCCAGTAAATCTGTGGCTGCGCCTGATAGAAATATGTAATTTTACCAAAATATTTCAACAACTGTCCATACTTGGTTATAGATACTGAAAGAAACCATACACGGATAAAAAACATAATGATCACACAAGGTTAAATTTTATTCATGCACTAAAATATAAGATATATTTTTTTTATAGTTAGGACTAACTCTCATAACATCTGTAAACGTTTAAAGAGAGTGAAATGGAAGGATACAGATAATACACAGGCTAGAAGTCACATTCAGACATCTTAAAGATACTGAGATAAAAGTTATCTGTACTTCAGGTAAGTGGTAAAACTATGGGAGAACCTGAAAGATAGATTGGGCACAAGTTTTTTAAATTTCTAGTTGCATGATTGTTATCTTGTTAATAAGAGGCATTTATGATTATTAGATGGATTAGAATGTATTGGAATTTGTTTTATTTTGTTTTTCGATTAACCCACTTTGGGTATGATAAATCAACTATTCTTTTCTGTGCATTGCCTATTTGCCTCTTATCGCTTTCTCCAATATTCTTTCAGATGTGGCCTTCTTTCTTTCTACAATCCTTCTGCTTGTTGCAAAGTTGATAAAAATAATATAATAACTTGGGCTTAATAACAAAAGTTCTAAATAGAATTGGTTAGTTTTACAACCATTAATTTTATATGGGTCACAAATGCTAGACTGTATTACAAATTTATTAAGCTACTAGAATTATTTTTTTTGATTTAATTTTTCAAATAAAATCAAATAAAAAGTCAATGTATTCAAAATTAAACAAAGCAGAGACATTACAATAAACTGTAGAATAATATTCCACTGCAAAGACTATCCGTCTGTGAGCGGGGAAAGAGCCCTAAATCCTCAGTCTCTTAATAGTTTCTAATAAAGAAAATAATGGTTTTTAGTTCATGTAAAATATTTAAAATTAATTTGCTGTAAACAAAACACTTTACAGATGAATAGAAAAGTATTAACTTATGTTACATTTAACAACGAAAAGCTAATCTAAAGGTCACCAAACTATTCGGAGGAGGGTTGTCATAAAAACCTCATATATAAAATTTCAAAACTGATAGTAATTAGAATGAAGTGGGAGGGTAAAAAAAATTTAAATATAGACAATTATTACAACGGTTTCTATATTTTAATACTTAGCGAGTTTAGTGAGATTAAAATCTTTATAAATAATAATAATAAAAGTACTATTTTGAAACTAATAACCCTATATGATAAAGTTATCCGATTAATTAATATAGGTTTGATTAAATGGTTGATATTAGGGGTGGTCAATATGAACAAATAAGATCCTCAACTGCTCTTTGTTCGAGGGACAGCAGCCACTCAGTCAGTACTTGTTTAAACACAGCAACACTGTCATTCTCTGCTACAATTATAGGTTGAGGTAAATTTATATAAATGTAATTTGCAATTAAAAAAGAACTACTTTCTTCTAACACAGTTCTAGGTCTAGGTACATTGTAGCCATAATTTACTCTGTTTTTAGTGCCATGTTCATGTCAATGCCAAGTTTGTCAAATAAGCTATATTTATTATTTTGTATGTATATAAGAAGGACTTTGACGTATAGTTTTGTCACCGTAAGGACTGGAAAATTGGAATATAAGTTCAGTGGGGTATATCTGAATTTTTCCTAATATTATTTTAAGAATGGCTCTCTGTGTGACAGCAAGTGGCTCTAATACATTACTGGAGGCTCCTCCTCATGCCGTAATACCATACTGCTGTAAAGATTGCATAAGCATAGTACACAGTTCTAATCTGACCCATGGTCAAAACTTGTTTAAGCTGCGTAAAGGCATAAATGAGCTTCCTTAGTCGCTGTTTCACATACCGAACGTGTGGAAGCCAATTGAGTTTATGATCAAAAATGACTCCTAAATATTTATATTGTTCCATACGCTCAATAGTACCACAGCCAGCAGACCGCAGGTCAGTACAGAATGCATTCTCAGGATCTGAGGACCTGGCCTTAGATCGGTATGAATGTAGATTGGAAGGCATTTAGTTTCTTCTACATTAACAGTTAGTGAGTTATTTACTATTACTACACACAGTGCTTTTCTTGTCAAAATGATTTAATTTTGACAACAAGGAGGACAACAAGGACAAGAAATGTCATTGTATATGTTAACATTCTACAAGGCATAACCTATTTTTATTAAAGTTAAATAGTAAACATCTTACTCTGTGGTATTCAGAAAAAGTACAAATTTTTATCAAATCAATGGTTTGCTTAAAAATGTGAATCTTAAAAGTATGCTATAGGAAAGCTTTTCCCAAGGAATCTAAATTAGCATATAATTGTTTCTTCAAAACGAAAAAAAAAACATTTACAATATAAAAATACAGTAAACAAATTTAACAGCCTACTTAAATTTTCCTTAAAACTACTTACCGACAATGTATGGAAAATCTGCAGTAGCTTCTCTTTTAAAATCCTTTGAATCTCTAAATCAAGTTCAATTGCGTCCAACTGAAATAAAATTTATTTGTTAATTGAGCCTTGCCTGAACCATACAAAGATTGATTTTATATAAACATTTGAAAAACTGTTAATCTGAGCATAAGAAAACTACTAAAAGTAACTATTTCAATGTATATTTTCTTCTTAAAATAAATCTCAGTTGTTAATAAGATCCAAGCTGATGATTCAAGATATACAGGGTGTCTCTGAACTCTCTGATAAGCTCTCTTGGTTGTTGTTACTGGTCCATTTAGAATCACAAATATCATATTTAAAGTGTCCAAAACACCTTGGTTATCCTTCCAGCCGCCATTTGTTTTTCACTTTTAAATTTATTTCTCAAAAACCAAAAAGTGTATTAAGCTGTAATTTTGCATGGCTCATTATAACATAAACACAAAAATATTATTGGTTTTACTGTATCAAAATGGCGGCTATTTAAAAACCTAAATAACTTGTAAACCAATAATTATATTAACAATTACACAGAAAAATGTTTTTTAGACAACTTAATTAAAAATCAAATGATATAAGATTTTCCAAAATGCAACACACATGTAACAGCTGATAATAATAAAGCAATTTGCGATATTCTTGAATCAGATGTTTACTTAAACTTTATTGTTGTACTAGTCAGCTGGTGTAAGACTACCACAAACCAG
Organism: Stictocephala bisonia; assembly: GCA_035578905.1. NCBI lineage: Eukaryota > Metazoa > Arthropoda > Insecta > Hemiptera > Membracidae > Stictocephala > Stictocephala bisonia. The sequence continues at coordinate 114,080 of JAQJVL010000550.1, read as the reverse complement.
CTGATACATGTGTGTTGCACATTGTACTGGCATATTGCATTTTACATACTGTCACTAACCCAGTTATGGCAGCTACCACACAATAAAATTTAAGATTAAATGACTGATTAAGAACAGGAGTACTTCAGTAATGAATGTGATATTACAAGGATATATAACATTTTATTTTGTATATAAATATATTTTGTTACATTATTAATAATTATGGCTTCCGGCGATGCCACTTGAGGAGTTACTAACAATCATTTCTTTGTCATTTTCCATCCGATTTTGAAAATCCTTATATCATTGGTTTTGTAATTACATTTTCTAAAAACCATTATTCTGTGTAATTTTTGATATAGTTATTGGTTTAGGAGCTATTTAAGATTTTAAATGGCCGCCATTTTGATACAGGAAACTCAATAATTCTTCTCCAAACATATGTTTATATTATAATGAGCCATGCAACATTACAGCTTAATACACTTTTTGGTTTTTGAGATATAAATTTGAAAATGAAAAAATAAAACTGCGGCTGGAAGGATAACCAGGGTGTTTTGGACACTTTAAATATGATATCTGTGATTCTAAATGAACCAGAAACAACAACCTATCAGAGAGTTCAGAGACACCCTGTATATAGCGTATGGTCTGTTGTCAGCTACCAATTATTAATTAAAGAAACAGTATATTGGAGAGATAGAACATCAGCAAACTTACATTAGGAGACAAGTTCAGAGTAGTAGTAACATACACAAAAGAAACACAAATTTTCTGTGCCCACTTTACTCACATGAATAAAATGTCAGTGGCACAGAAAATTTGTGTGATTTTGTGTTTCTTTTGTGTATGTTACTGCTACTCTGAACTTGTCTTCTAAGGTAAGTTTGCTGATGTCCTATCTCTTCTATATACTAATTCCTGGCCTAGTGCCTTTAAACCTAACATATAATTAAAAAAACATAAAAGCTGTCATGTGTATTTAAAAAAAGGCAAAGTCATGTGATATTAATAAAAATATTAAATTATATACTGTCAAAAAGCTAAATCTAATCCATCAAGTCATTTACAACCTACCTCACTAGATTCTATTCATGCTAAGCTAATCCAGAGGTAAAAGAGCGCAAGAAGCACCATGTGCGACTATGTAATCATTTGTTTAGATAGACTTCATTAGACTGATCTCACAATCACATGACTGATCTAGAGACAATCTCCATTTATATTTCCAGTAGTTACATCTGCTCACATCAGTTCAGAAGCGATTCAACAGTGTCCATTCCCTACGAGGGAGGTCCATTCTACCTACAGATATTGACGGATCATTAAATATGGAAACAACTTTAATGCGTTCTTCTTCAAGCCTAATCTGTAGACTGATGGACTTCAGATATGAATTTGAGTCTGTCTGAACAATTCCAGTTTACACACTGTTTGAATGGAGTTTTATGTGCCTATTATACGATATTCTCTCTTTAGAAATCACGGAGATGTCTTGAATGAATTATAAATAAAGTAATTAAGGGTCATAATATATTTTACTATGTATAAAGACGATTCCCACACAATACAACAATGATCTGCATTCAACCATACAATATAAATTTGTTCAATTCTTAATGGCAATTTTGTCCATTAGAGATTTTGTTCTATTAGAGAACTATTTTTTTATACTTTCTAAGGGAAAAATTTCCAGAAAATAATGAAGATAGTAATTCAACAAAACTTTATTATTTATTTTAAAAATCTAAATATTATTTATATAAAACCAAGCTATAAACCATTTATGGAAGAACTTCAAATTAGATCTGTAACTTATTTCATTGCTTGTTATATACTATACAAAACACTTCCATAAATACAATTCGAAGTTGTATACATAACTTATCTATAACAAACAAATTCTACATTGGAAAAACACTTTATGTAGATTATAAATTATTAAACAGTTTTAAACACTTGAAAAAAATAAAACATACCACTACTTATAAGAAATCTACATGAAAATATTTTCAATAAGACCACACAAATTATCTAACAAGAAAATGATGGTATAAATTTGAAGATTTTAAATTTCAAGTATCTAAACAATACTACCAACTACTATTTTGTAATAGTTGGTTTTATTATACGTCTAATACTTATTTTAATAAACAACAGCAACATTTTACATAAAAAGACAATGGGGAATAAATTCAAAAACAAATAAGTTGGTTAGTAAAACTGAAATATTACTATGTAGTTTTAATAAATTTAAAAACAAATATGTCATTTACTAATATTGTAAGAATTTGTTGTATTTTGTTTTATTTTCATTTTGTCATAAAGTTGAGCATGGTGAAACAATGTCTAGAAATTTATTAAAATATAATACTTCCAATGTTATTTGAATAACAGTGATGTAATTAGGGCTTGCATTACAAAAGATAAAAATACCAGAGTGATTTGGTGTTGGAAATCTGTAAGTTGCCAAATGTAGTTTTTATTCACGTTGTGAGTTGGTGAAATCTACGCATTGTCAAGTTCTCTTTCACACACTCAAATATATTTCATTTTTATCCTATTAATGCTCATAATATTGCTGTTATAATGGGCAAAACGTCTAGTACAGTCTAACTAGAAGCTTCATGATTTAGACTGGAATTAAATGAATTTTCTTATCAAATGATAAAATACGTATTAACTCATAAATAATGTTTATAGTATAAGTTACATTTTAACTGAAGTGTTGTTCACAATAAACTTTCATGGACCAGCCTGATTGACGAGTTACATAAAAAATGGAGCACTTCAACTTTGTTCTGAAACTAGTAAGAACTATTGTGGAACAACCGAAGCTTGTACAGGGTGGGGCAGAATGGACTCCCTGATTTGACAGGTTAATTGTAAAAAAACAATCCAAGATAATTAAAAAAGCTTTTTATTTCTGAAAACTACATATTATGCCATTTCATTTTCATTATGTTTTGAAAATGATATCGTCCAGGTGACGACCTTGACGAGCGATGCACATGTTAAGCCGTTCAAAAAAGTTTTCAAAAACTCTGCCCAGCATAGCTGGCGTTATTCCAGCGATGACATCAGCAATTGCTTCCTTAAGGGCTTCCAAGGTCCTTGGTCGAACTTTATAAACCTCAGATTTGAGGTGACCCCAAAGAAAATAATCACATGGGCTCAAATCTGGGGAACGAGGGGGCCATGGAACATCCCCTCGCAACGAGATCAGGCGGCCGGGAAACTGTTCTTGCAGGATTTGGCGTGAACGACGGGCGGTATGAGCCGTGGCACCATCCTGTTGAAACCAAAAGGCTTCCATATCATTTTCCTCACCATACTCTTCAATTTTAGGAAATAAAAAGTTCTCCAACATCTCACAATAGCGCACAGAGTTCACAGTAACAGTTGCACCTTCATATTAAAAAAAGTATGGGCCAATAATGCCTATGGAGGACACAGCGCACCAAACTGTCACTTTTGGTGAATGAAGAGGTCTTTGGTGAAGAGTGTGTGGGTTTTCAGCTGCCCAGTACCGAAAGTTTTGCTTATTTACTGAGCCGGAGAGGTGAAAATGGGCTTCATCGCTAGACCAAAGAATAGCGCCGGCTTGCAAAAAGGCTAACATTGCATTGCAAGCATCTGTACGTTTCACCCAGTCTTCTGGGCCCAACTCTTGAACAACCATCATCTTATAGGGGTGTAAGTGAAGGTCAGAGTGTAAAATTCGCCTTACCGTTCTGGGCGATATCCAAAGAGCAGCAGCATGTTTCCGCGCAGAGCGCGATGGGGATTGTTCAATAGACGCTCTCACTGCCACAATGTTTTCCGGGGTCCTCACACTTTTTGGTCGCCCGCCTGGTTTTCTAGGAAGTGCAGATCCTGTTGCCCGTACACTTGCAATCCATTTCCTTATGGTTTTAGCATCAGGAACACTGTCATGACGTGTCAAACCAAACCGCCTACGAAATGCCCTCTGCGTCATCACTACAATATCGTTGTTTTTAAAAAACGTTTTTACGACAAAACCACGATGCTCGCCAGTCCACTGACAACTAAAATGGCGTCTTCTCCCCCACCAAACGCCACTACTCCCACTCCGCTAACTGACCTGCGCGCTCTTCGGTGACTGATTCAAACTAGGGAGTCCATTCTGCCCCACCCTGTACGTATGCTTGGTGCTCTAGCTATGATTCAATTTTTCGTGGTCAATCACCAGTATGAATCCTATAAGTACTCCTGGTGCAGCCATGATATCATATTATGCTCTTTGTGAGTAACATAAAAAGTAGGCGTAAATTCCTCTGATGACAATTTTATCGAGCTATGCCTAACCTGCAGCCTAGAGAATCCTACCGCTAAACTTTAAAGAACTTAAATATCTTGACAGTTGCCTAACTCTATGTGCTTGAAGTAATTTTACATGCAAGAATACACAAACTGTCAAAATATTAAACCATCATGGGCGTCTATCAAGACACGCTAATGACTTTAGTCTACCAACAAATGGAAATGCACTGTTTGAGAAAAGCCCTCCAACTTGGGGGCAAGACTCTTCAACACACTTCAGGCAGAACTGAGGATAGACAAGCTAAAACTGCTTAAATCATCAATACACAGCTGGCTGGTAGACAAACCAATCTACAGAGTTAATTAGTTCCTGATCAGTGAAAGTGACCAAACCAAGTATTAAACTTTTGAGTTTGGCGATTTTTACATAACTTAGTAACTAAATAAGATAAACAAATACATGAAGAATTAAAAGCATGACTGAGTAACTGAAAAATTTCTTCTTCATGATTGTTTAGTAATTACTTGCTTAGTCAATTTTTAATTAATTTTTTTTTAATCTTTTATATATAATGTTTTCCTGGATTTTCAATTTGATATTTTCTTGTAAATTTGATTTATTTAAATTAATCACTTCTGTGACGTTTTTTTTCGATAGTTTTATATTAATTTTCAAATTGTATTTTCCATTCTTACAGTGACATGAAACGTTATTCTGAAGAAAAAGATTTTGGTTTATTTTATGACTAACAATTAAAAGTGTTAAATGTAATTAATTGTTGTATATTTCTTAAGTTAATGACGGAGTCACTGTTATATAGTAAATGATCGTAGAGATTGAAGAAAAAAAGTTGTAAGTTTTTACGAGTTAAAATTAAGAAGTCATCTCAAACACTTAAACTAGGTAACAATGGCTTAAAGGTGACTTCCGAACCACCACCAGTGACCAGCAGGAGGATTAGATACAAAAATGGGGTTGCTCAGTGGCCGGAACAGCCATACTTGACATTGCTTGAAGCTGCTTGCTTTAACGTCGTTGGAACCCTTCTGTCAAGGTCACTAGTAATTTCTGCTTTAAAGGCTCTAATTACTAATTTCTTTTTGTAACCTACTCATAACTACAACTTACAATTTGAAATTAATGTCATTAAAAACACTGTACGTGTATGGGTGGGTGGGTGTATCAATAACACTGTACTTGATGGGCAGGCGGGTGGGTACATGAATACAAGAGGGTAATAATGGTTCAAACGAATGCACATGCAATATTATGATTGTAAAGATTAAATCATGAACTATTTTATTAGTAAACACATTGAAACTTAAGTTGATATCTAAAAAAAACTTACGATGGTAACACGTGTAGCAGGTTTTTCTTTTCCTATAATGCTCATTGTGCTTCTTTAAATACCTGTAACATAGATCAAAATAATCAGTATGAGAGTAATTTATTACATATTAAAATAGCAATTATTTTTAAATTAATTAAAATTGTTAGAAAAAGAAGGAAACTGTAGAGTTCTCAAAAGAATCTCAAGAAACAAAATGCTGAAATGTTTTTATAATTTATGTTGAATGACCGTGCTAAAATTTTGACTTAACATGCAACTATGCTGAAATGACCATTCTGTAATTCTAAGATGAAGAACCTATACTACGTCAGGCAGCAAAAATGGTTGAAAGATTAATAGACTCTTCTCACAAAAATACACAATGCGAAACTTGAGAACAATAGCTTGAGGACGACTTGCACTACATTGAAACAAAATTTGAAATTACAAATAATTTTACAAATTTTGTTTATTGCAATGAATTCTAATTAATATTTCATTGAAAATAAGTATTGTTATATATTTTAATATCAACTATTAACTTTTGATTGTTTGTTTTTAAACTGACATTCTACATGTGTGCAGGGTATATGGGAGGACCGACAATGACGTAGTTACTTACGTGAATCAATCTGTTCACAGTCAGTCTGTTTTGTTGTACTTTTAGTGTTATACTTCAATTTTATCAATATTGAAGTCCTTTGAACAATTCATTGTTGTATGTTTTGTATTTTTAAAAGAGCATTTAAAACAAAATGCTGTCAAAATATATAACAAATTAAAAAAATAAATTAAAATTGTCCCTCATTTTACAAACAGATATGACCACAATACAAACACAATAGTAATAGATATAGAGGTCAAGAGAGGGAAATCATATTTCATCTCAGTTCAAAGTATGAGGAAGTGCCAGAGATAAAACCCAAGACCAGTGCAGAACTGCTGTGAATCCCCTGTCATGGAGCACTATATATACAGTCAGGACACTGGGGGTCAACAAACCATTCAGTCTGAACTGATCAGCTGTGCATCAATATGCAGGTCATCTCTGTCGCTCTCTGCCTATCTCTGCTTGTAGCAGCTGTGTTGTCAGCACCTGCTGATTTTCACAACGAAGATCAATCAGGTGAGTTATTATTTTTTACTTATTATTTTAAATTTAACAAATTAATCATCCTTAAATTTCAAGAACTTTGTAAATATTATCTTAATTTAAAATTTTGACTTAACAAAAGTTTTAAATATACATTTTTTAAAGTTTATATCCTTTGATTTTACCTATTTAGTTATAATTTATTTGTTAATAAATAGCAATAAAGACATAAGGTTTACTAAAATTTAAATCCAAAATCAATTTACATAGATTATTCCAAAAAGGAGTTATTCAGCAGTAGCTATTGCGAATTACATTTAAATAACTAAATATATTTTATTCCAAATTAAAATACTGAATATTACACTTGTTATCAAAAAATTAAGTCCAATTTTAAAACTTACTTTTGTACAAGATTAATTTATTATTATTTTAAGTTGATTACTGTATTTTATTTACTGGTTTTATGTATTCCCTTTAATTACCCAAAATATTGATAGTTTAAGCTAATATAAATTTAAAACAACATTATTATTATTATTAGTATTTTTCTGATTGTATTTATAAAAGATTTAAAATTATTAAACTCTAATATATCGTATGCCGTATGGTTCATACATAAAATCACTTCTTTAATTTTCAATTCTTATTTTAAAGTAATAATAAATTTACACAATTAATTTGATTATATACCTTTAATTGATTAAAAAATATTTAAATAGGTAATTTGTAAGAATTTTCAAATTATTTTGAAATGTTGTCATTGATAGTGTGACTACAGAATTTGCTAACAAAGTTTCAGACTCTAATATAAATAAGCCCATCATAAAGGAAACAAAGAGATGTATAAAATAAAACTAAAATACACGGTATAGACCTATAGGGCTACTAAGGTTCAAAATGCAACATAGTAGACCGAATACTAAGATTAGGAGAAAAGTTACTAATAACAATAATTACTCAAAATAAAATACACCAACTATAAAACAGGTAAAACTGAAAACACAAACAATTGTTGCACAAATCTGCTACAATATCTTGACGCATAACAGAAACATAAACAAAGGGCAAGATCTGTGACATATACTGGATTGAAATTTGTGTTTAGTTTTTTTTTTTTTTACCTAACTAAAGACTTAAAAAAAGCCCAAAATGTTTTGAATAGTTTTCGTATTTACAATAAATTGGAAAATGACCACTATAGTTGGTTTTTAATTTACGCTTAGTTTACACAATATGTCTTTTATTTCAATTCACTTTTTTTTATCTCAACACGCACGCACAAATATATAAAACTAAGATCTTGGTATTTATAAATTACTTTTAAGGTTGTTGTTTTATGAAATTGTTTAATTTTTATCATTTTCATAATTGACTAATCTGTATCTGAAATATATCAGTAAACATTTATTTATAAGTTGATTAGCTTCTTTTTTCAAATGTTCATTTTAGTAATTTAAATTAGCAAGATCATAAAGGGTGTCCTAAACAGAACACAATATTTATAACAATTTCCCATCACCTGCAGCCTGGTGGCAAACTCTTACTCTTTTGAGAAAGTTTTTTATCAATTTTACACATAATTGTAGCTGAACACCATCAACAGTTTGAGTTTCCCCTTTGAGGTCTTGAATAGTCTGTGGACTGTTGATGTATACAAGTGACTTCAAATATCCCTGAGGAAAACAGTCTCACACACGATTCAAGACCGTAAAGAGAAAATATTAATGATGTTCAGTTGTACATGTATGTAAAGGCTGGTCTTTGTCAAAGGAGTTAGGTATCGGCTGCAAGTAGGCAGTTACCATATATAGTATTTCATAAGCTAGTGGAAGTAATGTGCTTTAAGATTTAAATATTAATAGCTGACAGCCCTTGTTCACTACGAGGTGGTTCTCTACACTTGCTTAACCTTCCCTCCATGGTTGTCTCTAACAATCATATCAATATAAAAGCTCAGCCTGCTCAAGTTCTCCTAGGTAATGTAGTTTTATAGTCTAGAAAACTATAAATATACTTTAGGGGGATGCAAAGTAGTGCAATCATGTCAAAGTTAGTAGAAATTACCTGAAATATTTCATAATGATAACCACATTAATCAAACTATTGAGTTAAATTTATGATTTTTGTATCAGCTGTTTGGATAAATTATTAACTTTAAATTAATTCTGGCGTTACTCTTATAGAAAAAAGAAACGCTGAGGAAGTTGAGGGGCTAATTCTATCCCTTTGGAATGGAATTTTGAGAAACCGTTTCTTAGTGAGTCTCTATGAAACAAAAGCTAAAATCCCTCTAAATGTCATCAAAATCTGCTCAGTGGTTCCGGATATTTTGTGATTAGTGAGTGCATTGTTTTTGGATTTCATATATTAAGATTTTGAATTTAGCGTGAGAATAAATGCAGTGTTATTCTTACTGGGACACCTATAATAATTATTTATTTTACATAATAGATAAATCCTAATTTAGTTACATAAACTTGTTTTACTATTCATAAAGGCCACAACACAAAAGTAGTCCACTTCATTTTCATCAGTAGAGATACTAAAGGTTCTCCAACCTAATCCATAGTTTAATAATTTCATCTAGCCAATAATATTTAAATTTTTCATAGATTTTGCTATTACAGATTACTTTTTGGCTTTATATTTAGTATTTATTTTGAACATCAAAATATTATTCGCAAAAGATTTATTTTTCTAAATATGAAATGAATGTTCCAGAGTTGGGGGTGCGTTTGCCACGTGCTACTTGTGATATAGGAAGTCTTTCCATTGCTGGTGTCTCTCTTAACCACTCCGCATGTGCTGTACATTGTCTCGCTCTTGGAAGGGGCTTCAAAGGAGGTCGCTGCCGTGATGGAGTCTGCCACTGTCGTAGATGAAGGAATCAGCAATTGCTTCAGAATTATTTAATCAAAGCTGATGTGCCATATATTTATTTAGATTAAGATTTTCAAATTTTTAATAAAACTTTCTAAAGGATGAAAGAAGTTTGTCAATGCGTAATTGAAACACATATGATTAGATATAATCAATGTAAATAATGGCTTTAGTTAGGCAGTTTGACATCAGAAGAAGAATAGTCCTTAAAACAAATGTTCTATTAATATAATTTTTCTTTATTTTATATAATCCTCAGGATATATCGCAATTTTATTAATACTGCTGATAGTTTATGTTTATTTATGATTGAAAATTTAAGCAAATTAACAATTGAATGAGAGAGAATGACAATAGACAACTTCCTTATTTAAATAATCACTGAGAATAGTACAGTGTCAACAAAATACATAGTAATACAAAGTCAAATCAATAATATTTCAAATAGCAAATTTAAAAGTCAAATTAATTTATTTTAAAAGTAAATTATTAATAAACTGAGACATTTTAAATTAAATTTGAAAATAAACAAGTTCAAACGTGTTATCAGTTCTCCAATTTAAAAATTCGTCCAGGCTATAGAATGGCCGTTTGATAAGATTGTGAAGTTTTCTATCTGCTCAGAACAGCTTCCTTTCAAATAAGGCAGTTTGGTGAAAAGACAACTGGTGCAATGCCAAACTTAAGCCCCATACTAAATGTTATTTTCAAAACATTATCAAATTTTTAGCAAGACTATACAGGATCATTTAATGGTGTATGACTTTTTGGAATATCTCGGATAGCAAACCCCATTGACCATAACTGCCCTTGGCGTGCCTTTGTTGATAGTAGCTGACTAGGCTGCATAGTGTTACCTACCATTGATTGAATTGGTAAATTTAGATTTTCGATCTACATGTTTTTTTCATCTTTAGGCAATTTATTTTGTACGCATTATAATACAATATGATTTTGTATTATTGTGACCATTTGACTTTAAAATTATCGAAGAACGACTTTTTATTTCACACTTAATATTTGCTACATAAAAGTAAAATAACATTTTAGGGTGTGCTTTGATGACACATTTTGCCGCCATTGTAAAATAATAATTTTTCAAACTCTTTAAATTACTATTAAAAATATGTCAACATATTCAGTATCACACAAGTCCTGGACGTCACGGTATTTTAATGCATATAGTTGTTTATAAATATTTTAAGTTTTAAGAGTTAAGTGTAAAAAGGACTTAATTTTGTAAAAATTAATAACACAAACGGGTAGTTTGATTCAAACTATATGAAGTTCTTTTTATACTTAACCTTGATATGAAGTTAAAGTGGCTTGACAATTATGGAGCAACGACTGGAGAAAAGTATATGGTAAGTCTAGAGTTGGACTGTGTAGCCAGTTAAAAGCCTCCTGGCTAGAGCGCCCTCCAATAAAATAAGCCCCCTCAGATCTGATTGAGTGAAACGGCCAAATAAGAACAAAGTCATATAAGCAAAATATTAATCCACACATGATGCTAAGTTGAAACACGTTTTGAGTATCTGCACCTTTAAGGTTTTATGTCTAACTCATAACTGGTCTATCACCCGTTCTATGCCCTTTCATACTTCCCATTAAAAAAAAAATTAAATCTATCAACATACATACAATACATCACAGAGAGAAGTAGCAGCTGTTCATGACTCAGTGATAGTCATTGTGTCTGTGCAATGTTTTAAATAGTATTAATTTCAAGACAAGGTCAACATGGAGCTGCTGTAACTAAGGGGCTTGTTACTCAAATCGGTCTGGGTTTGATTCCTGATATGACCAGTAACAGTTTTTGTTTTGCTGCTCCTGTGTTTTGACTCTTGAATCAACTTGTGAAGTTGACTCAGTTTATGTATTGACATAATCAATCTGACAATTGTCAGTCAAAGATGAAGAAATCAAGTATCAAATGGTTCGGAAGTTACATTAAGCCGTTGTCTCCACATTAAGTGTTAGAGAGGGCTTCTTAACCCTAACTTCGCCTGCTAAACTAAGACAATCTTTAGCATTTAACTTTTTATTTGTCATTTGACCAGCGATTGGTAATAGAATATGCATATGCCAATTTGTTTGAGGGAAACAGTCTAGCTGAGAAGATGCTGGCTCGTCACTACACTTATAGCTGTTTACCTATTTTATAAAACATTGCCTAATTTCATTACCATGTGACTAAACTCTTAGTAACTTAATATATTATGTAGTAGGGGCATGTATAGATCAACAGGGATTTAAAATGTTTCTTGTTTAATGTAATTATCATGTTCGCTGCAAGTCATGCACAATCACATCATAAAAATATCAGCAAAATCAAAAAATCAAAATCAAAATATCTTTATTCATAAAAGTACATACAGAGTACATTGAATAGTGTCATTTACAAGAAACTAAATATAAGGACCTACATTAGAATACATTGTTTTAGTTGCAATCTTCAAACTCATCAATTGCATACAGTGTCAAATCAATTAAAAACTGTTTTAGCACTTGAGAAAATTTGTTGTGAGATTCAAAAGTTCTTATATTATGAGGAATATTGTTCAAAAATCTGAGACCGTTAAAATATATATTCTTTTTAAAAAAACTGTAATCTATGTTGAAAAAATATAGTTTCATTTTTTTTCTTGTGTTATAGTTATGTGTCGGATTTGAATGTCTTAAATTGAGTTGTTGATTCTTTTTAACATACATTATTGTTTCATAAATATATTGACCATATACTGTTAATATGTTTAGTTCTTTAAAAAATTTGTTTACAGATGCATCTGACTAAGTTAAGCATAATCCTAATTGCTTTTTTTTGAGTTTTTAAAATCCTATCTAAATTTTCTTTCTTTGTTGCACCATAAACACAAATTCCATAGGTTATATGAGTGTATATGAGAAAAATATATCTGTTTTAAAACTGAAATGCTACATATTACTGACATTTTTCTTGATGCATATAATCCAGAGTTTATTTTACCTAGAATATAATTAATATGGCCATTCCAACTCAATGAACTATCAATGAGTAATCCTAAGAATTTCATTTCCTCTTTTTTTTCTATTTCTATATCATTTATGGTAATTTGAGGATTAAAGTCACTTCTAGTCTGCCTGGTTTTAAAGTGTACATATTTAGTTTTCTCTGGATTAAGAATCAAATTACGGTCATTAAGATGTTGCTGAATATTTGCCAATTCGACAAGTGACTTTATATCATGTGCTTTGTGAGATACCACATCGCTGAGAACTTACTAAAAAAATCTATTTTTAAGATTTTATTTTTTTTTAAAGGTATTAATTGCCTTAAGATGTTATAAATTCAAATCTGAGAAATCTGGTAACGCCACAGAATAGGCAGAATATTTGCTTATTATATGATAATGCTAAGACAGCTGGTTGTTATTATTATAACTGTGCATTTAGGAGGATGTCAATATAAGCTTGAGCAAAATATACACGGTGTCTTATATAGCCAGCCAAACTTCATGAGGTTATTTCAAAGGTCAAAGCATTTGGATTATTCAAGGATTTTTTAAAACCAACAAGATATTAACTGTTTTAAATTAAGTTAAATTAATTAAAAAATTTGAAGGTTTTATAAAAAAATAAAACCTTAAGGTTTTTCAAATGGAGATTCACACGATTCATTAAATAAATAGAAAAATCAGTATGAAAAAGTGGTCTCTTAATCAATGACTCCAAAACAAACATAATTCAGTTCAAAGCACGAACTATAGTAAGGAACATGTTATTGGATGATTCTATCAATTTAACGTAATCTCTTCAAGTTTTTAAAGTGACCAGTAAATTTAAATTGGCATGAATATTAAAATTTTCTTTCAACAAAATTAAATTGTATCAACTTTACATTTAAAACAATTTCTTATTCAACTTCTACAAATAAGATAAATACGAAAAGTGGTCCTCTTTGCTAGAAAAAAATCCATTTTAAAATTATATTGTGAGGTTCGGGGAAAAATTTAACTTAATATTTAATGCACAAAAGTCAATAATAATATAATATCTTATTGTCAGTATTTTTATTATTATTATAAGAACTATTTGTATTATAAAATACAGACATACCATTTTAAAACCTTTTTAAATAATTTGATTTACCATGTCGCTATATTTTTGAAATTTTGAAAGTAAACCAACTACTATCAAATTTGATAGTTTAAAATTTGATCATTCTCAGGAGAAAAAGCACCATTTTAAATTCAAAATTCCAGCTCAAAACAATTTGAATTTGAAGCCGAATTATTTAACTATTCAAATTGAATAATTAATTATTTTTCATTATTTTTTAGGAGGTGAAGTTGGTCATACATATATCAATGTGAGTGGTACTGGACCATCCACCCACACATGCGTTTGCAGTAGTATTGACCCACATACATACACGTACAGTGTTATTTCCTACCCACCCACCTAGACATGTGCAGTGTTACCACCAATACCAATGTACGTGTATGGGTGAGCAGGTGGGTCAATACCTCTGTACGTGTATGGGTGGGTGGGTGAGTCAATACCACTGTACATGTATGGGTGGGCAGGTGGGTCAATACCACTGTACGTGTATGGGTGGGTGGGTGGGTCAATACCACTGTACGTGTATGGGTGGGCAGGTAGGTCAATACCACTGTACGTGTATGGGTGGGTGGGTGAGTCAATACCACTGTACGTGTATGGGTGGGCAGGCGGGTCAATACCATTGTACGTGTATAGGTGGGTGGGTGGGTCAATACCACTGTATGTGTATGGGTGAGCAGGTGGGTCAATACCACTGTACGTGTATGGGTGGATGGGTGAGTCAATACCACTGTACGTGTATGGGTGGGCAGGTGGGTCAATACCACTGTAAGTGTATGGGTGGGTGGGTGAGTCAATACCACTGTACGTGTATGGGTGGGCAGGTAGGTCAATACCACTGTACATGTATGGGTGGGTGGGTGAGTCAATACCACTGTACGTGTATGGGTGGGCAGGTGGGTCAATACCACTGTACGTGTATGGGTGGGTGGGTGGGTCAATACCACTGTAGTGTGTATGGGTGGGCAGGCGGGTCAATACCACTGTACGTGTATAGGTGGGTGGGTGGGTCAATACCACTGTATGTGTATGGGTGAGCAGGTGGGTCAATAGCACTGTACGTGTATGGGTGGATGGGTGAGTCAATACCACTGTACGTGTATGGGTGGGCAGGTAGGTCAATACCACTGTACGTGTATGGGTGGGGTGGGTGGGTCAATACCACTGTACGTATATGGGTGGGCAGGTGGGGTCAATACCACTGTACGTGTATGGGTGGGTGGGTGGGTCAATACCACTGTATGTGTATGGGTGAGCAGGTGGGTCAATACCACTGTACGTGTATGGGTGGATGGGTGAGTCAATACCACTGTACATGTATGGGTGAGCAGGTGGGTCAATACCACTGTACGTGTATGGGTGGATGGGTGAGTCAATACCACTGTACGTGTATGGGTGGGCCAGGTGGGTCAATACCACTGTAAGTGTATGGGTGGGTGGGTGAGTCAATACCACTGTACATGTATGGGTGGGCAGGTAGGTCAATACCACTGTACGTGTATGGGTGGGTGGGTGAGTCAATACCACTGTACGTGTATGGGTGGGCAGGTGGGTCAATACCACTGTACGTGTATGGGTGGGTCAATACCACTGTACGTGTATGGGTGGGCAGGTGGGTCAATACCACTGTACGTGTATGGGTGGGTGGGTGGGTCAATACCACTGTATGTGTATGGGCGGGCAGGTAGGTCAATACCACTGTACATGTATGCAGTGAAGGAGCTAAATTTTATAATAAATTACCAATAAGTGCCATTAATTTAAATTTTGTTTAATCACCATAAAAAATTTGTTGTTTGAAAAACTATTACAATGTAAGAAAATTCCTAGATGATAATGTATAGTTTTTCTTTCAATATTTAAATTTTGTTTGTTTTTATTATGAATTCAAATACCATTTATTTGTCTCACAACTAAGATAGCAGTGACAAAGTCATATGTACAGCACATTACGCTTGTGAACAGATTCTTAAGAATATAAAGCCAAAAAATGAATAAATGTAAAAAAGAAATAGAAATATTAGTAAAAAGAAATAATACATTAAGAGCAATTGCATACCTATACAATTTATTCAATTAAATAAATAAAAAATAAGTATAAACAAAATCGTCAATTAAATGAAAAGGATGATTTAGGAGCCAATTATATCAGTTTATTAAGTGGAAAGAATAAAAAATCAATATTAAGAATACTATAAAATTTGTTGATTGAATAGGAGTCAGTTAAACAGTTTATTGCAAAAAGATTTTTCTCTGTACTTGTCAATAAAGTAGGTTAGTTTATTATAAACTTTAAGTGAAACAATAGAATGACTGTGTTGGTAATGTGTTTATTTATTAAATATTTGATTTTAATGTTATGGCTCTGAATAAAAGAAGTTTGGTCTATAAGAAAATCTTAGTTATTAACAGGCTGTTTGAGGTTTTATGTAATTCAACAAAATTAATAGTAGATTGATCTTTAATCCTAGTGCTATACTGTAAGTACTTTTTTTTAATTATACCAAGAGTTCTTAAAACATATAAAATCAAATTAAATATGTGGATATTTATGACAGTAAGAATATTCAATTTAACAAATAAGGGTTTCAGTGTTCCATAGTACCTAGATTTGAGATTGCTCTTATAGCCCTTTTCTGTACAAGTAAGATTTCCTCTATCCTACTGAATTTCCTATAAAAGATTTATTCCATATCTAAATATTGACTGGAATTGATTATGCATGAATAGAATCAGTTATATTTCTATGTTTTATCTATATATTTAGTAATTATACATATCACCTATTCAAAACAAACTTTTGAAACATAATTATTATGAACATTTTGTGCTAAATAAACAGAGAAATTCAGTTTTTATTGAATAAAAGATTTCCTGGTCGAAGAGTTCCATAGTTATTTGAAAAAAGTCAATTTCTCCGTTTGAGTTTACAAGGTTTATACAACAGTCATCTTAGGATTTAAACTAACAATAAACATATTTTCTTTATTTGATTACTTTTACAATTGGATTTTACCTGTGCTTTGCTATGGGATCAAAGTTAAAATTAGTAATTTTCAGACTACTGTGTCTGGGTAGATCAATTTTAATTTCAATATACTTTAAATTAAAGTTTCAAAAATCTAAATGCAAAATATTTATTATTTAGAGTTAAAACAAAATAAATAAATTACGAGAAAAATATAAAACACTGTCCATAATTTTGGAGACTAAAGGTGATTTCTAAAGTTCCAGATAGACTACATCCCTTCTCTTACATGTATAGAATAAAGACAACAGTTTCATCGAAAATTATAATCTTGTTTTCATATCAAACATGAATGTGATTGCTGTCCAGATACGGAGGGACACACAGACAGTGATAAAGCTTGTTATACTAATACTAGGGGACACTCCTGCACGCTTCGTGTGCCAACCCTGACTCTCGCTGGGCACAATACACCTCAGCCTTCGGGCTCGGCAAGTGACTTTTGACTAACAATAATAGTAGATTAAGTGTTTAACGTAAAATCAGAATATTAAATTTATTTACAGTATTTCGCTTACATTACTTGCGTTGCTATCTATTTACTAGTATAAATACCCAATGGTATTACTTAGCCTATTTCGAACGTGTTCATTTCATTTGTTAAACAGCTGAAGATTAAACTTTTAATGCATTAATAGTATAATGTCAAACACACAAAATAAACATGTTTATTTATTTAAAAAACAGATGTTATTAATTTACTAAAACTAACCCAACGTTAAAAAGGAAAAATCTATTCCCAATTCTTATGGAGAAAAGGAAATGTTGAGGGGCTGTTTGTACCCCTTAGGAATGGAATTTTAAAAAATCCTTTCTTAGTGCGCCTCTAGGGCATAAGACAAACATATGTACTAAATTTCATGTCTCTATCTTTTATGGCTTTTACTGGGCGATATTGAATTATAAATAGAGTAATCAAGAGTCATAATATATTTTACTACGTATAAAGACGATTCCCACACAATACAACAATGATCTGCATTCAACCATACAATATAAATTTGTTCAATTCTTAATGGCAATTTTGTCCATTAGAGATTTTGTTCTATTAGAGAACTATTTTTTTATACTTTCTAAGATAAAAATTTCCAGAAAATAATGAAGACAGTAATTCAACAAAACTTTATTATTTATCTTAAAAATCTAAATATTATTCATATAAAAACAAGCTATAAACTATTTATGGAAGAACTTCAAATTAGATCTGTAACTTATTTCATTGCTTGTTATATACTATACAAAACACTTCCATAAATACAATTCGAAGTTGTATACATAACTTATCTATAACAAACAAATTCTTCATTGGATAAACACTTTATGTAGATTATAAATTATTAAACAGTTTTAAACATTTAAAAAAAATAAAACATACCACTACTTATAAGAAATCTACATGAAAATATTTTCAATAAGACCACACAAATTATCTAACAAGAAAATGATGGTATAAATTTGAAGATTTTAAATTTCAAGTACATACCAACTACTATTTTGTAATAGTTGGTTTTATTATACGTCTAATACTTATTTTAATAAACAACAGCAACATTTTACATAAAAAGACAATGGGGAATACATTTAAAAACAAATTAGTTTGTTAGTAAAATTGAAAGATTACTATGTATGTTGTTTTAATAAATTTAAAAACAAATATGTCAGTTACTAATATTGTAAGAATTCTTTGTATGTTGTTTTATTTTTATTTTGTCATAAAGTTGAGCATGGTGAAACAATGTCTAGAAATGTATTAAAATATAACGCTTCCAATGTTATGTGAATAACAGTGATGTAATTAGGGCTTGCATTACAACAGATAAAAATACCAGAGTGATTTGGTGTTGGAAATCTGTAAGTTGCCAAAAGTAGTTTTTATTCATGTTGTTAGTTTGTGAAATCTACGATTGTCAAGTTCTCTTTCACACACTCAAATATATTTAATTTTTATCCTTTTAAAATATAAATTATCCTGTTATAATGGGCAAAACGTCTAGTAGAGTGTAACTAGAAGCTTCATGATTTAGACTGGAATTAAATGAATTTTCTTATCAAATGATAAAATACGTATTAACTCATAAATAATGTTTATAGTATAAGTTACATTTTAACTGAAGTGTTGTTCAAATTAACTTTCATGGACCAGCCTGATTGACGAGTTACGTAAAAAAAGGAGCACTTCAACTTTGTTCTGAAACTAGTAAGAACTATTGTGGAGCAACCGAAGCTTGTAGGTATGCTTGGTGCTCTAGCTATGATTCAATTTTTCGTGGTTAATCACCAGTATGAATCCTATAAGTACTCCTGGTGCAGGCATGATATCATATTACGCTCTTTGTGAGTAACACAAAAAGTAGGCGTAAACTCCTCTGATGACAATTTTATCGAGCTATGGTTAACCTGCAGCCTAGAATCCTACCACTAAGCTTTAAAGAACTTAAATATCTTGACAGTTGCCTCACTCTATGTGCTTGAAGTAATTTTGCATGCAAGAATACACAAACTGCCAAAATATTAAACCATCATGGGAGTCAAACAAGACACGCTAATGACTTTAGTCTACCAACAAATAGAAATGCACTGTATGAGAAAAGCCCTCCTACTTGGGAGCAAGAATCTTCAACACACTTCAGGCAAAACTGAAGATAGACAACCTAAAACTGCTTAAATCATCAATACGCAGCTGGCTGGTGGACAAACCAATCAACAGAGTAAATGAGTTCCTGATCTGTGAAAGTGGCCAAGCCAAGTATTAAACTTTGGAATTTGGCGATTTTTACATAACTAAGTAACTAAAAAGATAAACAAATACATGAAGAATTAAAAGCATGACTGAGTAACTGAAAAATTTCTTCTTCGTGATTGTTTAGCAATTACTTGCTTAGTTAATTTTTAATTAATTTTTTTAAATCTTTTATATATCATGTTTTCCTGGATTTTCAATTTGATATTTTCTTGTAAATTTGATTTATTTAAATTAATCACTTCTGCGACGTTTTTTTCGATAGTTTTATATTAATTTTCAAATTGTATTTTCCATTCTTACAGTGACATGTTATTCTGAAGAAAAATATTTTGGTTTATTTTATGAATAACAATTAAAAGTTTTAAATGTAATTAATTGTTGTATATTTCTTAAGTTAATGACAGACTCACTGTTCTATAGTAAATGATCGTATGATCAATAAATTATTTGAATACAGGCTAATAATAGATTGAAGAAAAAAAGTTATAAGTTTTTACGAGTTAAAATTAAGTAGTCATCCCGAACACTTAAACTAGGTAACAATGGCTTAAAGGTGACTTCCGAACCACCACCAGTGACCAGCAGGAGGATTAGATACAAGAATCGGGTTGCTCAGTGGCCGGAACAGCCATACTTGACATTGCTTGAAGCTGCTTGCTGTAACGTCGTTGGAACCCTTCTGTCAAGGTCACTAGTAATTTCTTGTTTAAAGGCTCTAATTACTAATTTCTTTTAGTTACCTACTCATAACTACTACTTACAATTTGAAATTAATGTCATTAAAAACATTGTACGTGTATGGGTGGGTGGGTGTATCAATAACACTGTACTTGATGGGCAGGCGGGTGGGTACATGAATACAAGAGGGTCATAATGTTTCAAACGAATGCACATGCAATATTATGATTGTAAATATTAAATCATCAACTATTTTATTGGTAAACACATTGAAACTTAAGTGATATCTAAAAAAAAACTTACGATGGTAACACGTGTAGCAGGTTTTTCTTTTCCTATAATGCTCATTGTGCTTCTTTAAATACCTGTAACATAGATCATAATAATCAGTATGAAGGTAATTTATTACACATTAAAATAGCAATTCTTTTTAAATTAATTAAAATTGTTAGAAAAAGAAGGAAACTGTAGAGTTCTCAAAGGAATCTTAGGAAACAAAATGTTGAAATGCTTTTATAATTTATGTTGAATGACCGTGCTAAAATTTTGACTTAACACGCAACTATGCTGAAATGACCATTCTGTAATTCTAAGATGAAGAACCTATACTACGTCAGGCAGCGAAAATGGTTGAAAGATTAAGAGACTCTTCTCACAAAAATACACACTGCGAAACTTGAGAACAATAGCTTGAGTACGACTTGCACTACACTGAAACAAAATTTGAAATTACAAATAATTTTACAAATTTTGTTTATTCCAATGAATTCTAACTAATATTTCATTGAAAATAAGTATTGTTATATATTTTAATGTCAACTATTAACTTTTGATTATTTGTTTTTAAACTGACATTCTACATGTGTGATGTGTGCAGAGTATATGGGAGTACCGACAACAACGTCAATGTATGCAGGATGGGTAGGTGTATAGACAATGACGTAGTTACTTACGTGAATCAATCTGTTCACAGTCAGTCTGTTTTGTTGTACTTATAGTGTTATACTTCAATTTTATCAATATTGAAGTCCTTTGAACAATTCATTGTTGTATGTTTTGTATTTTTAAAAGAGCATTTAAAACAAAATGCTGTCAAAATATATAACAAATTAAAAAAGTCCCTCATTTTTACAAACAGATATGACCACAATACAAACACAATAGTAATAGATATAGAGGCCAAGAGAGGGAAATCACACTTCATCTCAGTTCAAAGTATGAGGAAGTGCCAGAGATAAAACCCAAGACCAGTGCAGAACTGCTGTGAATCCCCTGTCATGGAGCACTATATATACAGTCAGGACACAGGGGGTCAACAAACCATTCAGTCTGAACTGATCAGCTGTGAATCAATATGCAGGTCATCTCTGTCGCTCTCTGCCTATCTCTGCTTGTAGCAGCTGTGTTGTCAGCACCTGCTGATTTTCACAACGAACATCAATCAGGTGAGTAATTATTTTTTATATATATATAAAAAGAACCACACTTAGCAATCTTTTCTTGATGTTTTTAAAAACATCAAGAAAAGATTGCTAAGTGTGGTTCTTTTTGTATATATATAAATATTAAGCAATCTAATAACTAAAAATGTCAAACAAAATTATATTTTACTTATTATTTTAAATTTAACAAATTAATCATCCTTAAATTTCAACAACTTTGCAAATATTATCTTAATTTAAAATTTTGACAACAAAAGTTTTAAATATAAATTTTTTAAAGTTTATATCCTTTGATTTTACCTATTTAGTTATAATTTATTTGTTAATAAATAGCAATAAAGACATAAGGTTTACTAAAATTTAAATCCAAAATCAATTTACATAGATTATCCCAAAAAGGAGTTATTCAGGCAGTAGCTATTGCGAATCACATTTAAATAACTAAATATATTTTATTCCAAATTAAAATACTGAATATTACACTTGTTATCAAAAAATTAAGTCCAATTTTAAAACTTACTTTTGTACAAGATTAATATATTATTATTTTAAGTTGATTACTGTATTTCATTTACTGGTTTTATGTATTCATTTTAATTACCCAAAATATTGATAGTTTAAGCTAATATAAATTTAAAACAACATTATTATTATTAGTGTATTTCTGATTGTATTTATAAAAGATTTAAAATTATTAAACTCTAATATATCGTATGCCGTATGGTTCATATATAAAATCACTTCTTTAGTTTTCAATTCTTATTTTAAAGTAATAATAAATTTACATGATTAATTTGATTATATATCTTTAATTGTCTTAAAAAATATTTAAATAAGTAATTTGTAAGAATTTTCAAATTATTTTGAAATATTGTCATTGATAGTGTGACTACAGAATTTTCCAACGATGTTTCAGACTCTAATAAAAATAAGCCCACCATAAAGGAAACAAAGAGATATAAAATAAAACTAAAATACACATTATAGACCTCTAGGGCTAGTAAGGTTCAAAATGAAACATAGTACACCGAATGCTAAGATTAGGAGAAAAGTTACTAACAATAATCACTCAAAATAAAATACACCAACTATAAAACAGGTAAAACTGAAAACGCAAACAATTGTTGCACAAACCTGCTACAATATCTTGACGCATAACAGAAACATAAACAAAGGGCAAAATCTGTGACATACTGGATTGAAATTTTTGTTTAGTTTATTTTTTACCTAACTTAAGACTAAAAAAAGCCCTAAACGTTTTGAAAAGTTTTCGTATTTATAATAAATTGGAAAATGACCACAATAGTTGGTTTTTAATTTACGCTAAGTTTACACAATGTTTTTTTTTATTTCAATTCACTTTTTTTTATCTCAACACGCACACACAAATATATAAAACTAAGATCTTGGTATTTATAAATTACTTTTAAGGTTGTTGTTTTATGAAACTGTTTCATTTTCATAATTGACTAATCTTGTATCTGAAATATATCAGTAAACATTTATTTATAAGTTGATTAGCTTCTTTTTTCAACTGTTCATTTTAGTAATTTAAATTAGCAAGATCATAAAGGGTGTCCTAAAAAGAACACAATATTTATAACAATTTCCCATCACCTGCAGCCTGGTGGCAAACTCTTACTCTTTTGAGAAAGTTTTTTATCATTTTTACACATAATTGTAGCTGAACACCATCAACAGTTTGAGTTTCCCCTTTGAGGTCTTGAATAGTCTGTGGACTGTTGATGTATACAAGTGACTTCAAATATCCCTGAGGAAAACAGTTTCACACACGATTCAAGACCGTAAAGAGAAAATATTAATGATGTTCAGTTGTACATGTATGTAATGGTTGGTCTTTGTCAAAGGAGTTAGGTATCGGGCTGCAAGTAGGCACTTACCATATATAGTATTTCATAAGCTAGTGGAAGTAATGTGCTTTAAGATTTAAATATTAATAGCTGACAGCCCTTGTTCATTACGAGGTGGTTCTCTACACTTGCTTAACCTTTCCTCCATGGTTGTCTCTAACAATCATATCAATATAAAAGCTCAGCCTGCTCAAGTTCTCCTAGGTAATGTAGTTTTATAGTCTAGAAAACTATAAATATACTTTAGGGGGATGCAAAGTAGTGCAATCATGTCAAAGTTAGTAGAAATTACCTCAAACATTTCATAATGATAACCACATTAATCAAACTTTTGAGTCAAATTTATGATTTTTGTATCAGCTGTTTGGATAAATTATTAACTTTAAATTAATTCTGGCGTTACTCTTATAGAAAAAAGAAACGCTGAGGAAGTTGAGGGGCTAATTCTATCCCTTTGTTTGGAATTTTGAGAAACCCTTTCTTAGTGAGTCTCTATGAAACAAAAGCTAAAATCTCTCTAAATGTCATCAAAATCTATTCGGTGGTTCAGGATATTTTGTGATTAGTGAGTGCATTGTTTTTGGATTTCATATATTAAGATTTTGAAATTAGCGTGAGAATAAATGCAGTGTTATTCTTACTGGGACACCTTTAATAATTATTTATTTTACATAATAGATAAATCCTAATTATGTTACATAAACTAGTTTTACTATTCATAAAGGCCACAACACAAAAGTAGTCCACTTCATTTTCATCAGTAGAGATACTAAAGGTTCTCCAACCCAATCCATAGTTTAATAATTTCATCTAGCCAATAATATTTAAATTTTTCATAGATTTTGCTATTACAGATTACTTTTTGGCTTTATATTTAGTATTTATTTTGAACATCAAAATATTATTCGCAAAAGATTTATTTTTCTAAATATGAAATGAATGTTCCAGAGTTGGGGGTGCGTTTGCCACGTGCTACTTGTGATATAGGAAGTCTTTCCATTGCTGGTGTCTCTCTTAACCACTCGGCATGTGCCGTACATTGTCTCGCTCTTGGAAGGGGCTTCAAAGGAGGTCGCTGCCGTGATGGAGTCTGCCACTGTCGTAGATGAATAATTCAGCAATTGCTTCAGAATTATTTAATCAAAGCTGATGTGCCATATATTTATTTAGATTAAGATTTTCAAATTTTTAATAAAACTTTCTAAAGGATGAAAGAAGTTTTTCAATGCGTAATTGAAACACATATGATTAGATATAATCAATGTAAATAATGGCTTTAGTTAGGCAGTTTGACATCAGAAGAAGAATATTCCTTAAAACAAATGTTCTATTAATATCATTTTTCTTTATTTTATATAATCCTTTAGGACATATCGCAATTTTATTAATACTGCTGATAGTTTATGTTTATTTATGATTGAAAATTTAAGCAAATTAACAATTGAATGAGAGAGAATGACAATAGACAACTTCCTTATTTAAATAATCACTGAGAATAGTACAGTGTCAACAAAATACATAGTAATACAAAGTCAAATCAATAATATTTCAAATAGCAAATTTAAAAGTCAAGTTAATTTATTTTAAAAATAAATTATTAATAAACTGAGACATTTTAAATTAAATTTGAAAATAAACAAGTTCAAACATGTTATCAGTTCTCCAATTTAAAAATTCGTCCAGGCTATAGAATGGCCGTTTGATAAGATTGTGAAGTTTTCTCTCTGCTCAGAACACCTTCCTTTCAAATAAGGCAGTTTGGTGAAAAGGCAACTGGTGCAATGCCAAACTTAAGCCCCATACTAAATGTTATTTTCAAAACATTATCAAATTTTTAGCAAGACTATACAGGATCAATGGTGTTTGACTTTTTGGAATATCTCGGATAGCAAACCCCATTGACCATAACTGCCCTTGGCGTGCCTTTGTTGATAGTAGCTGACTAGGCTGCATAGTGTTACCTACCATTGATTGAATTGGTAAATTTAGATTTTCGATCTACATGTTTTTTTTCATCTTTAGGCAATTTATTTTGTACGCATTATAATACAATATGATTTTGTATTATTGTGACCATTTGACTTAAAAATTATCGAAGAACGACTTTTTATTTCACACTTAATATTTGCCACATAAAAGTAAAATAACATTTTAGGGTGTGCTTTGATGACACATTTTGCCGCCATTGTAAAATAATAATTTTTCAAACTCTTTAAATTACTATTAAAAATATGTCAACATATTCAGTATCACACAAGTCCTGTACGTCATGGTATTTTAAAGCATATCGTTGTTTATAAATATTTTAAGTTTTAAGAGTTAAGTGTAAAAAGGACTTAATTTTGTAAAAATTAATAGCACAAACGGGTAGTTTGATTCAAACTATATGAAGTTCTTTTTATACTTAACCTTGATATGAAGTTAAAGTGGCTTGACAATTATGGAGCAACGACTGGAGAAAAGTATATGGTAAGTCCAGAGTTGGACTGTGTAGCCAGTTAAAAGCCTCCTGGCTAGAGCGCCCTCCTATAAAATAAGCCCCCTCAGATCTGATTGAGTGAAACGGCCAAATAAGAACAAAGTCATATAAGCAAAATATTAATCCACACATGATGCTAAGTTGAAACACGTTTTGAGTATCTGCACCTTTAAGGTTTTATGTCTAACTCATAACTGGTCTATCACCCGTTCTATGCCCTTTCATACTTCCCATTAAAAAAAAATTAAATCTATCAACAACATTCCATCACAGAGAGAAGTAGCAGCTGTTCCTGACTCAGTGATAGTCATTGTGTCTGTGCAATGTTTTAAATAGTATTAATTTCAAGACAAGGTCAACATGGAGCTGCTGTAACTAAGGGGCTTGTCACTCAAATCGGTCTGGGTTTGATTCCTGATATGACCAGTAACAGTTTTTGTTTTGCTGCTCCTGTGTTTTGACTCTTGAATCAACTTGTGAAGTTGACTCAGTTTATGTATTGACATAATCAATCTGACAATTGTCAGTCAAAGATGAAGAAATCAAGTATCAATTGGTTCGGAAGTTACATTAAGCCGTTGTCTCCACATTAAGTGTTACAGAGGGCTTCTTAACCCTAACTTCGCCTGCTAAACTAAGACAATCTTTAGCATTTAACTTTTTATTTGTCACTTGACCAGCGATTGGTAATAGAATATGCATATGCCAATTTGTTTGAGGGAAACATTCTAGCTGAGAAGATGCTGGCTCGTCACTACACTTATAGCTGTTTACCTATTTTATAAAACATTGCCTAATTTCATTACCATGTGACTAAACTCTTAGTAACTTAATATATTATGAAGTAGGGGCATGTATAGATCAACAGGGATTTAAAATGTTTCTTGTTTAATATAATTATCATGTTCGATGCACATTCACATCATGAAAATATCAGCAACATGTGCTTTGTGCGATACCGCATCACTGATAACTTACTAAAAAAATCTATTTTTAAGATTTTATTTTTTTTAAAGGTATTAATTGCCTTAAGATGTTATAAATTCAAATCTGAGAAATCTGGTAACGCCACAGAATAGGCAGAATATTTGCTTATTATATGATAATGCTAAGACAGCTGGTTGTTATTATTATAACTGTGCATTTAAGAGGATGTCAATATGAGCTTCAGCAAAATATACAGGGTGTCTTGTATAGCCAGCCAAACTTCATAAGGTTATTTCAAAGGTCAAAGCATTTGGATTATCCAAGGATTTTTTAAAACCAACAAGATATTAACTGTTTTTAATTAAGTTAAATTAATTAAAAAAATTGGAAGGTTTTTATAAAAAATAAAACCTTAAGGTTTTTCAAATGGAGATTCACACGATTCATTAAATAAATTAAAAACTCAGTATGAAAAAGTGGTCTCTTAAATGACTCCAAAACAAACATAATTCAGTTCAAAGCAAGAACTATAGTAAGGAACATGTTATTGGATGATTCTATCAATTTAACGTAATCTCTTCAAGTTTTTAAAGTGACCAGTAAATTAAAATTTAAATTGGCATGAATATTTAAATTTTCTTTCAACAAAATTAAATTGTATCAACTTTACATTTAAAACAATTTCTTATTCAACTTCCACGAATAAGATAAATACGAAGAGTGGTCCTCTTTGCTTGAAAACAATCCATTTTAAAATATAAAATTATATTGTGAGGTTCGGGGAAAAATTAACTTAATATTTAATGCACAAAAGTCAATAATAATATAATATCTTATTGTCAGTATTCTTATTATTATTATTATTATTATTATTATAAGAACTATTTGTATTATAAAATACAGACATACCAATTTTTAAACCTTTTTAAACAATTCAATTTACCATGTTGCTATATTTTTGAAATTTTGAAAGTAAAATTTGATCATTCTCAGGAGAAAAAGCACCATTTCAAATTCAAAATTCCAGCTCAAAACAATTTGAATTTGAAGCTGAATTATTAATTATTCAATACTTTTTAGGAGGTGAAGTTGGTCATACATATATCAATATGAGTGGTACTGGACCATCCACCCACACATACGTTTGCAGTAGTATTGAGCCATATACATACACGTACAGTGTTATTTCCTACCCGCCCACCTAGACACGTGCAGTGTTACCACCAATACCAATGTACGTGTATGGGTGAGCAGGTGGGTCAATACCTCTGTACGTGTATGGGTTGGTCAATACCACTGTACGTGTGTATGGGTGAGCAGGTGGGTCAATACCACTGTACGTGTATGTTTGGGAGGGTGGGTCAATACCACTGCGCGTGTATGGACGGGCAGGTAGGTCAATACCAATGTACCTGTATGGGTGAGCAGGTGGGTCAATACCACTGTACGTGTATGTTTGGGCGGATGGGTCAATACCTCTACGCGTGTATGGGTGAGCAGGTAGGTCAATACCACTGCGCGTGTATGGGCGGGCAGGTAGGTCAATACCACTGCGCGTGTATGGGCGGGCAGGCAGGTCAATACCACTGTACGTGTATGCAGTGAAGGAGCAAAATGTTATAATAAATTACCAATAAGTGCCATTAATTTAAATGACAAATTTTGTTTAATTACCATTAAAAATTTGTTGTTTGAAAAACTATTACAATTTAAGAAAATTAGTAGATGATAATGTATAGTTTTTCTTTCAATATTTAAATTTTGTTTGTTTTTATTATGAATTCAAATTCCATTTATTTGTCTCACAACTAAGATAGTATTGACAAAGTCATATGGACAGCACATTATGCTTGTCAACAGATTCTTAAGAATATAAAGCCAAACAATGAATAAACGTAAAAAAGAAATAATAAATTATGAGCAATTACATACCTATACAATTTATTCAATTAAATAAATGAAAAATAAGTATAAACAAAATCATCAATTAAATGAAAAGGATGATTTAGGAGCCAATTATATCAGTTTATTAAGTGGAATGAATAAAAAATGTATATTAGTACAAAGTTAAAATTAGTAATTTTCAGACTACTGTGTCTGGGTAGTTAAATTTTAAATTCAATATACTTTAAATTAAAGTTTAAAAAATCTGAATGCAAAATATTTAATATTTAGATGTAAACAAAATAAATAAATTACGAGAAAAATATAAAACACTGTCCATAATTTTGGAGACCAAAGGTGATTTCTAAAGTTCTAGATAGACTACATCCCTTCTCTTACATGTATAGAATAAAGACAACAGTTTCATCAAAAATAATAATCTTGTTTTCATATCAAACATGAACGTGATTGTTGCCCAGATACGGAGGGACACACAGACTGTGATAAAGCTTGTTATATTACAGACTCCTGTACGCTTCGCGTGCCAACCCTGCTATCGCTGTGCACGATACACCTCACCCTTCGGGCTCTGCATGTGACTTTTGACTAACAATAATAGTAGATTAACTGTATAACGTAAAATCAGAATATTAAATTTATTTACAGAATTTTGCTTACATACTTGCATTGCTATCTATTTACTAGTGTAAATACCCAATGGTATTACTTAGCCCATTTCAAACGTATTCATTTCATTTGTTTAACAGCTGAAGATCAATAGTATAATGTCAAACACACAAAATAAACATGTTTATTTATTTAAAAAACATGTGTTATTAATTTACTAAAATTAACCTAAAGTTAAAAAGGAAATATCCATTCCCAATTCTTATGGAGAGAAGGAAATGTTGATGGGCTGTTTGTACCCCTTAGGAATGGAATTAAAAAAAAAATCCTTTCTTAGTGCGCCTCTAGGGCATAAGACAAACATATGTACTAAATTTCATGTCTATATCATTTTGGCTTTTGCTGGGCGATATTGAATCAGTCAGTGAGTGAGTCAGGACTTGGCTTTTTATATATTTAGATTGTAGTAAACTGCTATTAGATTAACATGTTATAATGTCATCTCTTTGTTATTGACCCTTTTTGACTGGCAACGAAAATACTTTTATTTCTAATAAGAATACACTTTTTTTATTGATTACATATTAATGATGGCCTCATTTAAATTCACTTTGATAATTTCACTAAAGCATGAACTTTACTCAGCAAGTTGAATACTGACTGTTAGCTCAGTTGGGGATTCAAACCTTGGACCATATAATACGCAGTCCGAAGCCTTAGCCACTGAGCCATCACGCCGGGCCAAACTACTACTGCCCTAAACTAAATGAAATAAGCGAAACTTTTAAATTTCAATCAAGACCATATAAACATTGAATCTCATATGATTGAATTTTAAACACAGTTGTGCAACGTCCATAGTTTAAAATGCACATACCAAGGGTTGGACTAAGTCTACCAGTTTAACCTGTACATCCAGGGTTATTTAGGCTTGCCTTAAATTTTCATAGTAAAATACGTCCACCAGACGTATAATATTAAGCAAGAATGGAAGAGACAGCTATTTACTTTGTACATTCAGTCAAAAATACTACCGGTTCAACATCTTTACGTTTACACAGTGTTAAGAATTTTTTAACTCAGAAGTGTAAACAAAGGAACCACACTTTTATTCCATAATGTAAGACGAAATAACCAGAAAATATTTTAAACTTCCAAAGTAAACAAATCAATTTATATAAGATCCTTTCAATACTGTGGGCCAAAATATTTTAATAGGCTTCCAAAACAATTAATAGAGTGCATCAATTTCAACCTTTTCTGTAAGAGTACTAAGTTATGGCTGTTTTCTCGCTCTGATATCTACTTTCTTAATAGTGTTTTGATTTAATGTCAAAACACTTTAAAAGATGACGAATAAGATGGTATTAATATTTTTGTTATTTTTAGTTGCATTTATTATTTTTTTGAGTACGTTTTTAAACATTCTAAAATAAAATTAGTTTTTAAACAGAATATTGTAGTTATATTTGGTTACTTTTATTCATTTTCAGTTTGTGTGAAACCATAGTAATATATAATTATTTTGTATAGCAAAACTACATTGAACGGCAGATTAAGGTGTCAATACTGGACTGGATTAAAATAATTTTTAGTTTTAAAGAAAATGTACGTTTTTAATCTCTGGCCACATTACTAGAACCATGGTCAGTGATATTTCCTGTTTTTCTTGTGCATTGTAAATAGTATTTCATAAGAAATAAATTTCATTTACTTGGGGGTCTGGTGGGGGACGGGGCGGGAATTTTGAAAATGATCTTTTATGATTGCGATTTGGGTTGTTAAATTGGGAAAATAATACTTTGTGATATATAATATAAAAACTATATTTTAATTTGAGATTTTAGGGTAATACAGTATTAACAATAGATCGACAAGAATGTAAACTCCCAAAATTTAGGTGCCATTTTTGGCATTTTACAAGCCTTTTTCGTAAAAATCATAAAAAATACTAAATATGATTCAAATATATATTTTAGCATATTGTTTTTCTTTTCAAGAACTGTATATTCACATACTACAATCAAAACTCACATACCACTTTAGTAAATAATTATTATCAAGAAAAAAAATTGAAAGTTGTACCGGGTCGTTTGACCGGTTCGTTTTGGTTACTTTCGTCGTGGTCTGCCGGGCTGCCTGAGACCGCTCGTACCCGGCGATTCACTTACTTTGGTGGCCGTTGGCTCGGACTTGTTCGTTCCTTGTTCCAGCTCTGGTCTGTAAGGGTGGCCGTCTTTTGACTTTTCTCCGCCTCGAGTAAAAACATGTCCGGCTAGAGACTCCAAAACGTAAGTGTTCATTTTGTAATTTCTAATATCTTATCACCCTTTTGGTGAAAATACTTTGTTTAAATAATATTCTGGTTTATTTGTCATTTTCAGGGCATTGTTAAATTTATGTTTATTGTCTAGATCTTTGTTAACCTAGGTTCGAGCCACGTGCTCAATGTTACCGTTTTACCAGTAATTGCTTTATTATATCTTGTTTTACATTCAATGGTAGTTCTGTATAATGTTTTGTTGAGCCTTTTTTCAGTTGGAGTTAACGATTTACTATTCTTTTGTTTGTTCGTTGACAATAACCTAGCCTAATAATGTTTAGTTTGTTTTTCATTTTATAACCATTTGCTTCTGATTCAATAGCCTAGTATTCAGTTTGTCATTTTTAGTTCCATATACGTAATTCTTTGGTAATTTGTTAAGTTGTAATTTGTTTTAAATCTGATTTTCCAACATAAGTATTCATAGCCTAAAAATGGATCTTTTATTTTCTAGTGTGCTCCAATCATGTACAATTTTGTCTGTTCTTGTTTTGTTTTGCCATTTCATGTTGATTAGTTGTTATGTGTAGTATTTTTGGTTTTGGGCTGTACTGTTTTTAATGTGCTGTGGTTTGGCCTTGCAGTCCAGGGTCCTTGAGTAGGACGTTTCAACCCTCAGCCTGTCGTCCGGGCAAAGTTCGACCTTCTACACTGCCAGCCTGGCCTGAGGACCAAGTCGGAGAGCCTATGTTGCGACTCAGCTGCCATTCCCTACATCTGGGTGTTTTTCTTCAGTCCTCAGGTCAGTGCGTTCCATTTTGTTCCCGGCGGCTGAGCTGGGGGTAGTGAATGTTTGGAAAAAAAAAATATATTTATACAAAGAAAAAAAAAAAAAAAAAAAAAAACAAATAAAAAGGAAAAAGAAGCTATTCTTGCCTAGGCCTAGGAACGGGCCATGAACTTTTACAGGGATTTATGCAACACAGCCATGGGGACTTATGTTTTTTATATTAAAGAAAAAAAAGAAAAAAAAACTTAAAATACACAAAGAACTTTTGATGTTAATATTTATTGTTATTTAGTTTAATTAGTTTATCTTGTTGTTATATTTTTTTTAGATTTTATATTTGTTAGGTCCCTACTGTTAAATTATGTTATTATTTATTGTTATGTTTAGGCCTAGTGAGTTAATTAGGGTTATTTATTTTTTTGTTGGTTGTAGTATGTCTTGAAGTGAATTTTTACTAGAACGGTACCGTGTTATATTTTTTTAAAAATTGTTTACTTTTAAAATTTTTCACCACAAGGGGATTATTGGTTGTCTTTTACTTAACTTCCTATTCGGAGCCGCCCAGGGATTCCGGCTTACTCCCTGGCCTCGGTGGAATCATGGGAGGTGGGCTAAATTGCCGGGTTAATTGGTGTTATCAAAATTATTTCTAAATGTTCACCCTTAAGTTGTTAATAAATTGTCTTACGTTTTGGGTGTCTCAGGCCTTGCTGCAGATAGGCCATGTAGTTGTTAATCATTAATTTTGGTATTTGTAGAGTTTGTTGTTTTTGTAGCTTTGCCTACAAAACCGGAGGGGTTTATAAACTACAAGGCACAATCGTCATTGCAAGCTGCTTATCTGGGTCATACACATACAGTAAGTAGTATTGACTCATCCGCTCGCCCAAACATGTACAGTAAGTAGTATAGACACACCCACCTGCCCATACATGTACAGTAAGTAGTATTGACCCGCCCGCCCGCCTATACATGTACAGTAAGTGGTATTGACCCACCCGCCTGCCCTTACACGTACAGTAAGTAGTATTGACTCATCCGCTCGCCCAAACATGTACAGTAAGTAGTATTATAAAACGCGCTGAGCGTTTCCCGCCCCACGACCTCGAGCACGTGGACAGTCACGACGAATGTGACCAGGCTGGCCACAAGCAAAACACACAACAGGAGGCCGAGAACCACGACCCTCCACTGGCTGACTCACACCCAAAGACCTAGCCGGTCGACGGGTGGGGAGAGCACGATGACTCTCAGAATCCCTCCCTTGCTGGTCTGAGAACTGCACGCTGCGCGAAACAATGCACAGCTGATGCAGCTCCTGAAAAGACGAAGGCACACCAGCAAAAACTAATCTGCACCGAACTTCAGGAGAAATGCCATCCAAGATGACACGAAGGGTGTCAGCTTCAGAAAGTGTGAGGCGCAACGCTTGCCGAGCTTCCTTGACTGAAGAGACATAGGCTGCCAGAGACTCGCCCCTACCCTGCGACCGATAAAATCTGTCCATGACCATCCTCTCCCTGAGTCGAATGGGAAGAAACGACGACAGTAACTCTCGATGGAACGAGTCCACCGAGGCATCACTGGCCAAGACAGAACTAAGCAACTCCCCAACAGGACCTCTGCAATAAGGGAAAATCAGACGAAGCAAGTCCCCAGCCTGCATGCCGGGCATCTCACTAAGTCTGAGAAAGGCCACTAGAAACTTCAGAAGTTCCTCAGGATCCATCCCATCGATCACCGGGAGATTCTGGATCATGGGCGTGAGAGGGTTAGGTAGCTTGTGGTAGCTCAGCTGCAGAAGAGCAGGTGAACACAAAGGAGCCGAACCACAAGCGACCTCAACAGAAACGCCTGCAGGCTCAGAAGGAGCCTCAGGCACAGTGAGAGCCGTTGTCTCAGCCTGCGGCCTCGACACGTTAGGCGACAGCGAGAAATTAGGCCGCTGACCCAAACCCGTAGGAGTCGTGGAACCGGAGAGTGCCTGAAAAATCTCCTCAAGCCTAGACACACTCTCCAAGATCCACGCCCTATCCAATGGTTCCAACCCCGGTGCCCGGTTGACCATCCGTAAGCGGGCAAGCAGATGCCCCAAACGTGCAAGACGGCAGGCCCGGTCACGACCTACTGGAGGTTCCAACTGCAAATCTTCCAAAACCCCTTCCCAATCTTCCACCTTACGTTTACAAACCAACAACTCATCACCAACCTCCAGTAGATCAGACCACTCCACCGCCGTACCCGCGGACAACTGCTCCCGCAGCAACCTCCGGAGATTCAAAACATCACCCTCTGGAGTCACACCACGCGCCCTCAACTCGAAAATCAACTCCTCCTTCACTAGGAGGGCAACATTTCTGCAGGCCATCTCGAACGCAACAAATCTCAACAATACACAAAAAACGACAACTCAAGGGTCCAAGACGAACAAAACCCTCAGCCTACCAAGCCACTGCCAACCACTCCAATCCACCCATGAAACCCATTCAACAAAGTGACCAAGTGGATTGCCTAGTTTTTTTTTTTTTTTTTTTTTAAGTTAAATTATTTATTTGGTTTTCTAATTGTTTTTGTTTTTAAATAATGATTTATTTGTTTCTTTTTTTTTTTTCTATAACAAATTACCAAAACGGTAGGTCGGCCAACACTGACCTACTAACTGGCAAACACCCACCGTCAACAACCCTCTTTTTTTCTTTTTTTTTTTTTTCTTTCTTTTTTTTTTTTTTAGGCAACCACTCTCTGCTACCAATTGAGACCCATCCCCCCCCACCAAAGCTGGAAAGCGTGCCAACTGGGGGATGGCTCAAAACAAGTCAAGCGATGGGATCACGGGCGGCAGTTGGAGGGTCAAAATAAAACTCGGCAGCTGAGCAAAACTAATTTTATTTCCCTCTTAAAAAACTAATTTTCAAGTAAAACTTTGTCTTCAAAAACTGACAGGCAGAAGGCCACCATATCAAGTGCACTTAACAAACAAGCTACACAAAATTAACAAGAAAATAACCAAAGCTACAAAACCAACCAACGCTACAAATACCAAAATTAACAATTAACAACTACATGTCCTATCTGCAGCCTAGCCTGAGACACCCAAAACGTAAGAAAAATTTAATAACAACTTAAGTGAAAAATTTAAGAAAATTTTGACTACACCCATTAAACCCGGCAATTTAGCCCACATCCCATAATTCCACCGAGGCCAGGGAGTAAGCCGGAATCCCTGGGCAGCTCCGAATAGGAAGTTAAGCAAAAGTACAATAATCCCCTTTTGGTGAGTTTAAAAACCAAACAATATAAAAAAAAATATAACACGGTACCGTTCTATTACCCCCTGACATCAATAATACAATTCACGAAATAAATTAATAAATAACACTAACTATATCACTAGGCCTAACACATAAAAATAAAGAATACCATGATATAACAGTAGGGACCTAACAAATCTAAAATCTAAAAAATATAACAACAGAATAAACTAATAAAGATAAATAACAATAAATATTAACACAAAAGTTCTTTTTGGATTTTACAAGCTTTTTTCCTTTAATAAATAAATATATGTGAGTCCCCATGGCTGAGTTCCATAAATCACTGTTCAGTCTTATTTGATTTTTTTTCTTTTTTAAATTTTATCGTATTTAGTGGCCTAGAGATTTTCTTCTGGTTTTCTTTTTTTTTTTTCACAAACGAATAAATCACACTCCCCCCAGCTCAGCCGCCGGAAACAAAATGGAACGCACTGACCTGAGGACAGAAGACTTCTACCCCAAGATGTAGAGAGGGTAGCAGGCGACTCTAGGCTCCAACATGGTCCTCAGGCCAGGCTAGCAGTGAAGATGGTCGACCATCCCCGGACGGCAGGCTGAGAGTTGAAACGTCCTGCTCAAGGACCCTGGACTGCAAGGCCAAACCACAGCACATTAAAAACAGTACAGCCACAACCACAAAAATACTACACATAACTAATACCCTGAAATGGCAAAACAAAACAAGAACAAACAAAATTGTACATGATTGGAGCACACTAGAAAATAAAAGGTTCATTTTTAGGCTATGAAAAATTATGTTGGAAAATCAGATTTAAAACAAATTACAACTTAACAAATTACCAAAGAATTAATTACGTATATGGAACTAACTGAAAACTAGGCTATTGATACAGGAGCAATATGTTATAACCTGAAAATCAAACTACACAGATAGGCTAGGTTATTGTCAATGAACAAAACTATGGTAAATCGGTAACTCCAACTGAAAAAAGGCTCAACGAAACATTATACAGAACTACTATTAAATATAAAACCAGATATAAAAGCAAGTAACGGTAAAACGGTAACATTGAGCACGTGGCTCGAACCTTGGTTAACAAATATCTAGACAAAGCATACAAATTTAACAATGCCCTGAAAATGACAAATAAACCAGAATATTATTTAAACAAAGTATTTTCACCAAAAGGGTGATTAGATATCAGAAATTACAAAATGAACACTTACGTTTTGAGTCTCTAGCCGGACATGTCTTGAAGCCTCTAGGCGTAGAAAGTCAAATGACGGCCAACCTGACAGACAAAGGCTGGAACACGGAACGACCGCGTCCGAGCCAACGGCCACCAAAGTAAGCGAATCGCCGGGCACGAGCGGTCTCAGGCAGCCCGGCAGACCACGACGAAAAAACGAAATGTACCAGTCAAATGACCCGGTACACTGCCAAGTTTTGATTAATTGTTTGTTTTCTTGATAATAAATTAGTTTTGCTCAGCTGCCGAGTTTTATTTTGACCCTCCAACTGCCACCCGTGATCCCATCGCTTGACTGATTTTGAGCCATCCCCCAGTTGGCACGCTTTCCAGTTTTGGGTGGGGGGGATGGGTCTCAAAATATTGTACCGAAATTATACTTTGAATTCTAATTAGCGGTACCAAAAAATGTCTGCAATTAATTCCAAGATAGCCAAATTATTTATAATTTAGTGGACTATAATAATATTTTGTTGTATTTTAGATAATCTACAAGGTTTTTTTAAAATTATTTTTATAAAATGCAAAAATGTGCAAAGTTACACTATGAGCATTGTAGGTAATCAAATAGTAAAAAAATTGAAAAATCAGCATTGAATAAGGAATAAAAAGTTGTTCAGGAAAATTATTTATATTGTACCCTAAAACATATTTTCATATTTTTTGTTTATAGAGAAAATCTGAAAGAAAGTTTTTCTCTCTTGTGGAGAGAAAGTTTTTTCTGCTCTACATAGAATTTGAAACACACAAAAAAGGGTAAACAAAAACATTTTTGGTAAAACACCTACACTTTGCAATTTATTTAGGTGGATAGAGTATTTAATTCTCTGCAGACTGACATTTGGTACGCCTTATTCTGTCTTCTGGTTATTCTTCAGTCATGCAACAAACATCGGCAATTTTACGCCGTCCAGACCTCCAGGCGGGAGTTTGTTGTTGCACATTTTCCTACGTTTATAAAATGGCATAAAAATTATTAAAAATCTGAAACGTATAGAACAGAACATTTTGCATGGATTGTTACCAAGTTTGTTGGGATTGCTTGATGATAAACATATGTTTTATTGAGTTTAACACAAGAGCATAAAATATGCTCTACCTCCCGATCTAGGGTTAACAAATAATAATTTTAAAAAGGTCAATAATTAATTTTAAGTTAAGTTGGCAGAACTCAATAACTAGTTGTACTGGAACTGGCTGAACTCTGAATCTAGTCATATTTAACTGAAGAGTTGTGTTTTATGTAAAGAACTATTGTTTTTAATGGCTTCAAAAATTCAGTACGTGACATGTTTCAGAATAACTCTACTACTTTACTGATAATCTGTTCCGATCGGGTGTCCAGACATTTTTCATAAGTAAAAAAAAACTTGTTCAAAACTGATACCAAAGTACCGGGTAGAAAAAGAGCACACTCCAACGCTCTTTCAAAATTTTTACAGTTATTTTGCTTGAAACTGAGGGGAGAGAGTTGTTTGGTAGAATAATAGTGTATAGGTTGTGAGTCATACAATACACAACCTCTCATGATTCTTGACTAACGATTGAGCAAAGTACTATTGTCGGCGCAGAAATTATGGACCCCTGAGTTTAAGCTTTAAATACAAGCGAACCGTTGGTGCTAGAATAAAACAATTTAAACCATTATTTAGCGTGTTTAATTCTGCGTTCATACATATATTCAAATAAATTTTAGCATAACTTATGTAAAACGTAGATAAAGGTATGTAGAAAAAAGTCCCGTTTTATCACTCCTTTGTATTGAAGTTCGACTTTAAACAATTACTGTTTTAAAACTACTGGACCAATCTTTGTGAAATTTTTATACCATATTATAGAACTCATAAATAACGTAAATCTCAATTTTTAAATTTTTATTTCATTTTTTATAGAATCTGCTGTAGATTTTGTAAACGAAAATTATCTCAGCACTCCTTTGTCCGATATAACTGGCTTTCAGCTTGTTTTAAGGAATAAATTCTTCACATATAAAATTATTCATAACTGTTTATTTCTGAATTCGAATTCATTGCGTTATTACGTGTTATTTGAAACAGAGTAAATGTGCGCTGAAGCGTGAATTCACACCGCGCCGCTCGGGGTGAAAGTACAGTCTACCCTGATGACTATGGCTGTGGCCGTAGTCTAAACTAACTCAAACAAACAAAAGTGTACCAAACATTTCCCATCAGCTTTTTTCATGAGGGATTTGGACCTCTAATGACAGCTTTAAAAATGTTTTTTGTTTTTATATTTTGTGTTTTTGTTGTTTTTTTTATATTTTAACTTTTTTTCGTATTTATTACAACATTTATGGAGATACAAATATTAAAAATAAATTATTTGTCATAATCTGAGAAGTTGTATTCCAATTCTATATCGTCATCGTCATTTTCTGATTGAGATTCTTGCAAATTAATAATAATTGGTTGCACTAGCGGAATTTAATCATACAGATGGTCTTTCTCTCAGTAATGGTCTTCTACTTTCTTTGCATGTTCGACACATTTTGACCAAAGGCCAGGTGTCATTGATTGTGATATTTCATTACATCATTACATTAAATGTTACCCGAGATTTACGTAATGAAATATTACACAGAAAAATTTATTTAGTTTCAAAGCCTACAAATTTGTATAAGTGTTTTATCAATATGAATGATAATAGTTGTTTATGTAGTTTCCATATAAGCTATTTCAACTTTATAAAACTTGTTGTATTATTTTTAAAAATTTATCTATACTTTTATTATCATTATATAAGATTTTTCATGCCGCATCTTAAGTAGATTTTAATCTTGAAAAACCTCCCCTACATAATGTTTCTCGGTTAATAGTAGGTTTACACGAGAGCGAATTTCAGCAATTCTAAGTAACTGATAAATGTTCCTCAGCAGTTTGGATGGAGCCACTATGGCATGAAAAGTGTTAGACAAGTGAAAGACAGATTTAATGAAAGTACAAGAGAAATAAGGAAGAAATACTCCTGACATCTCAGTTCAAAGAACTCAATCAGTGCCATGGGAAACCCCACAACCAGTACAGTAGAATAACCACTGTGAATCCCCCTGTCATGGAGCACTATATATACAGTCAGGACACTGGGGGTCAACAAACCATTCAGTCTGAACTGATCAGCTGTTCATCAATATGCACATCATCTCTGTCGCTCTCTGCCTATCTCTGCTTGTAGCAGTTGTGTTGTCAGCACCTGCTGATTCTCACAACGAAGAACAATCAGGTAAGTTTTTTACGCATTAATCTAGATTTAACTATAATCTATTTATGATACTTTTGTAGCCAGAGTTATTACCAACGATAAATTATTTTATTTTAATTTCAACAGTTCTCAAAATTTGAATCACTCTTATTTTTTTCTAATAATGCATCACTCAAAGTCTTATCTAACTTTAATTAATTTGTGAATAACTCAACTTAATTGTCTCAAAGAAAGCATAGGATCAGACTGATCTGATCAGTTGAAGTTAAATTTACAGAACTATTTATCAGACTGTTTGGTTATAACTTAACTTGTGATATAATAGTTTGGAGATGGATCGTTGGACGCTACCTCCAATTATGGAAGAACATGTCAATAACTTTTACCATGACATTTTCTTTAAGTTAATTTATAGGTTATCACCAGGAATTAGATATAACAAATCAGTAATAATGCAAGTAATGATTAAAACTTGTAGTCTACCTAATCTTAAGCAAAATTTTCAATTTTTCAGTTAGCAAGTATTGAAATAGCAAATCTTATAAAATATAACTATTCAAACTATGAGAAAGATTGTGGCTGCATATTTTCTTAAACACATACATTAGTCTCACTGTTTGTTCAATTTAATTTATGTATGTGTTCTCAATTTGTTTGATGAGAAAACTTATTTCTAATGTTTGCCTGATATAGATTCCTATAGAGAACTGAAACCAGTAACCTTACAAAAGAAAACTGTATCGCCTGACGATAAAGTAATCTAAACCACTATTGTATATTAAGAAGTGATTAGGAGGCTTGACCCCACAGTATCAATAATGTTAAATTTATAAAACATAACAGCTTAAAATTGATGTCAGATGTCTTACATACGATTGTAAAATACAATAAAAATGCAAGTTTCTAATGTTGTTTCTGGTCATACTTATAATCTAAGTTTGCCGGGGTGGAAGGCTTTGGACTGCAGAGGGCTTGGTCAAGGTTCGAATTCCGATCTGAGCTAACGCCATGTCAGTACTTCACTCAATGAATAACTTTCAGGCCCAAGTAAACTGGTGAGTGGAAAAAAAACTTGTTGCTGGGTAAGCTCGCACAGTAATTATGCAAAAGCTCATGGTATTCTAAGTTTGACCACGTCAATAAGCTATATACAACACATTAAAAACATAAGTTATTGAATAATGTTACAAAAAATAATTTTTCACAGTGGATGCTCAATCAACACAGAAATTATAGAATAAAGGAGAGTAGGCCTAAATCACAGTTTATATTGGCTCTTGGATTTTGTTTTTATTTGTACAATTTTAATAGGATCTTACTAGTATTATAATTTATAATTTTTGTAATTTAGTTTAAAAATATTTCTTTTATGTTGTATTACATTGGGTTACGGTTACCTTCAACACTTTAATCATAAGTTTATTTGTGATATTTGAATGTATTTAGATATTTTGTATCTGGGAGTGCAGGACTTCTGTTGTATTTAGAATAGACTGGCTTATTCAGCACTGTTTGCCCTTGACTAATAGCCCAGTCAATAAAGGTAAAAAAATGCCCTTTGTCGCAACTAATTAGGGGAAAGCTGAATTTTTGCAGGGTGTTAGTATACAAGGTAAACAATAAAAAATGACAAAGTCCCGACCCCCACCCCTCTTGCTTTCCCCCCCACCCCCTCCCAAACATCGCAAGAGCAGTACTTTGGTTAAATACTCATAGCTCGAAAACTAATAAAGTTACAGACGTGATTCTTTTTTTATATTACACCTAATAATATGGCAAACAAATTATGTATTTGAAATTTGTATGCGTATAGCTTCGTTTAACCGTAATACTGATATACACGCAAAAAAATGCCTCTTCTAATTACAAAAACTTACTTTAACCAATTATATCATTTTATCCTTACATTATGGAAAGAAACGTCTTCAACAAAACTTATAGATAATTTAATTAGCTTCAATATGATGGGTCTAGTCAAGCTATTTAATGACGTAGTTGCTTTATAGAGAGCGATTAAACAGTAGCGGACACTGCACCGCCGGCGCGGTGCCGCTTCTAGCAGTGACTTATCAGGCGCTTGGATGTCTCCATGCGTCGAACTGCATGTTGTAACTTGTTCGTAGACAGTCCTTAGTACGTATCTTGTTGAATACTGTTTCTGGAATTAAAACGAGATCCATAAATTACTTGCTAATGTCGATTTAATAAAGGTACATTCTACATGTAGGCGAAATTATACCAGACCTAGCAACATTAAAGCAGCATTAAAAGCGCAAAATGCAGAACCTTCTACACCGCAGCACTTTCTCAGAAAATTAGACAACACATTTGATTTCAATCATGATTGTTTGTTATGTGGAGAACGTGCGGTTTTTGACGCTAAACTTCCATATAAGTACGAACCAGAATTCACGAGGTTTCAACTATTGAAATAAATCAAATGCTCCTCAATGCTTGTGATGTTAGGAGTGATGATTGGGCCTGTAAAGTTAAGTCTAGGCTTTTAGATGTTATTGATTTAGTTGCCGCTGAAGACCGTTACCATGGGCAATGTTATAAGAACTTTTGTAAACCTAAAAGTAGTGAACAAAAGGTAGGATGGCCACTATCAGCAAAACTTGTAGATTTTATCAAAGATAGGCTAGTTGTGCATAATTTATCTGGAAAGAAAAGTATTTAAGGTATGTCACATACTAGTCACAAAGTTTTAGAATCTTAGTACAAAAACAGAGAAACCAGTTTTGAAGAAGAACGCAAAAGAATTGTTAGAACAGCGGTAGAAATTGTTAGGGAAGACGTCCAAAAAATGAATTATGACTGTGGAAAGTATTGAAGTGCAAAGGAAGTAAATACCATATCAAATGATTTGATTCCTGAAATATTGGCACTTTTTACGTCTACAATGACCAAAAAACGAACTGAAAACTCGAGCTCTGACATAAGTAGAAAACGTGCTGTAATAAACCATTCCATAATGTCCGCTGAAAGACCAAGGTCCTTCCTATCATCAATACAAACTTCTTTGTCTCTATATTTAAATAGAATGTATGGGTCAAAACATTTGATTGAGGTACTTTCTGCGCTGGGAGTATGTTCCTCATACTATGAAAGTGACAGATATATAAGGTCTTTAATCACGCATGGCCCCCCAGTCATAGAATCTGATTCCTTTACACAATACGTTTTCGACAACGCTGATGTTAACGTAAGATCGTTAGATGGCTTGAACACATTTAATGCGATGGGAGGAATTGCATGCATCACTCCATCGTCACATGTCTCTATCACCTCAGAAGTACCTAGATTAGTTGATGGATCATTTAAGGTTGCAGAAGAAACCCGTAAACGGTCGTATATTAAGCGAAAAACCAGTGGCTTAGCTCGTATTGTTATGGAAGACTTC
Source organism: Stictocephala bisonia (assembly GCA_035578905.1). Classification (NCBI taxonomy): domain Eukaryota; kingdom Metazoa; phylum Arthropoda; class Insecta; order Hemiptera; family Membracidae; genus Stictocephala; species Stictocephala bisonia. The sequence goes on along the minus strand of JAQJVL010000550.1, from coordinate 70,527 downwards.
TCAGGTGCCATATCGTTGAGGAAAATAACTGTAAACACAGTATCCTTTATTCATACACTTAATCTATTATGGGTCAGTGGATGTAACATCCAACCAGGCTGGAATGGTTTTATGAGTGTCTCAACTAGGAAATTAAAAGGGTATGATGTATGAAAATTAAAAACTTCATACATCATGGCTATTCCTTTTATAGACATTGATCCAAATAGCCCATCTTCAGTATATACAGTATTGTGTTTTGTAGCTGAACAGTGTAGCAAGAACAAGGAAACATACATTGTGACCTTTGACCAGCCACTATACTTAAAAGGGCAGGACACTTCATACATCATGGCTATTCCTTTTATAGACATTGATCCAAATAGCCCATCATCAGTATATATAGCATTGTGTTTTGTAGCTGAACAGTGTAGCAAGAACAAGGAAACATACATTGTGACCTTTGACCAGCTACTATACTTAAAAGGGCAGGACACTTCATACATCATGGCTATTCCTTTTATAGACATTGATCCAAATAGCCCATCATCAGTATATACAGCATTGTGTTTTGTAGCTGAACAGTGTAGCAAGAACAAGGAAACATACATTGTGACCTTTGACCAGCCACTATACTTAAAAGCAATAGAAATCGTTGCTGGCTCTGAAGATCAATCTGATTTGTCAAGGATTGTTGTAAGGTTGGGAGGTTTCCATTTGTTTATGTTGCACTTGGGATACATTGGTCGTATAATGGAAGGTAGTGGAATAGAGTCATTGTGGGAGACTGTCTATGGTAAGGCAACGGTGAAACACATGCTTACTGGACATGCCTTCGCTAGAGCTGTGAGAGCATACATAATTACCCTATGCTGCTATTGTTGAACAAGTGACAGAAGATGAAGAGGTACGTTCAAGTGTTTTTTAACGAGGTTCAAACAGTTTATGACCAACTTTCTCACTGTGATATTATTCAAGCAACTGCGTGTGATGACAAATCCATTCAATCAGCCTTGGCAAAGCTGACAGACCTCATCAATTTAAAGAAATCTGAGAGTAGAACATCAAAGCTCTGGCTAAATCTAATTCAGCAAATCGACCTAATGCTAAATTTTATTCTAGCAGAGAGAACGGGGAACTGGAAATTGCACCTAGATACTATCACTGATATGCTTCCTTACTTTCATGCTGCAGGACACATTCCTTATGCAAAATCTGATCAGATGTATGTCCAAGAAATGAAGAAACTCAAATCAAAGCTGATTAAGACAGAGTACGATATCTTTGTGACAAAAGGTCTCTTCACTATTACGAGAAAAGATGAGTTCTGGTCTGAAAATTGGAGTGACATGTGTATAGAGCAATCATTGATGAAATCTTTAAAAACAATAGGAGGTCTAACTCATGGCCGAGGAATAACTGAGAGCACCTTAAATAAATAGGTACTAGGAGCTCCTTCATTCTTATGGAAATAAGAAGCTATAAAAATACTATACTGGTTTTGATATATATAGAAAATACTATCTTGCATTTATTGTATCACAAAACTAAGATTTTTAAAGTAAACAATAGAGCCTAGACAGTGAAATTTGGTTATTTATCAGTGATACAAGTGAACTAAATATTTATTTTCTTATGGACCCTTAAGTGAACATTATTATATTGCTGCTCTAAATAACTTAAGACTACAGATACGAGTACACAAATACGAGATACAAGTACGATGCCCCTCAGCGGCGAGTGTCAACGGCGGCAGCGGCACTGCTATGAGCAGAGTGGGGGCGGCACAGCGCTATACCCGCTACTGTTTAATCGCTCTCTATGAAGCCATAATTTCAACGGTAAGCAATGTTAGATACATCATTTTAAAGCTAATTAAATTATCTATAAGTTTTGTTGAAGACGTTTCTTTCCATAATGTAAGGATAAAATGATATAATTGGTTAAAATAAGTTTTTGTAATTAGCAGAGGCATTTTTTTGCGTGTATATCAGTATTACGGTTAAACGAAGCTATACACATAAAAATTTCAAATACATAATTTGTTTGCCATATTATTAGGTGTAATATAAAAAAAGAATCACGTCTGTAACTTTATTAGTTTTCGAGCTATGAGTATTTAACCAAAGTACTGCTCTTGCGATGTTTGGGAGGGGGTGGGGGGGAAAGCAAGAGGGGTGGGGGTCGGGACTTTGTCATTTTTTATTGTTTACCTTGTATACTAACACCCTGCAAAAATTCAGCTTTCCCCTAATTAGTTGCGACACAAAACCTTCATTGACTGGGCTATAAGGCCAACCCTGAAAGAATGCTTCATAAATGAAAAAAAGAAATGTATAACTACATAGATTATATTGGAACAGCAACACCAAACATAATATAACTTGGGCCTATAAGATTTCTACAATATTTTTTGTTAGATATGGTTTTTTTCATTTAGCAGCTTACCAGTAACTTTAGTACTAAAATGCAAGATTGAGATTTTTTCAATCTTCACCTTCATGAATTCAAAATCTCTTAAAAATTCCAATACTACATTTTAATAAAAAATTAAAAATTGTAGCACTGAATATAGCAACAAAAAGTCTCCACTTATATGAGACCCATGAAGCAGGTTTGTCTGTCTGATGAACTTAGTTCTTGATTGCCAGGTTGTGCCAGCCGTCTCTCTATCTTTATCTCTCCCCAGCATACTTAAGTAACTCGTAGTAGAGTACTAAACAATTGACGAACACTAATTTTGGAGAAATTAAAAATCTAATCAATTTATTATATATAAATTACAAATGTAAACTTAGTTATAACAACGTTACCCATATGTGTAATATTCAAATATTTGTAAGAACTTTTCCAGAGAAGGTAATGTGAAAAAGTATTATTTAACAGTTCCTTTGAAAGAACATAAGCAATAGGAAGGAAGATAGTTAACAATAAGACCAAATACAGCCCAAAACAAAATCTACTGACAGATTAAAAAAAAAAAAAAAAAGAAAAAAAAATAGGTAGAGAACATAATTCATAGATTAAACAATCATCACTAATTTTATGTCTCAAAAGCTAACCTTTAACCTGTTCCTCTGATTGTGTGAGCAGGTCATTTGTAGTTGGAGATTAATATACAGAACTGTGCTGCAGTTGGTCTTTTCTCTGTCTGTTTGTTTCCATCATTCTATAGAATTCATGCATGAAGAGAAATCCATGAATAGTGTGTTATTTTTCTAAATATGACACGTGTATTTAAAATGAATGTTCCAGAGATGGGGGTGCGTTTGCCACGTGCCACTTGTGATATAGGAAGCCTTTCCATTGCTGGTGTTTCTCCATGTGCCGTCCATTGTCTCGCTCTTGGAAGGGGTTTCAAAGGAGGTCGCTGCCGTGACGGAGTCTGTCACTGCCGCAAATAAATGGAGTCAGTCATCACTAAACAATTAATTTATTCAAAATGTGCCATAAATAAATCATTTAAAGTTTGATGCTTAGTTTTTGATAAAGACGTATGAAAAATAAAAATTGTGAAATGACTAAAAATTCCTTGAATTAATACCAATCTCCTTTATATTTGTAAAAATAAGACAAATATTATTTTTATTTTGATAAAAAGAGTTAATCATCAAAATATTATAACTCTTTAGACTAAATATGAAGATATGAATACTATAGGCTAATAATAGACCCATACATCCACCCATACACATACAGTAGTATTGACCCACACATCCACCCATACACATACAGTAGTATTGACCCATCCACCCACCCATACACATACAGTAGTATTGACCCACACATCCACCCATACACATACAGTGGTATTGACCCACCCATACACATATAGTAGTATTGACCCACCCTACCACCTATACACATGCAGTGGTGTTGACGCACCCACCCACCCATACACGTACAGTGGTATTTACCCAACCTACCACCCATGCACATGTAGTGGTATTGACCCATCCACCCACCCATACACATACATAGAAGAGTCCTAGTTTAGTGGTTTGCACAGCATAAGATCACAAATTCAAATATCAGTAAACCAATCTAAATTTTTCTCAGGGAGTTTGGAACTTTGTTCCGTTACAACATTTTTGTAAACTAAATAAAAATCTCCACTGGTAAAAAATACACTAAATAAATAAAAAAATACACTAAAAAAAATAAATATTGTAAATATGTTTGATGCTGTTGGAAACATAAAGTTATCTCGGAAAGAGACATTTAATGATGTTCCATTACACTGGGAAGATGTCAACTATTGCAGTAGCAAGTGGTGTCTGACAACTGTTATTGATGTGTTTACTTTGTACCCCTGTCAAGAAGTATCGAGTTATTACATCGTGATTCAGCAAGAAATTACAGTATTCTGAAAACATTTTTCTAAACTAGTGTAATTTGTTACTTACTATTCCAAGAAATATAGGCAGACATGTTGATGTTTATAAAAATGACAAGTAAGGTCCTTTTAAGAACATTAATATATTTAATTCTGTAAGTAAATTGATCCCAGGCAAATTCTCAAGCTAGGAAGAAGATTGAATATGTAGTTGATTACATTAATATTAAATCTTAAGGGCCAAGGACAGTGGGACAAATATCAGAAATGTTAAAAAATTGCATGACCTCCTGAACGTTTATTGATACAAGATTGCAGCTGTTTAAGCTGGTGTAAATATTGAATATTTCTAGAGTACAATTATAATTATCTGATTATTATACATAATAAAAAAGAGCTATTGAACAAAAACAATACTAAATATTTCAGTAAGGTAATGTACATTTACTATCATAGAAGAGTACTAAGAAAGGACTTTTCAAAATCTATTACAAATAACCTCAAAGAGAATCCTTTTATCTCATAAGAACTATCTTAACAATAGATCAATATTTAATTTAAAAAAAAGCTAATAAACAAGAAATACTAAATATTGTTTTAACACTTTTAATAATAATATAATTTATTATATTATTATTAATTATTATTATTATTATCCCAAAATAGAGGAAATGATCAACCAACAATTTTATTGGACAACACAGCATTAGAACAAGTTGATAATACAAAATTTCTTGGCCTAGTGATAGATAAAAATCTCTCATGGGATAAACATATTGACCATGTTGTTAGTAAAATGTCATCTGGTTTGTATGCCCTAAGACAAATGTCTAAAATAAGCAATTTAAAAACTCAAACACAAATTTACTATGCTATGTACTATTCACACCTAGCCTATGGGATAAGAGTGTATGGCTCCACGACAAAAAGGAATCTTGATAGGATACTGCTTCAACAAAAAAGGGCACTTAAAATAATGTTTAACTTAAAAAGGGACCAATCAGTGAAACATATATTTGTAGAATTAGGGATTCCAACAGTTTTTGGATTATATATTCGGGAAACTGTAGTTTACACAAAAGTACATACAGATTTTTTACAAGAAACTAGTAAGCATAATTATAATACTCGTACAAATAGACAAATTGAAGTTAAAAGTTAAAGTTTGTCTTATTTTACCAGGCGAAGTTAGGGCTAAGGAGCCCTCTCTAACACTTAACCTGGGGACCAACGGCTTTACGTGACTTCCGAACCACGGGAGCGGCAGGGCAAAATCTATTAGTGGTCACATCGGGAATCGAACCCGGACCGGCAGCGTGGCAAGCCAGCGCCTTAGCCCCTTATCTACGGCCGCTCCAATTTTAACCTCATAATTTAAAATTGTATAAAAAAAAAAAAAAAAAAAAAACATTTGTAGGCACTAAACTACTGTATCACCTTCCAAGAAAGTTTTTGATAGAACAAAATTTAATTAAGTTTAGAAGAGAGTTAAAAGATTTGTTGATTAAACTAGCACCATATTCAATGGAGGAGTTCTGGGAATGCAACTTCTGATAAAAGTAGTACATCTATGTATTCTATCTAGTTACCTGTTTATCTAATTTTAAGCTATTTTTTTAAGTTTCTATTGATGTATACAATGGTATTTATGTATCAATTATTATAAGTAGTAATATAATTGTTATAAGAACTGATTTTTTATGTTGACGCTATTCATTGTACAATGTACAATCTAATGAATTGCAGTTATTACCACTGCACGTGTATGTCGGGTGGGTGGGTCATTACCACTGCACGTGTATGGGTGGGCATGTGGGTCTTTACCACTGTACGTGTATGGGTGGGCGGCTGGGTTATTGAACTTTTTTTGAATTGAACTGAATAACTTAACCAACTAATTATAACTGAATCTCAGTCTGAGACCAAGCACTCAGTCTGAGTGCTGCCAGTGGTGTAGCCAGAAAGTATCTAAGGGGTGGGTCCAAAATACCGAGGGGGGAATTTTGTCCCAGAAGTGTGTTTTCAAACCACTTTGAACGTCACATTAGCACTTATTAATAAGTTGTAGGTTCATTAGAATACTCGTATAATATGTAGGATATATCAGACAAAATAAACACCGATGGCTTATTGTATTATTTCTAACAAGTTTTTTATCAATTCACATTTATTATTTTTTCAGACATTAACTTAACCATAAGTTCCAGTATTTATATAGGCATATTTGTTTGCTATCTCAGACTCTGTCATTTTTATAAATGAATTAGTTAAATGATATGAATCAGAATAAATTGATATTATTATAAATTGTTATATTAACTAGCCATTTACCCATGTTTTCATGTTTTGTTGAAGTATAATTATATGTTTAGATTTTATAAAAAATTAAATGTAAAATTTGGTTGAACTATTTCAAAAGTTTTCATTTCATTTGTTTTTTTAACAGCTGATGATTAATTAAATAAATAAAACAACTCCATGAGAATAACATAGTAACTTTAAAGGCCAGTTCGGCAGAGCCTTACAGTTGGAAGTGAATAAAATCACACGAGAAACCTTCCCATCAAATTCCCAAAGTTTAATGGCGATCTGATGAGTAGTTTAGTATTGCATAAAGGACGTATAATCGACCCACCCATACATGTATATTTCTACTAGGACCCATGCATAGCAGTATTGACCCACCCACCCATACACGTACATTGCTACTAACCCCCATGCATAGCAGTATTGAACCACCCACCCACCCGTACACGTACAGTAGTATTGACTCATCCACCCACCCATACACGCACATTGCTACTAACCTCCATGCATAGTAGTACTGACCCACCCAACCACCCGTACCCTTACAGTGGTATTGGCCCATCCACCCACCTATATGGGTTCGAACCCATCCACCCACCCGTAAACGTACAGTGGTATTGATGTATTAACATATCAATATATATGTATTAACATACATATATTAATTTTTATTTATATAGACTAGGGGACACCCCTGCACAATTTGTGTGCCAATCCCGACACTTGCTGCACTCAATACACCTTGGCCTCCGGCCCCAGCAAGTGACTTTAGATTATAAATAATAGTAGATTAACTGTATAACGTAAAATCACAAATTAAATTTATTTACAGTATCTCACTCGCACTACTTACGTTGCTACCTATTTATTAGAATAAATACCCAATGGTATTACTTAGTGTAATTCAAACGTGTTCATTTCATTTGTTTTTGTTTGATAGCTGAAAATTAAACTATTAACCCTCCCGGCCTTACTTGTCGAAAATTTGACCGCAATAGCGGCGCTCTGAATGGTACATGTCGATTCGTCGACATCAAGCAATCGTTTACAAACTATAATGTTAACTCGGTTATTTTTCGTAACAATACATAGTAATATTTATGAATCGATAGAGGAGATTCTACTTTACATCGCACGTCTTTGGATTTCCTCTATTCCCTTGTGAAAGGAAAAGAAAAAAAAAAAAAAAGCTGATTTATACAACGCAGTTATTGTATTAACAGTCTGTCAGTGTTTCAGAGAATTCATAGAGTACCCTTTTCAGTGCAGTAATAAACCTTATAATGTATATATTTTCTTTTTATGTATAAAATTTGTAACAAAAATGCTATCTTGTTTTTTTTTTTTTATAGAGTGAAATAACTCTTACTAGCATAGTGTAAACTTTTAACAAACTTTGGAAATTTTGATTTTTTTACAATACAATCAAGGATAACATCAACAATACTCAAGGTAGGTAAACAAAAATATTTTTCTAATATAGCTTATTTTGTTTACTTTACATTGATATATAATACTTTAAGATTTTACTTATTTTTGTGTGTGCTCAACATTTTTCTACAAAACGCTGCAAAGTAGCTAAAAAAGGCTGGACATTAAGGAGTGGACTACTGGACGCTGGGAGGGTTAATGCATCATGAATAGGATAATGTCAAACATACAAAATAAATATGTTTATTTATTTACTAAACAGCTGTTATTATTAATTTACTAAAATCAACCCAATGTTGTTCTTATGGAACAATCTTTTAGGGGTGGTTCTACTCCTTAGGAGTATTTCATCAAGATGAAAATACTTTAGTTTTCTTATTTAGCCTTCAACAAACATTTGTACCAAATTTCAGCTCTGTAGGATTACAGGAAGTGGGAGAATTAGTGATGATCAAGTCAACCAAGGCTTTGCCTATTATCATTGATTTTATACACAAATAGATTTCCCATCCAATGTTAAATTTTGAGTCTCAAAATATCAGCTGTTTTTGTGGTCCATTGTGGAGCGCTAGTGTAGTCCCATGTAAATGTAATGCAGTTTAAACCAGCTGTGGTTGCGGGCCACACAAACTAACAAAATTACTGCCACAAATATACCTATTAGATGGTTTATCTATAGTAGGTTTATACAATCAATGCTATTATAGACATACATTATTTATTTGTTTGTTATCATAGGAACCTGTATGAGTATGTGCTTGATTGTTAAACACCAATGTCACTTTAACAATATTTTGAACAAGTTGGCTTTCAAATCACATAAATTTATTAATCTTTCATATCACATTTAAATTTATCTGCACCTATATTTATTTTTGTGGTTAAATGAGCATAGCTGGTTTATTTATTTATTTGTTATTTAAGATCATAAGGAATGAATAGACTTATGTCTATGTGTAGCTTGTATATTTATTTTAGTAATGTGATTTATTATTATTTTGTTTTAAATAGATTCTTGCGTTCATAGATATATAAATTTATGATCTAGTTAGTGCTAACATTGTACACTAATCAACATTACATTATATAAAAGCACTAGCACTAGCACTTCAAAATTATAATAATAACAATCCTACAAACAAATAATGCAATATAAGGCTAACAACAGGACCTGTTGAACTAAGAGTGAGTAAAATTATTTATTCTGAGTAAATACAGGAAAACTAAGTGTATTTAAATTTTACAACCATGTATATATTTATGAAGGAACTAGCCTAAATATTTCTTTTTTATCCAATTTGATCAAATAAGACATGTAAAAATATGGTATTAGTTTAGCATTCTCATAATAATCTAAGATCTTGAAAAAAATATTTTGTATTATTTGTATTCACTCAAAATGACGCTTTTATTTTATTTATTGACAACAATATAACGTACTATGTTATTATCCTACATCAAAACTTTATTTTTGTCACAAATATAATTATTTTTTTATATTTCTATTGTTTTTTATCAGTTTCTGTTCTCAGAAAAAAATCCTAACAAAATGTTTGTATTTTATACTATAATTACAATATGCACAACTTTTCAACAGCCGTTTACACAATTTACGCACACTGACTTTTGGTGTTATAAATTTTATACTTTTTGGAATATATATTCATATGTTTTCCATTTTCTTGTAGCTAATAGATTGTATTAATAAAAGTAAATGTAGCAAAAAATTATACATACCCATTATTTAGGGATTGTTAATGTTTCACAGAATTTTTCGTTTACATGATAAAACTTTTTTTCCGCAACAAACTAAAAATATAAAATTTTGTATATGGCTACAATATGACTATTTTTTCTAAACAACCTTTTTTTGTCTATTCAATGGGAATTTTGTAGAATTTTTACATGTACTATTTGATTACATACAATGATCATACTGTAACTTTGCACATTTTTTTCATTTTTGCATTTTATGTAAACAATTAAAAATAAAAATAGTTGTTTATATAACATGTAACAACATATTACTGTAGTGCACAAAATAATAAACAATTTGGCTATCTTGGAATTATTTACAGCAGTTTTTTAGTGCTCCTAAGGAGGGTTATAAGTTATAATTTACGTACAAAATTTTAAAAATTTTTCAATCTTTTTTAGACAATAATTATTTACTATTTTTTGTTGTTGTAAGTTTGATGATAGTATGTGAAAGTACAGTTCTTGAGAAGAAAAATGAAATGATAAAATTGATTTTTGGAACATATTTAGTATTTTTTATGATTTTTACACAAAAAGCTTGCGAAGCGCTGAAAAGAAGCACTTTGCAGTTGGGAGTTCATAATGGGCCATCTAGTATTCACCATCTAGCGTTAACCTCTCCTCAAATCATCTATATACCTTAAGGCTCGATCAACTGTATTTTAAAGACTGCAGTACTGTTAAGTACATAAATATTCCAGTGTTATATACAAAACTTATGACGTGGAAACATAATAATTATATGACAATTAGTTAAGTAGAAATGTAGCAAAAAATTATACATACCCATTATTTAGTACTGTAAAGTACATAAATATTCTAGTGTTATATACAAAACTTATGACGTGGAAACATAATAATTATATGACAATTAGTTAAGTAGAAATGTAGCAAAAAATTATACATACCCATTATTTAGGGATTGTTATGTAATGTTTCACAGAATTTTTCGTTTACATGATAAAACTTTTTTTCCGCAACAAACTAAAAATATAAAATTTTTTATAAAAATATAAAAATTTTATAAAAAATATAAAATGTTCATTTCACAATGTATAATAACTAAATTAACATGACGTTTGCGAAACAATTGGCTAATTTATGCTGTTCAAAAGCAATAGTATAATTTATTATTAAAAAATATTTTTACTGTTGTAATTAGTGATTGTTTAGTGGCATAATTTTATTGTTACTTTAATTCTTTTTGTAACTGTCATATTATTGCAATGATATATAAACTATAACTACGATTATATGTCCATATGAAAGAACTTGTGTGTAACTAGTACTTACTATGTATGCATTTTTAATTGTGTTCTTTGCTAACTGCATAAGATGTGATAGATCGAGCAAGAACGTAATATTCAATTTCATTAGATACCTATGAAATTGTATCTTGCTCAATCTATCACAACTTACACAGTGAACAAAGTAAACCTTTTGCTTACCTCAATTTAAATAAATAATCACTTTATCTTACTATCTAAAAATATGCCACGTCCAGGTAAACTTTTTTTTGCTCCAGGGATTTTTAATTTTGGTCGGGATTTCGACCACGAGAAATCAATTGGCACCGGTCTCAACCCTGGGAAAACTCTGATATCTACCCCAGAGGCTCCTAGACTTCCCGTGTGTCAAGAATCAAGAATTATTTATTGTCTTTAAACACAAAATGTGCAATTGACAAAGTCAAGCCTTATTTGTTACAAGTAAAACTTACATAAGTCATGCTTAAGAAATTAACAATAGTAAAGCTAAATGAGGTGGTAACAATATAATAAACAAATTAATTAAAACAACAATGCAATAACAAACTATAACAACAAGGACTTAATGAATAATAAATAATAAATAAACAATAAGATTCAGACAACTTTCAGATCCTCTAAAAACTACTTACAACACTAATATCAATATCATAGGCCAAATATTCGTCTATTGAATAAAAAACAATTTCCTTTAAAAACTTTTTTACTTTTATTTCAAACTGCTTCAAGGGCAAACACCATAATTCTTTTGGCAATTTATTAAATAATTTGATTTTCATAAAAACATGACTACATTTTGTCTTTTCTAATCTTACTGGTATTGTTTCGAGAAGGTAGTTTTTCCTAGTAGGATAATTATGTGTTTCTTGTCTTGTAGGACGATTTTTCAAAGATTGCTTGATATCCATCAAGCAACAGTAAATATAAAGATTAGGGAGAGTCATTATTTTATACTCTTTAAACAATGGCACACAAGATTCCCTAGCTGATATATTTTTAATTGCCCTTAGAGCCTTTTTCTGCCATTTAAAAACAGTTTGTGCCCCACAAGAGTTACCCCATAGTATGTGTCATGACGAGGCTGCGCAGTAGACCGTGACGTCACATGGGCGAAATCAGCTGATCTGTTTTTTCGATTAAGTACTGTTAACTAAATCTACCAATTGCATAGAAATAGTATGCAAATTATTTTTCCCCTTATCAGCTGGAATTACAATTAAGGGAATTAGAACAGTATTTCTGAGTTCATTTTTGCCATTTAGCTCATATGTAACGTCATGAGAGATGTGCGTGATACCTACAGTTTTCTTTTTTAGATATTGTGGTTTTTGTGTGTGATGCTTTAGTTAATTAGCAGTAAAGTGTTATTTATTTTGCATTTTACAGAATAAGGTTAACCCTTATAAAATTAGTGTTGTTAGCCAAAACTAACGCCCTGTGTTTAACGAGTTATAGCAGAAAGTGGGGTATCAAACTATAGATATTTATATCCTAAATCACATTAAACCATTACTTAAAGATATTCTTCTCTTAATAACTAATATATCATCAGATTTTAGAAAAGACTATGGTATGTTAAGGGCTCCACTGCCCCAAAAACCAAAATTCATGGTCATACTGCTTAAGAATCCTGGCGAGGCCGTAGGCCAATCATTCTCACGAGGCGACATGCCGAGATCCACAAATGGAACTGTAGCAGAGTGCCTTGGTGAGTCCGCAGGTCGAATATCCTTCACGAGGCCGAGTTCAACAAAGTGGCTAAAGGTAAACGCAGAAGACCTTCAAAACAAAATTATATTAATAATCTACAAGAAAGAGCAACAACAAACGATCCTCAGGATCCTGTGGAAGATATGGATGCTGCCTCTACAGTTTGCAAAATTCAACTGAGCAAAGCTCGCTCTCCCTGCACTTTATTATAAATATATCCCTTAAATAAAACAAGTTTTATGCGATTTAAATCAACTTTTTCAAGAGATATTAACTCATATATCGACATTTTCAACGTACAATCGTATTATCAGAAGTGGCAAAAAGTGCATAATTACCTAAATGCTTTAATGATAGAAACCACTTTGAGTCAACAAGTGTATTGTTGTAGTATTGTATGCATTACTAAACAATTACAAATTTACTCAACTCAGGTTATTTTTCTGAAGCATAGGCATGCTTTAATTAACTGGTCAAATTCCTTTACCTCCCCCCAACTCAAACCTTTTTCTGTAGAAATATATAAATTGAAAGTAAGGTAATTTAACATCTAAACTAACCTAAACTTTATCATGAACAAGAAGGCTAGTACAGAAAACAATGATGCATAACATTCAGTTATCACAGTCAGATAAGAATAATTTACTGCTAATATTGGTGAGTCTTTCCTTTCAAACAGCTGAATACCTAAGTAATTTTGGTTATTACAGTACTACATAAACTAGGACTAGTTTGAGTTTGGTAAGTAGCTAAGAAAAACCAAATAACTTTCTCATCCTTAAATCAGAATATTAAAGTCTCTTAGTTTAATATAACTTTAGATTTGATTTGAACATGAATTTAACCCTTTCGATGCCGCGGTCCGATATATCGGACCGCGGTAGTTACGCTAAAAATGCCGCGGTCCGATATATCGGACCGCTCGTAATTTTTTTTTTCGATAAGGCATTTTCGTTAATATGCAACATATACGGTACCAATCTGTTGAGAATTGATTATAGTACCCAGAAAAAGTGTTTTAAACATCTTTGAATTATGCGTTTGTTTACCTTAGAATTTTAACTTTTGTGGTCTGTTATTGTTTACTCCCGGTTACTGTTGCTAGGAGTTGTTTGTGTCAAGTTGTGTTCGTGCCGTTCGAGGTTAAGTTTCGTTGTTTTTTCTTGATTTTTGTAGTTTATTTATTATAAATAACTGTAAAATGAGTAAGAGACGTAGAGATACATCTCTAGTGAGTGAAAACACTCCTATGAACAATGTGACTGCTAGTGGGATTATGCTCATAGACAATGACGTGAGTGATAGTGTTGAACTTCCCGGCAGATAAAAGTGTAAACAATATTTTTTTGTAAATTGTTTTTTATAATCCTTTATAGATAGTGTTATCTTTCATAATTTTACATTAGAACTCATAAGTGCAATTTATATCAGTGTTATTTATTCATGTTTTATGTTTTGTGTAATAATCGCTCAGAAGTGACAAATATGTGATTTTGTACTGTCGAACAAAAATGACGATAAATCCTGGGATTTTCAAGCTAAGACTTTGAAACTTGGTATGCATGTTAGTAATTAAATGTTCTTTCAAATAAAGTCACTTTTATAGCCCTAGTATTTTTTTTGTATGGTCTGAAAAGTTTCAAAATTGAAAATTAAAAAAAAATGTTTTTAATTTTTAAAAAAAGTTGATTTTACAAATTAAAACCAATATTTTATTTAAGAAAATATATAAGTAGTAAAAAGAGCATTTCAAAACAAGAAAAACCAAAAAATAATTATGAAAATATATTGAAAAATAACAAAGTTAGAACAAAATATCGTAAACTATGCATATTCACTAAAAATACCCCCGGCATTTCTAGCATACCAAGGGAAAAAATGCCCGGCATCGAAAGGGTTAATCTGAACTTACATTGATTATTTTCATGTAATGATAATCACCATGTACAATAACCTTAGACACTAACAACAACGGACAAGTGGACTGAAGGACTGGACACAGACTGAAGTTAGCTAACAATATGGCAGTGATTCCTTCTGTCTAATTCTTCTCCAATTGAAAACAGCTGTAAAAAATCTGTCGTTAATTTAAAAGTACAGTACGTTCAAAAAATTCTTGATAGTAAAAGTGAAACGTAAGTAATTGAGTTTAGACTTGTAAAAAGATTCAGCTGATGCATTATAAGTGTAATAGTTAACTATTTTTCGCGCTCGGTTTTTTAGAGTTTTAATTGTGTTAAAAGTTTATTTTTTTGTTATTAATTGCAATATTAGTGATATTGAATACCTATTTTGTGTTTTTGTGTTGATTTCACCCAGTTATTGTTAAAATAACGAAGGGGTCTTTGTTTAAACATTGCTTACCTAAGCATAACCAAAAAACAATAATGGCTAGGCCAGTGTTTATTTTCCCTTCCCAATCTTCTGTCAACAAGCCTAAATCATGTGATTTAACGCCCAACACTACGGAATCAAATGAAAACATTGATCAAGATTTCTTAAGACCACCAAAAAGAAAAACAGTCAACAATTGTGTAAATCTACAGCCTAAAAGGTATGTTTTAGATACTAATCAGCTGTGTGATCAAAACAAATTTAGTCCACTATCAGACCACAACTACTCTATTGCTAATAATGATGAAAATGAGATGGCTGATGTAACTGCTACAAGTGAATTGCATAAAATTGTTAAACCTCCACCTATTTTTGTCCACGATGTTAACAATCATCAGGAAATTGTCAAAGATATTAAAAGTGTAATTACTTGTGAGTTTACCACTGAAGTCAAAGGCTCATCTTTGAAAATTAATCTTCTGACCATAGATGATTTTAGAAAACTGACACAATTTTACGACGAATCAAATGTTAAATACCATACGTTTCAGACAAAAATTGACAGAAAATTAGAAGTCGTAATTAAAAACGTTCCCTGCTCTCTTTCTCCAGAGGAAATTCAGGATGAGTTAATCTCTCACAACTATCCGGTTCTCACTGTAAATAGATTATTTAACAAGGAAAAAATTCCATTCCCTATTTGTGCAGTCTCGTTAGAAAACAATGAATCTGGAAAAGCTATATTTGAATTAAATAGACTGTGCTACTCTGTTGTTCATGTTGAGCCTAAAAGGAAGCCTACAAATGTGCCCCAGTGTACTCGATGTCAACGTTATGGTCACACGAAAAATTTTTGCAAGCTCGATCCCAGATGTGTGAAGTGTACTGGCCAACATCTCTACTCTGCTTGTCCGAAGAAGAAGACCGACCCCCCTGTATGTGTAAACTGTGGGGAGAATCATTCGGCCAATTTCAAAGGCTGTAAATACTATAAAGATATACAGCAAAAGACTAAAAGCAATGTTACTGGACTCACCCATCACTCATTTACTAGGAGCACTGATGAAAATCGCAGTACCGAAAACACTGGAATTGGAATAAAACCCTCACAAGCCCGCCCTCAAGCAACTTCCACGTCATACGCTCAAGCAACTAAGAAGACGTCAAGAAATTTGCATCACCAAACTGATTTCAGTGTTTTTAATAACGACACTACTGAAACTGCAGCTAACGAGGTACTTGAGAGTGGCTCTAATATAGAACAACTAATATTAGATTTAGTTAAGTCAGCCATGCCTATCATTAAAAAGATTATATCTAATGTTATTACTTCACTGTTCAAAAATGCACCCTAGAACATGCATCATACAAAACTTAACTATCCTAAACTGGAATGCTGATGGCCTAAAGAGAAAGAAGAATATTTTCTCAGAGTTCATGGTTCGGCATAACGTCGATGTCGCCTGCATCACTGAGACGCACTTTGTAATAAATGAGCCCTTTAAAATCCCTGGATACTTTATTTATAGAGAAGACAGGAATGCACCCAATGCTTCTGGAGGAGTGGCAATTTTTATAAAAAGAAACCTTAATCATCACAATATACTGTTGCCAAATCTTATTTCAGCTGAAGCTGTTGGTATCAAAATTAATTTGCAAAATGACCAGTCTTGTAATGTTATTTCTGTGTACAAATCACCCAATCGACGTTTTCACCAACAAGATCTTTTAAATCTAAGTCATGGTGACACTCCAACTCTTATCTTAGGAGATTTAAATTGTAAACATCAATTCTGGGGTTGTAGGGTAACTAACCCGAATGGGGTTCGCTTGTTACGTGCTATGAATGAAACCAATATAAATATTTCAGCTCCGTCTGAACCCACTCATTACCCTTGGCAAAACAATTTTCATCCCGATATATTGGACATTACTCTTCATAAAAACTTTGGAGCTCCTATTCTACAACAAGTAATCAGCGAACTTGATTCTGACCATCTCCCTATTATTGTAAGTTTTTTCATACAACCAATATTTTCTCCGCAAATTCCCAGACTGATAAACGGTCCAGTCGATTGGGATACCTTCTGTGCAGAATTCGACATTCGCATGAAAGTTCCAACGGACTTATATTCAGTAAATGGCATTGACAGAGCAGTTCAAGACTTTACAGAGTGTTTACAAATATCAGTCAAAAATGCAACTATCCGGACTTTTCCCCCTACACGAAACACTTTTCTTCATCCTCCCATGAGAATTATGCAATTAATTAGATATAAAAATAGAGTGAGACGTCAGTGGCAGAGATACAGGTACCCTCACTTAAAGATGCAGCTAAATGAACTAATTCGCAAAGTACGTAGCGAACTTGATAACTATAGGATTAATTCTTACAAACTTTACGTTTCTGATATTGATCCTGGTGATTCTAATATGTGGAAAGCAACAAAGAGGCTTTTACAATCACCGACAGTTGTGCCTCCACTAAAACAAAATAATTTTATTTTTGAAAGTGATTCCGAGAAGAGTAATGTGTTTGCTGATTTTTTTGAGAATGCATTCATTCCTAATGTTGTTCATGATTTTGAAACCAACAGAAATGTTGAGGATTTTTTGTCCACAACCCCTAGCAGTGCAGAGCAGCCTATGAAATTTACCTCACCCTCGGAAATTAAAAATATTATTAAAAATCTCCCCAACAGAAAATCTCCAGGGCATGACTTGGTACCTAACATAGTTTTGAAGAATTTGTCTACCAAAGCACTTTCAATACTGGCATCTATTTTCAATGCTTGTATTTCTGTTGGTTACTTTCCCAAAAACTGGAAACTTGCTTAAATAATTGTTATACACAAGCCCAACAAACCTAAACATTTTCCTAGCAGTTACCGTCCGATTAGTCTCCTTTCATCAATATCAAAATTATTTGAAAAAATTATACAGAAGAGACTGCTAAAATACTTGGATTCTTCTAATATCATTCCCCCTTATCAGTTTGGATTTCGTACAAGGCATTCTACATCTCATCAACTTCTACGAATCAATGAAATCATATGTAAAGGATTTGAGAAGAAGCTTCATTCATCGGCAGCATTTTTGGACATAACAAGTGCATTTGATAAGGTTTGGCATGGTGGCCTGTTATATAAATTGTATCAGTTTGGACTTCCTTTGTATCTGAGAGCTTTGTTGCAATCGTTTCTGTCTGATAGGACTTTTTGTGTCAAACTCAACTGCACACTTTCCTCAGTTCGTCCAATAGGCGCAGGTGTTCCTCAAGGCTCAATACTGGGACCTCTTCTTTTTAATTTATACATGTCTGATATTCCTGAGCTTCCTCAGGCTACTATCGCTCTTTATGCTGATGACACGGTTCTTATTACCCAGCACATTGACATCAACCAGGCCGTAAATTCTTTACAATTCAGCGTTACATCTCTAACCAATTGGTTTAAAAGCTGGAGACTATCATTAAATCCATTGAAATGTGAAACAAAGGTTTTCTCTTTGAGGAAGTATATTTTGCCACCTGAAGTTACTATTGAAAATACTTCAATTCCTTGGAACCCTGATGATCAAGGCATAAAATACTTAGGTGTCTACCTCGATAAAAAATTAAACTGGAATCTTCACGTAAACAACAAACTCACTCAAGCATACGCACGTCTATCCATGTTATTTCCTATAATAAACAGAAAGTCGTCTTTAAAACCAGAATGTACATTTTTAATATATAAAACAATTCTTCGGCCATTAATTATGTATGCCTGTCCAGTTTGGGGAATGTGCATTTCTTCCGGCAAACTGAAAAAGATTCAAATTTTCCAAAACAAAGTTTTAAGAATTGCAGTTGATAGTCCATGGTACATACGTAACTCTCATCTGCATGTAGAATTTGGACTCGATACCATTGATGCTTTTATTAAAAGAAGTTGTCGTAAGTTCATGGCAAACTTAGAAAATGTTCCAGGAGCTATTAACTTTCACATTGGAGAACCTACTTTGCACAGGCGTTTGAAAGCCAGACTTCCTCAAGACATGATAGACTGATTTATAGCCGCTCTATGTAACACTTATTTGTTTTGTTTTTTTTAACTTACTTAAATATGTTATATATATATATATATTTTTTTTTTGTTTTTACTGATTGTTATTCGTGTTACAGGGTGACTCATATATGAGCGAACCCGATAATGTTATTTTTCCACCTGTTAAATGTTCTGTGTATAATATGTAAAATATTGATCCAGAAATAAAAGTGTAAAAAAAAAAAAAGACTTGTAAAAATAGTTCTTTGGACGATCACAATACTTTATCAATACTAAGGCATATGGGAGAAAGTAAAATATAACTTAAAAATACCATTGTTCACATTCTAATCTGTTGGAAATCATTAATTACATTTGAACAGATGTTAGGTTCGATTCATTAAATGTCTATCCATGTAGATTCTCATGGCTGAAAAACGTACTCTGAAGACTTTCCATACCCTTTGGGATAAATATATTGAAAAATTAAGACCTTATTGCACAATTACGAACTGAGGCAAATGTTTGACACCTTAATAGTTTAAACTAGTCAATAAATAAGAGAGAGTTGACAAAAAACGGCTTCACGTGTTATATATAAAGGCTAATGATTACCTGGTAATGTTTTACAAACACAGTCTAATCATAGTATAGTTTAATAATAACATAAAATTACGAATGTTATTATTAAACTATTTTATACATACATTGTCTTTTAAGGTTATTATATTACCATGTTGTTACTGTTTTCATTTTGTTAGTTAGTTGTATAAATATTTTAAAATTTCTCTCTCTTTTTTTATAATGTATGCCTGTTTGGAGTTTTTGCATATACATTGATATTTAGTTTATTATATATTACATATATTTATTTGAGGATGCCTATACGAACATCTACTATACAATTTATTGATTGTTAGTTATTTGTGGTTTGTATTGTCTTCAGGAATAAAGAGATATGATTTGATGAACAATTAATTTTATTGCTATTCTCAAAATATACCCCTGCTGAAAATATTAACCCTCAACGTGCACACCTCTGTCGGAGTTACATTCTGTGCACACATGGGTCCCAGGGGCTCATTTTTTCTTTCTTTTTTTGAAACACACAAAAAACACTTATTTTGAAGTTCGACCTCACTACGTACTTACTACACTACGTACTCGACGTACACTACGTACACACATAAGTTACTTGCCCTGCTCAGCACAAAAGGGCGATGAACACTTATTACAAACTTTTTTAGTTTTTCTGTCCTTTGGCCTACATAGAGAACAGCACTTCTGCTTTGAGCGCTCAAGAGGTGCATTGATGGGTTGTGACATATTGGTAGAAGGCATTTCTTTCATATGGACTTTACAAATTATCTTTTTCGTGCCTATCTGCATATCAGGGAAAATTATTCGTCTCTCTTGGTGGAAACATAAAATACAAGTCTTGTGCACATAAAAAGTCAAGTCTTGTGCAAATCTGGGTCCTAAAATGCTACTTATAGCAAATAGAAAACAAACCTATTCTAAAAATGAGATGCAATCTAGTTCATTCGATTCAGGATGTCTAAAAGTGAATTTACATGTTACTCAGAATCGTCTGCAACAAGTAACGCGCATGCGCTAGAAAAAAGTGGCTGGGACCCAGGTGTGAAAACAGAAGGTTAAATTACTAACCTAGGTCCCAATTGATCTGAAATATTAACAAATAAATGAATTTTTATTGTAAATCAAATAACAACTAATTAATAAAAGTATGTTCTGTTGTACGTTAATTACATACGATGTACAGTACTTGAAAAATATTACTATCCTGTCATCAACTCAGTGGCAATCGTACATAAAGGCAAACAAGGCATCATCAGCTTGGACATCACACCTTGATGGAACTTGCATAAAAAAGTACTATGTCTGTAATATCGGTCCAGATTTGACAACTCAGCTTTACTGGATACACAAACAATAGGACCTTTCAGAATTGGAATGATTATGAAGCAAAACATAATGCTTACAAAAAACATAACATCATTCTATTATAATTGGCAGAGTTTATGTAAATTTGGGATTAACCATTAATCACTTTGGTCAGTTTCTGTCTTAGTTATCAGAGTGTATATACACTCAGCTTGATTCTGCCAAAATGGTGGGCAATGAACTTGCTGATGAGCTCATAATCAGAAAGGAATTCAAAGAGGTGCATGTAAGGAAGAAAAAAACCAAATTTTTAACTCTAAATACGAGAATGATTTTAGCTTATACCCAGAAGACAATTACAGAAGATATTACTGTAATATGGTGATTGATGCAAAAGTCTAAGTACTAATACTAGGCAGTGGCGTAGATAAAAATATTGTTTGGGGGGGGGGGGGTCCTCCGAGGAGTATGGGGGTATTCTATACCCCTCATCATAACGGGGGTTCGGGGGCACTCCCCCGGAAATTTCGTAAAAAATAGCCTTACAAATTGCCATTTTAGCTATTTAAAAAGCTGCTTATTTAAATAACATCACAGTTAACTATGGTAAATTATAATATGCAATTTTCTTTTATTTGTTCAGTAAAAATATTCGTAGCCCAATATATTCAATAAAATATAGTTGTCAAAACACGTAAATTTTATTGCAATAGTGTAATTTTCACATTATTTGGTTCCTTTAGCTGTGAATCTAATTTAAGGTTATAACCTAACATAATTATTTTTATTATTTTAACGTGTAAGAAAATAAACAAAACCATGAGCATACAGAGTTTAATGATTATATTTGGAGATTATAAAGAGATCACAACAGCAACAGTTTTCTCTTTGATTTGGCGAGCTCGTCCAAAACTTCACTTGGTGAAGAGGTACATCGCGGTGGATGCTCAGCATTGCCAGGCCATTTAGTCTCGACTGAAACACGTAACAATCTGTACTGAAACATACTGATAAAATTATTATTTTTTTGATAATTTACATATTTTGCTATACAAATAACACAATGAGTAAATTAACATAGGAATAGGAAAGTGTTTAGACTAAAATCAAAACAAACTATACATTACTTATAATACATTCGTAACAAGAAAATTTAATTATAACTTAAATTAAATAAATAAAAGCTGTCTCATTTTGTAAGATTTGATCTGAAAACAAAAACTATAAAATGAACCTGTATTTACTAGAACTAGGTAATAGTTTAATTTATTTCTTCATATTTTTAACATTTTGTTAGTTTGGAATAATTTCATGGAATTTCATCTTGAAAATACGAACATTGTAATTTATCTAATTATAATGACTTAAGTTAAGAATTGAAAACTAGGATGCATTGTAAACATATATAGTGAGTTCAAGAAAAAACTAGTACAAATTTTTGTACAAGATAAAAGAACATACCTCTCCGATTGTATTCCGTAAATAAGTTTTTATCCTTTTCAAGGAAGAAAATGTTCTTTCGGGTGTTGCAGTCGAGACTGGTAGAGTTGCAAGAATTTCCAAAAGGATGTGAATGTTCGGAAAAATATCTTGGTAGCAAACGTTCAAGGCACTTACGGCACAGCGAGGTGGGGCATCAAGGTTTTTAAATTTTTCCCTCCTCAAGTCTAATTCCACCATGATATCGGATGTGGTACCAGACAAATCTTCTCCGTAGTAATCACAGGTATTCTTAAAAGCCTGCATTGACTCTGGATCAGCTTCACAAGAAAACATAGCTTGAAACCCCATTAGTATGTCTTTATGTTTCGTAAGTCTTTCCTTTATTTGCATGATGAAAGAATCAAGGAAAGGTATGACAATTGAAACCCTAAAATAGGTCTCTGCATTTGAATGTGGCTGATTTGCCCTCTGTGTTTGTTTCTTAGTAATTCGTGGTACTAAGAAGAGATAGAGACATCGTACTTAGAGCAAATTACCTCAACAGCTGAAAAAAGGTCTTTGAACGCTTTTTCCGAATTTCTCCGGAACTCTTCTAACTGAGTTATCATGTTTTCTGCTGTTGCCATGGCATCTTTTAGACAAATCTCAATTTTTTGAAAGGATTTTCTCAGAACTTTACCATAGGCATACAATTTCTTAATTACGAATAACGAAACAAGAAACTCACAATTAAGAATTGAGCTTCGTAATCCAAAAGCATCTCTAGAGGTGTCTGGATCATCCCATTGTGAAATGTCTGTCAAAGCATCAATTACAGGATCCAAAAGTTCTCTAAAATCACTTACTGCAGTGAAACTCTCAATCCATCGTGTTAAGCATAAGCGTTTCAAGCTTTTAGCCCTCAAGTTTTCATCACTTTCTTCTATACATTTCGTCAATACTTGTTTCCTTTTTGGAGAATTAAAGAAAGTGTGGGCCTTTGATATTATACCAATAGCGTTCCTTACCCCTTGGACTGTGCTGCTCTTGGTTATAGCTAGGTTTAAAGAATGAGCCGAGCAGTGGATATATAGAGCTTTAGGCTGTTTTTCTTTGACAATAGCTTGAGCTCCTATATATTTTCCCGACATTGAGGATGCTCCATCGTATCCCTGACCTCTTAGTTTGTTTATGTCCAAGCCCACATTATTTAAGTTTTCTACTATTGATGTTGCAATTCCTTTTCCAAAAACGTCATGAATGGGAACAAATTGCAAAAAGTCTTCCCTTAAGACCACGACTTTTTGTCTACGTACCGTACACAAAGAGACATTTGTTCGGTTCCACTAATACCTGCTGTTTCATCAGCCACAACCGAAAAAAAATTGCTTGTTTTACTCTTCCTACTACTTTCTTAAGCAAGACTGTGTTACAAGCATCAATTATTTCATTTTGGATGGAAGGGCTTGTATATTTATTCCTTTGACCATCACATTCCATGGCTTGCTTCAAGCTGGGATCTCCGAGAGCACGGTATCTAATTAAAGCCCGAAAGTTCCCCTCATTTGTGGTTACATCGGAGTCAGACAAGATTTTCCCTGAATCTCTATGCCCTCGAAGGGCTAGTTCCTGCCTTCCACAGGTGATAACAGTGTCAATTATTGGCACCATTTTTGTCTGTTTTCAAAAATCTGTATGGATCTGTCTTTATCAATCAAAATGTCGATTGATTTATCAGCAGAGTTGGATAGCAGTTCATCTGCATCCCGGACACAGTTGATGTGGTACTGTGTTTGTGAATGGTGGTTAAAAGTGTCGATCGCTTTTTTCCAATTGTCAAACTTCTTTTTGCACAATGAACCGAGTGGCTGAGAAGAAGTTTTTCCAGCTGCATGTTTTGAAAATATGACACAGTATTTACAATAGGCTCCGTCTTCTTCTCGAGAATAGCACAACCAAGTCCAACGGCTGAGCCATGAGTATTGAATTTTAATTTCTTTCCTTTTACTTCAGCACTCCTTGACACTGGAAAAACATGATTGGGCTCTGGAACCCAAACAAGTCTTTCCTTTCGTTTACATCTAAAACTTTGTTTAAAAAATTAAAAACATCATATTTACAAAGTCCAGTTTGAGTTAAGGAGGTGGAAGCCTGCTGATCAGGATTCACTTTTTCTGCAGAACCAGATTCAGTAGGTTTATGCTGCTTATTGTCCTCAAAAGTAGCTCTACGTTTAGAAAAAACTCAGATATTGGTGTTTGCCTTTTCTTAGGCTCCATTTCGTCTGGAAATAAAACAACCTTATGTAGTGGGTGCCTACGAGCGACGTAAATCTACGAGTACTGCCGAACGTGTACGAGTGCAAAGTCTTCCCGCTTACGGACCGCACGGCTTAACGTCACGAATAAAATATGTAAAAGCCGAAACAGTAGGAAGGCATGATCGTTTGCGACGAATTTTTGCTATCAACTTCTCGTCAATAAAATGAGCCTATTAAGTTTTATTTATATTACTATTGACTTTATAGTGATTAAACCAATATCAAAACATATTGGAAACATCGATTAATATATCACTAAATTTTTCTTTTTTTTAGGGCCTTGGGGGGGGGGGGGTCCGGACCCCCCTTATCTACGCCACTGATACTAGGTTTAAACTTAAAAGTGTTGGTGAAGTATGAAAAGTGTTGGCTTTTTATTACAAACTCAAATCTTAAAGAAATATCTGAGGAAGAGGTTCTTTGTACCTGCCAAAACATTCAGAAAGTACTTAATGTGACATCTGATAATACATCATACTCTGATGTAGTTGCTGATGAGCTTAGAATGTTTGTGAAAACTCTACCCAGGGATATAGATTTAAAAGTATTTCACTCTGTGAAGCATATGATTTATGACGATCTAGTGAATATATAACCTTCTTCTTATGTTATATATACAGGATTGATAAAAAAATCTGGAATATATTTATTAATTTTAACTATTGAAAGAAATGCAATGAAACTTTGTAGTTATGTATATGTATGTACCTATACCAAACATTAGGATATATTTTACATGTTTTTGTATAGCCAGGGGATGGCCCATGAAGGAAGTTTTAAACATTTTAAATGTAAGCCTACCTCAAGTTATACCTCATTTTAAAGGACTTTGTTTGTACAATACATATAGATAAACCTGAGGTCAAAAGGATGACCCAGTCATAAAATACAGCCTCTAAAAGGATTTAATGCCATAAAACTAATACTTCTTAAAAACAAGGATAAGATAGTTTTTGTCTATTACTGCTTACAGTTATAATTTGATTAATAGAATATAAGAAATTAATTCATTTTCACAAAAAATATAGGTAACAAATTATTATAATAATTTCTTAACTATTTTTATGGTATACCTACTGTCAAATGTTTTATATTTTTCTTATTTTAATATTTGTTAGATAACAGTTATTTTTATAACACACTCGTTATAATCCAATCATTGTGATTGGGAAAAATCAACAACAGGGATAAATAAATAGGCACATAACTAGGAATTAGTTATATGACATTAAATTCTTTGAGTGACTGTATTTTCTTACTGGTTCATCCTTTTGACATACATTTAAAATTTTTGAGATTTCCTTCATGGGCCACCTCCTGGCTATATGAAAAACGAGTAATATATCTATAAATGTTTGGTAAGAGACATGTATATAACTACAAAGTTTAATTACATCTTTCAATAGTTTTAATATTAATAAATATATTCCAGACTTTTGCTCAACCCAGTATATTATTTTAACAAAACCCTTATCCATTGCATCCCCTGAACGATCCTTTTTGAAATTACAGTTGATAAGAATTTACCTTCGTCAACATTTTGTCATGAAAGAGTTTCAAGCTTAACCATTTTACCAACTGAAAAAGACTGCTGCTAAACTGAATTTTTTTCGGTAATTGACGAGTTTTATATCTGCTAACAGCAGAAACACATTTCTTTAACTTACTATTATTACATCCAGATTCAAGATTTGAATCTTGAATCTCATTAGTTAAGGTTTTAGAGGCCTCAGGAATTCTTGGGCTGCTAATGAATAAACTTCAGCAGAATACTATGTGATTCGGACGCTCCACATCGTGTCCATAACAATTAATTTATTTATTAAGAGATCATGAATACAATGGACATAAAGAACTTATTTCTTAGAGTACACACATTGCAAGAGTATACACGCAGGGTTGAAGGGCGAGATCCTCAAGTGAGATACCATAGGCCTTCAAGCAGAGTCCCCTAATGAAGGTGTAGGTATGGGGATAGAGCCCTCAATGATCGAAGCTAGTATATTAAAATACCTTTTATTAAGGATGATATTCTTTAAATAATGAATGATAACTTAAAAAAAGGTTAAATTTAATTTAATGAAAATTCATTCCTTAGTATACAGCAGATCTTAAATTATATAACTACTCCCCTACTTGAACCATATTTAACAAGGAGCGAGGTCAGATACAAAAACCTCATTTTGCTTTACAAGTTAATTTTCATTAGATTTAAAACCTGTTGTCTATCACATAAATGTTATCTTCTAATTAATTTGAAATAAATAGGCTTAACAGTTGTAATACATTTTATTTTGAAATCACAAAAAAAAAAAAAAAAAAACAGTATACATACTCATTCTTTCTAATCTAATAAATGGAAAAAATAAATGAATATAAGATAACCTCCATTTACGTTACCATACTTTTAATCTACGAGACATTTTAAAAAGGGAAAATAATTGAATATGCATTAGGTAGTTTCTTAATTTCAGTTTATTGCAAGAAATGTGTTGAACAAACAGAAACAGAGAAGCATACATCGATACAGACAATTTATTTAATAATCACAGCTCTGGCAACTATTTATGGTGTTTTATTTTTACAAACTTTAACAGAGTCACAATTTTAACCCAATGTGTGTCATTACAGGTTTAGTTTTACTAAAATACTAATAGATTATAACAATTAATTATTGAAATTTAACCATCAAACAGGGTTGTGTTGATATCATTTTATGGTGAATATTTAAAATCACTTTTTAAAACATATAACCTTGAGGCATGCATGTTATATCTATTAATAATATTTTAAAATGTATCACAATAATTTATATGATCAGCAACGCAAATGATATGCTTGGATGTTGAATAAAAATATACTAAAATTAGATAGAAAATAATAAAAGAATATTTAGTTATCCACTGGCCAGAAGATATTAATTTTTAAAAGAATTATTTTGAATGTCAAAAAAAACATGGAATATAACTGAGAATCTAGACTTGGCTGAAACTTGATTCATAAATGATATTAAAACATTTTGTTAATATTATGTAGATTAATACAATTTGATAGTTGTGGGGACTTTCTTAATATATATATAAAACAGTCAGTCATAAATTAATTTTCCCAGCAGGCGAGGTTCCCGTTTCTTTGCAACATAATCTGTCTTATTTTAAAAAGGATTTTACCTTTAACGTCATTATGGAAACATTTAATTTCCATTCATTCATTAAAATTGCAACATTTTGTCAGTGGCAGTAAATTACTTTAACTTTTAACATAACTGCATACACAATGAAACTAAAAAAACAACCAATAAAATAACATTTTTTCTAATGATTTCAAACATGTAGCAATATAAATGAAACTAAAACACCAAGCAGTTAGCTATTTTATGTAAATTTTTATACTAATTTGAAAAGTACTGTTGTTATTATGTTAACTAACCAATTTTATTTGGAGACAAATATTAGTAAAATACATTTATCCTAGTGTTTTCCTTTCTAATTTTTTGCGCAAATATATTCCAAGCCAATTTTTCTTTTTTTCATTTCATATAGTCTGCCTTGTAAGATTTAAGTTTCACTGTTATTTACATTAAATATAAAAAAAACCTCAATAAATAGTTATCTTAGGTGCTGTCTTAATTTCTTGTATTTAATTATTATTTTATTTTACTTTACTGAACCATAGATCCACTTCTTTTAAACAAATTGTATGATTCTGATGTCTTAATTTGAGATTTTCAAACTAAAAAGCAAGTGTTTTACACATATTGGTATGAATACTCAAAATTAATTAATTGCAAAAAATTTCAATACATTAAAAAAATGTCAAATTATTTTATTAAGGGACCGTCCCAAAGTAACGTAATGCTAAAATCATCCTTTTCAAACCTCCCTCCCTCCTGTGTAATGGAATTTTTACGCTAATACTAAATCCCACTCAAAATTTACAAAACGCTGTCCCCAACCCCACTACAATTTTTATCATCCACTTTCTAGCATATTTTGATTTATGATAGTCATTGTTTAAATTTTGTTCTGTCTGTTTTCTAATGGGGAGAGAATATATTACTAATCTTCAAATGTTTTTGAAAAATCTTGTATTTTTGGAAATCTGTCAAATTTTGTGATTGAATTGAAACAAATTGTTAAGGTTTAATAGTTAAGCAACACTTTTTTAGAACCCCCTACTCTCGCCTGTAACGGCGCATAATGCTACCAAAAATTCCCCTCCCCCTTCAGGCGTTATGTAATTTAGGGATGGCCCCTACGTTACTTTAACAATATTTTTTTCATTTATAAACCATGTATTTTAATAGTTAAAAGTAAATATAAAAATGTAGCTTAAATGATTGGCCAGCATTAGGGCATTGTTTTAATTTACATTAAAATATATTAAAACTAATCAAACAAGATGAAGTTTTTTTTTTAATGACAGATAACATACATCTGATGAATGATGAGACAGACAGTTTTAGCAATTTCTTAGACAGCACATTTGTTATAAGTAATTTATATATATTAAAATAAAATATTTAGTATTAATGCATAATAATAATAATCAAGGTCCTAAGCAACAGTGACTTCAGTGATATAATCAACATACTATAAAAATATCACTATAAAATACAATAAAAAAACTTATATTTATTTCACAGGATTTTGATTTTACATTTAAAATACTTGCAAAATGAAGAAAATAGAGAAGTGCTTGTGCAGACCACAGCAATTCAAATGTATAGTATAACAAAGTCTGCTTCAAATATCAATCTTTAAATTAGAAACATTGTAAAGGAAAAGCCGAGAAAACTTATCATTTAAATAAAATAAAACTTGATTGATTAATTGATAAGTCTGTCACAACTCTCTTGCTTTTGATGTTATCATAAGATATATAGAGGAATGATTATGCAAAAAACATCAAACATATAACATTACTATAGATAATCGTATACCTTGACCAACTGCTTTATCTTCACAACTTAACATTAAAATAAATGGAATATTATGTACATAACAAGAAAAACGTTGTTAAGTGATTTAAAAAAAAAATATATAAACAAATGTTACTTGAAATACATTATCATACATTCTCATTTCATGAAAACCTGGGCTGAATTCCCCATTTTGTTTCTTTTAGTTTCGAATTACATCAGAGATGGTTAAAAATTAAACCAGATAACACTCATAAAGAACGGTAC
Source organism: Stictocephala bisonia (assembly GCA_035578905.1). Lineage (NCBI taxonomy): Eukaryota > Metazoa > Arthropoda > Insecta > Hemiptera > Membracidae > Stictocephala > Stictocephala bisonia. The sequence goes on along the minus strand of JAQJVL010000550.1, from coordinate 40,541 downwards.
AATTATACAATAAAATGGGGTAAAACCAAATTTGCAGCGTGGAAATGGTTATGCTCACTTCATTATGCTGCATTTTTCCCGAAAAGATGTTCTCAGGAAAGGGTTTTGATTGCACAATAAGACCTTGTCTCTGAAAGTCAGTAACTTCACACACAAAATACTCATTTAAATTTTGTATTGAAGTTTAATGAATGTAACAAAAATGAATTATAGAGGAAAATATACTGTTACTTTTTCTTTATGTCCACAGCAATAATATGATCAAACTAATATAATGGACAATCCAAAGACAATCTTGTGAAGGAGACTGGAATGTAATGCTTGACAATTAGTAAACTTTAAAGTTCTCCAAAATGTGGACCAGTCTGTGAGTAGTAATAACGCTAATACAAGCTTACAAGCGATATTTGAAAGTAGGTAGTAACTGATCAACGTAAGTATAAATGATAATATTAAGTCTAAAAACATATGCATGATATATTGATTGTAGGAAGTTTTAGATCCCGGTAAAATTGAACAAATTAATCCGAATATCCATATTCAATCAGAAGCTTTTTCTAACCATCAATAAACTCTTAATCATTTATACACAACTCTATATTACCATATCATCTTTATATTATAATCAGCAAAGATGTTTAAATATAGTACCATAACTTGATTATTGATTGGCTCATTCCACATCTAGGACAGAAAGAAAACCAAGAGTAATAAAATATTAACTTAATTAACACAAAATGTTTTCTTTAGCTAAAGTAGTTTTAGTGGGTTTTGCTGATTTCATACTTTGTTAACAGCTCAACCATGCTTTCCATTGTGTGATCCCTTTTTAAATAATTTTCGTTAATAATCAATATCCTAATTTAGTCGTAATACACAGGAACAATCTAAGATTAAATAAGTGATTAAAAGCAGATATGAACAATGGAGTTAAAAGTATTTTTAGATTCGTGATTAATAAAGCTCAAGTTGTAGATACATTTCACATGTTTCAAAACAAGTTTAAGCTTACATTATTAGAGATAATATTTTCCAACGTGAAATTCTAAATTTTTAAAACTAAATTCTTTTTAAAATATAATATACGACAATCATTAACAGGGCTTGATCAATTTTGCTATAATTACAGTTCTACTGCTTCAGATACATGGCTGCATTATATAATGACAGCTTTAATTTAGCAATACACTTATGTTTAAAGCATTTTTACGATACTTTGGCTTCTGGCACACTACACTTAACTGTAAAGGTTGATTTCTCAGAAATTAAACCATTATAAAAGAAAAATCTGTTGACATAAACAAAATAGGTAAACAACAAAAATGAAGCAAATATATTGACAAAATCTTGTGCGTAGAATTTCAATCTGTAAAGAAATCTCAGTCTTAACAAAATATCCTGTAATTACTAGTTTCCCTAAAGATGCAATATTGTTTCTTAAACCATAATACACTCTGATGAGTTAGAATAACTTTTTTGAAGTAAGTAGACTTAAAAAAGGAGTGTAACATTATAACTATTAACAATAAGATACGAATAACTCAATAACCTACAATAATATATTACATAAACCCTGTTAAGCCTGAAAACATAAATGTATATGTCTAATTTTTAAACTATAACAATATTGGCTCAGTGATAAATTCATAAATATGCCTTTTTACTGCTTTTCAAGCTACTTCAGGTCCCAGAGTTTGTTGGTTCAAATGTTAGTAAAAATTCTAATCATTCTTAACTAATGTTTTACAGCAGCGGTTCTCAACCTTTTAGCACTGGCGCCCCCCCTTTGAACACTGAAGATAGCTCACGCCTCCCCTCCAGTCAATAATTGGTTGGTTCAAGTTAGAACAGTGAAATTATGAAACTGACGATGCTAACTCTACGTTAGCAAAAGCTGGGATGCAAAATAAAAATCCAGATATATTTAAATACGAAAGTTTATTTGATGGTTTTGAAAGTTTTTGTTTTTTTAACAAAATATTTATTTTTTAATTTTTTTCTTTGTACCCTCACGCCTCCCCTAAAATTCTCTCACGCCCCCCCAGGTTGAGAACCACTGTTTTACAGCATTTAACTTATTATATATATTTAATTTGCTAAGAATAAGTTCGACAAAATATTAAAATTCTATACAGATTTAGTGCAGTCTTAAAAAATGTAAATAAATAATATTATAATAAATTATTTATTATCAACACAACTGCTTTTTAAGTCTGGTAAACTAAATAACCTTATTTATTTGTATGCGTCTAAAAATTATTTATAGGGCACTCCTGAACTTTTTTACCATATCTCTTTCCTTTAGGATTGTCAAGTTCCACTTCTCTATGTGTCTTTGAATGGCAGATGCTGCATATTATTAAATGTGAGTCCAATTCAGGCACAGCGCCTTAATTTACTAACCTTTTTGGCTTACAACTACAACACCTCATTTTAAGGCTTTAATTATCGATTCCCATCCGTTAAGTTGCCGATAGTCAACATATTATATAACAGAACAGCTTCTGCTCTGGCCTGTGTAAGAGAGGACAACAGGAAAGACTTGGAACAGTTATTGGCGATTCACTGGTGAGGGAAGAGAAGTAGATTTCATTCTAGAAACATACATATCTAAGACAACAATAACAGAATGTGCTCAACAAAAGCAATTATGAGAACAATTGATTTGAGAAAAATTGAGAACAGCGACAGCTTCCAGCAGACTAGTGCATTAGTTTCTCTGTAACTATAACCTCTCGTTACCATTGTGCATCTCCAGTCCAGAGCTCACACTATCCCTGCTAGTTATGTCAAACAACACATAATCTGTCCAACTATTTGCGTTTTTAGAGATTGTTGCATCGTCAGTATATATTATTAATTATTGAGATTCCGATCTTCAAGATAATATGGGTGAATGAGTGTGATGAACGAGTGTAGTCATTGTTACCAACTAAGGCCGACTCCTCAGAAAGAGCTATTTATTAATAGCCGAATAGCCAGAGTAACAGGGACATACAACATTACGTAGAATCCAAACCACATAGTGTTGGCCTGATTTTCAGCTAACTAACAAGCCTGACACTCAGTTCTCTTCCCTACACATCTGAACCTAGACTACCATCCAACATGGACACCACAGACTTCTCTAGTAGTGTCCATGTCGATGGCAATCACTGAGCGGACTTTGTGTCAGTATCAAAAGGACTGAGCATAGAACCTATCGCCTACAATCTCCTCAATATTTATATTAAAATAAAAAGTAAGTAATTAGTCAATACAGATTCTTAACGATGACCTAGTTTGTTTTCTTAAGTTTATAAGTTATGGAAGGTCAAAAATTAGCATTTAACAAAGTCCTACTATTAATGGGACGGTTAAAAAAACGGAAAATGACAGTGGTAAGATTAATTGTGATGCATCTTTGGTAACAAGTGAACATTAATGTTAAAAATCCATACTTTATGCCTTGCACTTTTCGGCTATTACTCTTTTAAGTATAATTTACAAACTGAAATTATTAAGATAACATATATACCACTGGGAATGAATAGTTGCTATTTGTCTTGGTACACCCGTTTTGTTTCAGAAACAAAGGAACAGTAGAAAAGAAGCAGAGGAATATTTTGTAGAAAAAGGCGAACACAATATTTTTTCACTTTTTTCCCCATTAGACCTATTTGAACTGCAAATTGAAATAAATTTTCTCATCAATTCAGGTAAACTTCTATAGGCCACAAAAAAATAATTGGTACATTGAAGTACAATATAATTTATATATATGATTGTTTTGATTTTAAATTGGTTGTTTTATTAACGATAAAGAATACTTTGATTGAATATAATACTGAGCATAATTTAGACAATTATGCTCAGTATTGTAAGATTTCATGGTTACAATGAGTAAAAATGGATAGGAATGTGATGGCAACATTTAGCCTGTTCTAAGATATAAATTTTAAAATTTATATATGGGTTTTATTTGAAATTGATGCAAAATTAATATAGTTAGCACATTTATGTTTTGAAGTTCTATGTTTGCTAGGAAGGTTTTGAAGATCTATAATTTGTATGGAGGTTTATAAATGGCATAATTTGGGATGTAGTAAAGTAAATCAGGGTTCTATTCTGAAATTACCCCTAAATTAACATTTTTATCATCATAAACAGTTTTATTTTTTTATTTTAGGCAAACATTATTATTTAAGATATTTCTAACAAACTCCTAAGTTTCATAACAATCTGAGAACTAAGTTAATAAAGATTTAAGTAACAGGTTGTAATTTGGAGAAAATTAATAGGATTTTTGGTGACCTGGTAGTCCAATAGGTTAAAAACAAGGACAAGCCAAATTATTGTAGAGAAAGATGGAAAGAACATTAAATTTTATCTAAACTTACATTTTGATTATAAAGAATAAATGCAGTGTTTTGATACATCTTAAACCTTGCAGAATGACAGCTCGTCTTTTATTTGGAAAGAAAAACTTTCAATTAAAGATAATTTGTGTGGAAGTGCTAATTATTAACGTTTATGATTAACTTACTTAGCTCACTCTGCTCTTTTAGTGATTTCTGCACCAGTTTGAAAAGTTAAGCTTTACTACATTGAAACTACTGAGTGTCTCTACAACCAAACTTTAACAATATATGATTTAAACCTTGTGAAAATTTGCTGTAACATTAACTAACCTAAGGTACATCCAGAGTGTGTCTGGTGCAACTGAATAATTTCATTCAACAATTGGAAAGAAACCAAATATAATTATAACATATTCGGAATTGATAAAAATTACCGCTCTTTTTAGAAATTTGGAATTTTAATAGACTAGGTATCCATTTAAGTCAACTAAAAATGTATTTTGCTCCGAACTAGTAACAAATCAGCAATCTACATGAATTAATTGATAAACATATCAACAGTTAGAATAATGTTTTGGAAAGTTTAATTTGTATGTTATATTGAGTGAAATATCAAAATTTACAAAAACATGTTTTACACAATTTAAACATTTATTTACCCACACGGAGTAACATTAATTAAAAGCAGGAAGACTAAGATCGGCAGGTCGTGTGGAGAAGAAATGAAGACTCACTGTTAAAAATCATTGTGTATAAGAAAATAAATGGAAGAAGGCCACTAGGAAGACTGACATTTTGAGACTAAGGTAGTTAGACCAAGTTTTCAAGGACCTGCATATCATGGGAAGGACATACCTGGCAGATATGAGTGGAGAAGCCAAAAACCATCTCAGGTTTCATTGGCCAAGGAGGAAAGGTAAGGTTGTAATTAGTGACATATCAATTTTAAAAAAACAGCAATCCTGGAAAAATACAACAGACACGAATACCAAAATGTTTTGTTAACAATAAAGATGTTATTATTAATCAAGATATCAATTTTCCTGAAGAAGCTTCTACGGTCAATGTAATCAATATCACTATCGAGGTCTTTTGGATTCGACCGTGTCAAACTATATTTGATGTATAAAACTATATGTACAACATCAGGAGCCGGCATTTCCGTCTCCTTATAGAGTACCATATTCAGGGCTACGTAGAAGCACTAGCACACGTAGAAGTGTGAGTAGTACACAACGTAGTTATAGATTCCTATCTTCAGGGCTACGTAGAAGCACTAGCACAAGAAGACAGTTCTATGTAGTCCTGAAGATGGCACTCTATAACGAGACTAAGACGTCGGCTCCTGATGTTGTACATACTTTGAAACGGTAGGACCAAGAAGACCATGATAGTGATATTGAAGATATCAATTGTTATCTTTATAGGAATTCATTTGAATAATTAGCTTTAACAATGAAGATTGACAGATGCATGTGATGCAATCCAGTCAATTTAACAGCTGACGTCACATTTTCATTAGCTACTCCCTGAAACACTGATAGAGCTGGAGATTTAATTAAAAATGTGATATACCTAACAACAAACACTTGAAGAATTTATCAGATTCAATCACTTCCAGTTCTTGGCGAGGTATGTTCATTGTATGAGTGAAATATCAAAATTTACAAAAACATGTTTTACACAATTTAAACAGTTATGTAAATTAGTAATAAAAAAGCTTTTAATTTTAGTTGAGGATTTAAAAATAAAGTATGGTTTCCCTTTTACACAAATTTAGTTTGAACTAAAAGAAATAAGTAATATTATACAATATTAGATTTTATTGTATAATACAGAAAACAAATTATGGGTTATTATTTTTGGCTCAGTCACAATGAAGATAAGCTTTTCAAGCATCTGTTAAGGAAAACATAAACGAGGATACACCATTTCATTTTAATGTTCTTCCAATACTTCTGTAATGATTCCAAAACTGGATTTTGACCAAGGAATAGGAGAAAAATTATTCACTTTTAAGAACATAATTCTAAGGAAGATATACAAAATGAAAAGAAAATCGTCTTTATTAGGGGCGAAGTTAGGATTATAAAAGTTCTCTCTTCCACATAACCACCAACAAACTTGTTGAAGATAATCGGATATGGAGAATAAGGAAAAAACGAGATACCTATATATTTACCCACACGGAGTAACATTAATTAAAAGCAGGAAGACTAAGATCGGCAGGTCGTGTGGAGAAGAAATGAAGACTCACTGTTAAAAATCATTGTGTATAAGAAAATAAATGGAAGAAGGCCACTAGGAAGACTGAAATTTTGAGACTAAGGTAGTTAGACCAAGTTTTCAAGGACCTGCATATCATGGGAAGGACATACCTGGCAGATATGAGTGGAGAAGCCAAAAACCATCTCAGGTTTCATTGGCCAAGGAGGAAAGGTAAGGTTGTAATTAGTGACATATCAATTTAAAAAAAACAGCAATCCTGGAAAAATACAACAGACACGAATACCAAAATGTTATGTTAACAATAAAGATGTTATTATTAATCAAGATATCAATTTTCCTGAAGAAGCTTCTACGGTCAATGTAATCAATATCACTATCGAGGTCTTTTGGATTCGACCGTGTCAAACTATATTTGATGTGTAAAACTATATGTACAACATCAGGAGCCGGCATTTCCGTCTCCTTATAGAGTACCATATTCAGGGCTACGTAGAAGCACTAGCACACGTAGAAGTGTGAGTAGTACACAACGTAGTTATAGATTCCTATCTTCAGGGCTACGTAGAAGCACTAGCACAAGAAGACAGTTCTATGTAGTCCTGAAGATGGCACTCTATAACGAGACTAAGACGTCTGCTCCTGATGTTGTACATACTTTGAAACGGTAGGACCCAGAAGACCATGATAGTGATATTGAAGATATCAATTGTTATCTTTATAGGAATTCATTTGAATAATTAGCTTTAACAATGAAGATTGACAGATGCATGTGATGCAATCCAGTCAATTTAACAGCTGACGTCACATTTTCATTAGCTACTCCCTGAAACACTGATAGAGCTGGAGATTTAATTAAAAATGTGATATACCTAACAACAAACACTTGAAGAATTTATCAGATTCAATCACTTCCAGTTCTTGGCGAGGTATGTTCGTACTGTCAAACGGGTAATGTGCTTTCACAGGGGTAAATCTTGGGGCCTCTAGTTTTATTTGTTACTTGAAAGGTCTAGGTGACTGAAAATCTAGGCAAAAATCTTAATTAATACATTGATGACGTCAATTTAATTTTAAGTAATTCCTCTATAATAAGTAGGTTGAAACAAATTCATCAATAACTATAAAAGCAATTAATAAGTTTTATGTGTAAAAAATGTTAATAAAGGTTTGTCTAAATGAATCATTTCAAAACACCGTTTGAATAATGATATTCATTAACCATCATTGCCTTATTTAAGAAGTAATATTCTATTAGAACTGTTGAATACAAACATGTCTATTCCACTTTAAAATGTTCTTAAGTAATTATAACTAATACAACTTTTACTCCTAGTATGAGAATACAAAAAAAAAAAAAATACTACTTTATTGAAGACATACATTTATATACATAAAACCTTTTAAGCGTTGATATTTCTTGTACATTGAAATAACTAAAAAAATGGTTAGTTTACGGTCAATTTTGATATTATTTACATTACTTACACTATACATACCCAAAACTTTGTTTTGTAATGGTCACAAGCCTTTAGTTTATTCTTAACAATATACAAATGTCTGAAATAAGCTGCTTTGTAATTATTTACAAGACTTGAACTGTAGAACAGTATTTTGAACTGATAAAATGTTGAGTACCAACATCCTACAACACAATACCAAATAATTACATAAATAAAACTAAGAGGAGTATGCATATAAAAAAAAAAACACTCTTAAATCAGACCATAATATCTAAATTAACATATTATTCACTTGTAACATGCATCAAGTGCATGAGATATACCCAAAGCTAAGTCATGTAAAATTTTAAATTACAATCTATGAACCTTAAGTTTTAATAATTAAGTTAGGTGGGCATAAAACAAGCACCAATTTTATTTTGTCAAGTCAATAAACTTGAATCCTTTAAGAGAGAGTTACCGTTCATTAGTGTTTTTACAGTGTAAATATAGATACCAACTTGATTTTCAAAAGATAAAAGTGTTGTAAACGTACACGAAGGTTGTTCAACAATTACTTATATAGATATTCTATAATTGACAAAATAGCTAAGCCCATGACAAGCAGAAAGTTTTCAGAAAATATTTACCAGATCTGTTCGCACAACACATCATTATTAACTCTGGCTTAAGGCTTAAGAACACTGTACGTGTATGGGTGGGTTAGTATTTAAAGTATTAGCCAACTACAATCCCGCACGCACATATTACGTGCATGGGATTGTTGTGTTAGAAGCAAGTAATTATTGATACTGATCCATCTATTATTGCATGTATTTCTTATAAATTATTGAATAAAGATTTTTGAACTTGAAGTGGAAGGAGAACATATCAGCTGCAAGAAGGAGATGAAGTACCTGGGAGTAATCGTAGGCACGAAGATGTCATTCGAGAGACACGTGAAAGATTTGCAGGACAGGTAAAATCCAATGGAAGAATGTCAGGAAGACAATGAACAGAGGATGTGTAGAACCAGTACTGCTGTTCCGAAGTGAGTTCTATGAAACAGAAGCCCGAAAACAAGAAGCCAAAAGAAGACCGATGGGAATCCAAAGGAAGATGCTGTTGAAGGTGACTAAGTGCTACAACACCGTCTCACACGACGCTGTTAGGGTGCTGGCTGGAGCAATATCAATCAATCTGTTTGTCGAAGTAAAAAGGAAGATATGGGAGGACAAGGAAGCCGGAAGGGACAGGGAAGAATGAAAATCAGCCTGAAGGGATTTAAAAATATCGCCCAACACGGTAGATTTGGGCGATGTCAGATGTCCTTAACTGGCAATGCCAAAGAAATTCGGCCAATTTCCCATGCGTCTAATATTCAAAGTATTAAGAAACTTGTGTTACTGATATTGACTCGATTCACATACCAATGGAAAGAGCAAGACATAGATTATTTTATAATGACACACCAGCAGCCCTAACATAAACAGTGAGTCAACAAAATTTGGTAACATTCACAATTGCTGTTGTTGGACTCAACTTGCTATTTTTACAGGTGTTTTGTTTACTCACAAATGAAAGACGTTTCAGTTTGTCATAACTTCAAATTACATAGAATTTTAATTAATGTTATAAATTTATTTCTGTAATTTTTTATGGCTGGAAAAAGGTATAAAATAATTTTTTTTAATTTTACATTTGAAAAAGTGAGTAAATAAAGATTTTTCAACATAAAATACATGTACATTTTTGTATTCATGCTATATGTCTATTTTTATAATCAAAACAGTGTCTAAAAAAGTCAGCGTAAAATAATACACAATAAATGAACATTTATACAAAAAAAGCACATGTTTATAATAAATTAATAATTGAAGAGTAGAATAATCGCCATAGAAACAACATTTGGCATTCACACATTGTTACTGTAATATTTGTTATTTGAACAGTTAATATAACAAACATACTTGCTCTTGCACACTTAGTATTCTGAAAGCTTTTTTAAGATATATAAAATGAGATAAGATATATAAAAGATATAAAAAACTTTCACCAAACTGAAGTAACTTGTTTTTTCCCTGCAAGTACATTGAATCTTCATCCTTTAGTCTTTATCCCTTCTAGAGTGAGACTGCTAAAGCAGCTTTTTGCTGTGATTTGAGGAGGACGGAAACCCTTGTTATCAAGCACTTGCAATAAGGTCCTGCAACTCTGCAAGTACTGGTAAAACAAATAGACACCGTTTGTCCCTACTATGTACATGATTACCAATGGTAATGTGCATAAATAAGACGATAAAGCTATATATTTTCAAAAGCTAGACAACATTTGTAAACTTTCGATATCTTCAAAACTTATTGGCACCATATTATAAACAATTTTTAAGCCTAGTAGTCCCCCTATTTTGTGCTAGGAAAAACAAAACTCAAAATATATTTTTAAAAATTGTTTGATAATGCTTACAAATTACCCAAAAATTCCAGCCAATAAAAGAAATTTCTACCTGCCAGGATTAGGGGTAAAGACATGTAGAAATTAGGTAGATATGTCATTTTTAGTAAGATAACATATATGGTAGAGAGGTACCATTTCATTACATATATTTGGGTGAGGAGTGTTCTAAAGCGTCAGGACTTTGAGCCTGGGATAGATAAAGCAACATTTTGAATCCAGGCCTGAACGTATTTATCAATAATGTTCACCTTACACTGAAATAGTTCCCCGCACAGATCAATAGTATCTGGATCATGTCTTATCCTCTACCCTTTATGATTATATGCTTATACATTATATCTTATAAATATATAGTATATTAGCGATGGTTTCATGACCTAGACTTAAATTTGGTCTAATATCGAAATGGACGGGTTAAAGTATGACATGTGAAAACAATGCTGGGCATTTATAGAACAAACAAGCATTCTATGTATTTCATACAAGACTAATGCTCAATTATTTTCTACTGAATAATCTTAGGCCTAAATTTTTAGCCATCCATAAAGTAAATAATTTGATTTTGTACTGATAACTATAAATCTATTCATATAGACTAGGGGACACCCCTGCACGCTTTGTGTGCCAACCCTTTCACTTGTTGCACTTGTTACACCTTGGCCTGTGACTTTTGACTTCAAATAATAGGGAGTTAACTTTATAACGAAAAAACACAAAATTAATTTAATTCACAGTATCTCACTCCCATTACTTGCCTTGCTAACCATTGATTATTATAAACACCCAATGATATTACTTGGCCTATTTCAAATGTGTTCATTTCATTTGTTTAACAGCTAGACAAATTAATTAAAGATTAATTAAATAAATAAAATAACTACATTAGATTACTATTGAAACCTTCCTCCAGAGATGAGTTGAATCAAATAAAACCATGCTTACAACCTTCCCTGTTATGAAAGATCTAACCTTCCCAATATTATAAACACCATTGTTAACAATCCAACAGCTGTTAACACTTTATGGAAATTATTATTTACATTTGAACAGCTGTTAATTTTCCATTCATTTAAATCTCTCTCCATGTTATTCTTTTGGCCGAAAAACGTACTTTGAGGGCTTGAGGCCCACATACCCTACAGAGTGAAAATTATGAAGAATTAAGACATTATTGTAGAACTACGAGCAGAGGCAAATCGTTTGACACCTCAACTGTTTAAATTGGTCAAAAAATAAGGGAGGAGTCGCGTTGACAAAAAACTGCTTAACATATTATATTATAGGTGTTCTTTTCTTATACAAGTAGAACACTGTGTATGAGATTGGGTGGTCTATCACAGTTGTACTTATGGTGGAAGAAAATTATGTTATTTGGAGTGTTAAATATTTTGTTTAACAAAGTTGGTCCAACAAATACAAGTCACATATAATACCTTTGTTTGTAATACATAATTTTCTACCAATTTCATTATAGTACATGAGAAAAAACAAAAATTATTACTCTGTTATAAAGCTTGATTGGGATCAATAACTGTCTAAATCATTGACATAAATGTTTACCCACTTGATCATTTTTCAAATATTGAGAATATTTTTTAAAATTTTTTGGTTACATAAGTTTCACCAGTGTAAAGTTTCTAAATTAACTAATGTTATTAATATAAATCTTGTGTGAATTATAGTTTTTTTTTAACAGCAGAGCTTGGAAGTCAATGCAATGCTTTTTAACACGTGGAGTAAATATTATTTCTTATGTTTTTAATTTTCAGGCTGGACAAATTAGTATTCTGAAGTCTGTTTTTGTGACTTTCAAAATTAAATTTGTTTTTTATCTCTTTAAGCTTTTTACAAAATCATTATTAGCGTATAAAAATAGGCTTTTACAAGCTCTGTGTGATTTTTATGAGAATATTTTAGTTGAAGAAACAAACCTTAAAATTAGAAAAACGCATATGCATTTTTATTTATGGAGTAAACTACATTACTCAATTAATAGATAAATGTGGACTTTCTAATATGTTTTTACAATGGCTGGTAGGTGCCATTATAAGCTGGTTGGGTATGGACAAGTTTGTCTAAAACTTTGCTTTCTATATAAAACCTGTAAATAAAAACATGTCCAGCAAGTGGTTTGTCCCGTTTCCCAGAAAAAAATTTATTTGAGATTACATGCATATTCTTTTTTTCACCACAATTCCATCAAGAAATCAATCAAGATAACTCTTGATGTTAGCAGTTGAAAGGTTATGTTTTCTTAACATCTAATGGGATCGTACCTCATGATATGAAATGGCTAATCTCGATTATTGAGCAACTCTATACTCTTTACAAATAATCAATTTCATAGCCGTGACTTCGTTATTGTTTGCTGAACGGACAGCTGCTTTGGAATTTAGTAACAAAACTGCAGCTGTTTCTAGAATAAAACTTAAGAAATATATAATTAAAATAAAATATTTTGTCCCTTGAACCACTGAAATGTACAAATTTAAAATCATGTTTACAACACTTTTATTCAATTGAAAAATAATGTAAATATTAATAACAAATTTAAAAAGTCATCAATAATTAAATTCAGTAGTTATCACACACTTGCCAACTTATATAAAAACCCATATATATATTAAAGTTTTCCCACTTAATGTAAAAAATAACTTAATTAACTAAACTAAAGAAAAATTGGTGGGTTAATCATTGATAATTTCTAAAGCTACAACCCAGTCTTAGAACTCCCGCTGAACAAGCTGTGATGTCGAAGGGGTAACATGACTCCATGAAGGGAACTCTGACAGGAATGCTCTCATCTCCGGAGTGAAGGTTCTTTCGTCATGATAGTAGTGGCCTACTAGGCAGAAAACTGCAAAGGGTTCTGCAACCTCTCCTTCAATCTGCCATAACATAACTGTACATTAACACTGGGACACTTCAAAGTGAAACAGGTAGATGAAATAAATTTATCAATGAAAAATGCTGTATCTGGTTCAATTAGAATATTTTTTGTATCTAATCTTATATTCATATATTTCATATTAGTACATAACATTCATAGTATGAATAACAAGAATAGGAAAATTACTTAGAAAATTCAGATTGCTCTTTTGTTTTAATTTTTCAATTCTTGAAGCTAATTATCACATTTTGCCGACATTACATAGATTGATGTAGCAGTTTGTTGCACTGTATACTCTAGTGCAATCTAGAAAGCATCCTTTGCTACATAATCTTTTCACCTTCCTCATTATCAGCACCTCCTTGTTCATCCATATCAACATTCAGTTCACTCACAATTGAAAAATTGTCATGGTCACCAATATGATGGAAGGCCACACAATGATAGCAAAATACCAATCCCCACCCACTACATCAATAGCAGCAGTAATCGCTGGTTAGTTTAATACTATTGAATAAAGTTTAAAACACTTAAATTAAATCATTATTTAGCATTCAAATAACAATTAATAATAATAACACAATGAATAATAATTAAACAATAAATATCAATTAATCAAACTTGTACAGTTCATTGCAGTTTTTTTCAACTAATCACTGTTGCGGAAGTTGAGCATTTGAAGGCAGAAGTTAGTCACACCCATGAAGTAAGGTAGTGGTGGAACAATACCCCACTGCTGCTGGAACCACCACAAGGGCTAATTATAACACGAAGGTCGCTTACTGTCCGGCCCAATCATAGTAGTCTCAGCAACATCACCTCCTTCTAGCTACTCTTTTTATTTTTATTTTTTTATTTTATTTCCCACGGTTTAACCAATTTTACAAGTACAATAACATACAAGATGGCAGTCTATGATTCACGTTACTTACTATGATTATGAACTAAAACTGATAATCAAACACTTCAGTAACAACAATTTAAAATAGTCTGTGTACCGGGTCTTGGACCGGTACAGTTTCGTTTTTTCGTTGTTGTCTGCCAGGCTGCCTGAGATTCGCTTTTGCCCGGCGATTTGCGTACTTTGGTAGCCGTTGGCCCAGTCCGTTTCGTTCCGGGTTTCCAGCAGCTTCTGTCCGGTTGACCTGTCTGGTCAGTTGTCTTGTGCTGCCTGCAGAATCTAGTTATGTTTGGCTAGACAAACTAAAACGTAAGTGTTCATTTTGTGAGTTTTAATATCTAAGACACCCTTTTGGTGAAAATATTTTTGTTTCAATAATATTTAATCGTTCGTACTTGTGTTTTCAGAGTTTTGTTAAATTTATATTCTTTGTCTAGATGTTTTAAACCTAGGTTCGAGCCATGTGCTCATTGTTACCTTTTTGACTTTAATTGCTTTATTATCTCTGGTTTCAGATTTAATAGTAGTTCTGTATAATGTTTTGTTGAGCCTTTTTAAGTTGCAGTTACCGATTTACCATCTTTTTGTTCATGGACAATAACCTAGCCTATCTTTAGTTTGATTTTCATGTTATGACAGATTGCTCATCGTTTCAATAGCCTAGTTTCTCAGTTGTCATTTTTAGTTCCATATACGTATTAATTCTTTTATAATTTGTTAATTTGTAATTTGCTTAAATCTGTTTTCCAACATAAGTTTTCATAGCCTAAAGGTTATCTCGCCCTCCAATCATGTTATAAGTTTGTCTCTTCATGTTATGTTTTGTTAAATCAGGCACCCTTAGATTTTTAGTTGTTATGTGGTTAATATTTTGTTGTGATGGCTTGGACTGTATTTGATGTGCTGTGTGATGTGCCTTACAGTCCAGGGTCCTCGAGTGGGACATTTTCCCTCAGCCGGTCGTCCGGGCAAAGTTCTACCATCCACACTGCCAGCCTGGCCTGAGGACCATGTCTAGAGGCCATTGGTGACCCTGCTGCCCCACCTACATCTTTGGTATGAGTCTTCTGTCCTCAGGTCAGTGCTTTCCATGTTGTTTTCCCGGCGGCTGAGCTGGGGGTTTTGCTGTTCAAGTATTTATAAAGAAAAAAAAAAATGGAAGTGCTATATAATATAAAAGCGGAAAAAAAAAGTTTGTGGAACTATGTAATTGGTGACTAGGCCTAAAACTGTTTGGACAAAGTGAGAAAACAGCCATGGGGACTTATCTATTTTTTTTTATTTAAAAAAAAAAAAAAAAAAAGAAAAACTTGAAATACAAAAAGAACTTTTGGGGGTTAATATTTATTTATATTTATATTTCTTGTTATTAATTAATTAGTGTTATTTGTTGTTATATCTTTTTAGATTTTATAGTTGTTAGGTCCCTATGGTTAAGTTATGTGATTTATTTATATGTTAGGTCTAGTTATTGTTATTTATTTTTTTGTTAAGTGTATTAGGGGGGGGGGTTTTGAAGTGCATTTTACTCGAACGGTACCGTGTTAGATTTTCTTTTTAATTGTTTAATTTTTTAAACATTCACCAAAAGGGGATTATGGTGCTTTGCTTAATTTTTAATTCGGAGCTGCCCAGGGATTCCGGCTTACTCCCTGGCCCGGTGGAATCAAGGGATGCGGGCCAAATTGCCGGTGTATTGGTGATACCAAAAATTTTATAATTTTCTTCACTTTTAGTCGGGGCCTATTAAATTTTTCTTACGTTTTGGGGTGTCTCAGGCTAGGCTGCAGATAGGCCATGTAGTTGTTAATTTGTTAATTTTGGTATTTGTTGAGTTTGTTGTTCTTGTAGCTTTTGTGTGTTTTGTTAGTTATTTAAGTGCAAATTTTATATTGTGGCCTTCTGCCGTTTTGATTTATTAAATGATGGTTTTTTGGTAATAAATTAGTTTTGCTCAGCTGCCGAGTATTATTTTGACCCTCCAACTGCCACCCGTGATCCCATCGCTCGACTTGTTTCGAGCCATCCCCCGGTTGGCACGCTTTCCCGCTTTGGGGGGGGGGGATGGGTCTCAATTGGTAGCAGAGCGTGGGATCACGGGTGGCAGTCATTATCAATAGTTATAAAATACAACTATAAATACTTGCCAAATAAATGCTTGCCTTAGTGATTGATATGATTAATACATATTTTTATTACCACGATGAGTTGTAAAACAAATAATTTCAACTTTCAATACACAAATACAATGTAGACCAGTTTAATGATTTGCTAGAACTGCTGAAGGATATAATTAATTGCTATATAAACTACCTATAATTATGTATTTAAAAATAAATGTTTAGGGTTGAAATGAAATGTTTAGTCATTTTTGTTGGAAAAAATATCATCACCTTATTCAGCATGGTAGCATTCCACTTGTACAAGTCACAATGCCACTCCCTTCGAAATTCTACATGGCTACCCTCCTAACAATCCTTTGTCCAACTTGTGGAGGCTAGAGGATCTTCTACCTACGCCAGGTGCCACTGACGTAGTGTCCACGTGGCGGGCTGCTCGGCGCAACCTGCTACGTGCTAGAGAGAGAGTAAGGAGGAGGTATGATAAGGGTCGTACTCCTAACCCTTTTCAGGTTGGAGATCTGGTTCTTTGTCAGGCTCACCCGGTCAGTTCGGCCGCGGAACGAAGAGCTGCAAAGTTGTGCTATCGGTGGTCTGGTCCCCACCGCATCGACAGGTTTTTGTCACCGGTGACTGCTCTGCTGGTTGATCCCCAGTCAGGCAGGGTGTTTAGGAAAGCCCATGTGTCCCAGCTTAAGGCTTTCCGGGGAACGGTTGGTCCAGGAGTTGGTGTTCCTGGGGGTTTCTTGGGGCAAAGAGATTGATCACCTCTGCGCCCTAGGTGGCTGTTCTGAGAGAGTCTTCTTTCTCTCTTTTCTTGTCGGGCCCGACAGTCAGGGTAGTTTGCTCCCTGTTCGAGGGGTTTCCCCTCTTAGTTTCTCTTGGACGTCCTTGGAACACCACTCTTCGGAGGTCTTCGTCTTCTCTTGGTTCCCTGAGGTACCGAGTGTTTCTCCCTGCCTGGGTGTGTTGAGGTTTGCAGAGGGAGGTTGTACCGGGTCTTGGACCGGTACAGTTTCGTTTTTTTCGTTGTTGTCTGCCAGGCTGCCTGAGATTCGCTTTTGCCCGGCGATTTGCGTACTTTGGTAGCCGTTGGCCCAGTTCCGTTTCGTTCCGGGTTCCAGCAGCTTCTGTCCGGTTGACCTGTCTGGTCAGTTGTCTTGTGCTGCCTGCAGAATCTAGTTATGTTTGGCTAGACAAACTAAAACGTAAGTGTTCATTTTGTGAGTTTTAATATCTAAGCACCCTTTTGGTGAAAATATTTTGTTTCAATAATATTTAATCGTTCGTACTTGTGTTTTCAGAGTTTTGTTAAATTTATATTCTTTGTCTAGATGTTTTAACCTAGGTTCGAGCCATGTGCTCATTGTTACCTTTTTGACTTTAATTGCTTTATTATCTCTGGTTTCAGATTTAATAGTAGTTCTGTATAATGTTTTGTTGAGCCTTTTTAAGTTGCAGTTACCGATTTACCATCTTTTTGTTCATGGACAATAACCTAGCCTATCTTTAGTTTGATTTTCATGTTATGACAGATTGCTCATGTTTCAATAGCCTAGTTCTCAGTTTGTCATTTTTAGTTCCATATACGTAATTAATTCTTTTATAATTTGTTAATTTGTAATTTGTCTTAAATCTGTTTTCCAACATCATTTTTCATAGCCTAAAGTTAATCTCTCCCTCCAATCATGTATAAGTTTGTCTCTTCATGTTAAGTTTTGTTAAATCAGGCACCCTTATATTTTTAGTTGTTATGTGTAATATTTTGTTGTGATGGCTGGACTGTATTTGATGTGCTGTGTGTTGTGCCTTACAGTCCAGGGTCCTCGAGTGGGACATTTTCCCTCAGCCGGTCGTCCGGGCAAAGTTCTACCATCCACACTGCCAGCCTGGCCTGAGGACCATGTCTAGAGGCCATTGGTGACCCTGCTGCCCCACCTACATCTTTGGGGTATGAGTCTTCTGTCCTCAGGTCAGTGCTTTCCATGTTGTTTTCCCGGCGGCTGAGCTGGGGGTTTTGCTGTTCAAGTATTTATAAAGAAAAAAAAAATGGAAGTGCTATATAATATAAAAGCGGAAAAAAAAGTTTGTGGAACTATGTAATTGGTGACTAGGCCTAAAACTGTTTGGACAAAGTGAGAAAACAGCCATGGGGACTTATCTATTTCTTTTATTTAAAAAAAAAAAAAAGAAAAACTTGAAATACAAAAAGAACTTTTGGGGGTTAATATTTATTTATATTTATATTTCTTGTTATTAATTAATTAGTTTTATTTGTTGTTATATCTTTTTAGATTTTATAGTTGTTAGGTCCCTATGGTTAAGTTATGTGATTTATTTATATGTTTAGGTCTAGTTATTGTTATTTATTTTTTTGTTAAGTGTATTAGGGGGGGGGGGTTTTGAAGTGCATTTTTACTCGAACGGTACCGTGTTAGATTTTCTTTTTAATTGTTTAATTTTTTAAACATTCACCAAAAGGGGATTATGGTGCTTTGCTTAATTTTTAATTCGGAGCTGCCCAGGGATTCCGGCTTACTCCCTGGCCCGGTGGAATCAAGGGATGCGGGCCAAATTGCCGGTGTATTGGTGATACCAAAAATTTTATAATTTTCTTCACTTTTAGTCGGGGCCTATTAAATTTTTCTTACGTTTTGGGGTGTCTCAGGCTAGGCTGCAGATAGGCCATGTAGTTGTTAATTTGTTAATTTTGGTATTTGTTGAGTTTGTTGTTCTTGTAGCTTTTGTGTGTTTTGTTAGTTATTTAAGTGCAAATTTTATATTGTGGCCTTCTGCCGTTTTGATTTATTAAATGATGGTTTTTTGGTAATAAATTAGTTTTGCTCAGCTGCCGAGTGTTATTTTGACCCTCCAACTGCCACCCGTGATCCCATCGCTCGACTTGTTTTGAGCCATCCCCCGGTTGGCACGCTTTCCAGCTTTGGTGGGGGGATGGGTCTCAATTGGTAGCAGAGCGTGGGATCACGGGTGGCAGTCATTATCAATAGTTATAAAATACAACTATAAATACTTGCCAAATAAATGCTTGCCTTAGTGATTGATATGATTAATACATATTTTTATTACCACGATGAGTTGTAAAACAAATAATTTCAACTTTCAATACACAAATACAATGTAGACCAGTTTTAATGATTTGCTAGAACTGCTGAAGGATATAATTAATTGCTATATAAACTACCTATAATTATGTATTTAAAAATAAATGTTTAGGGTTGAAATGAAATGTTTAGTCATTTTTGTTGGAAAAAATATCATCACCTTATTCAGCATGGTAGCATTCCACTTGTACAAGTCACAATGCCACTCCCTTCGAGATTCTACATGGCTACCCTCCTAACAACCCTTTGTCCAACTTGTGGAGGCTAGAGGATCTTCTACCTACGCCAGGTGCCACTGACGTAGTGTCCACGTGGCGGGCTGCTCGGCGCAACCTGCTACGTGCTAGAGAGAGAGTGAGGAGGAGGTATGATAAGGGTCGTACTCCTAACCCTTTTCAGGTTGGAGATCTGGTTCTTTGTCAGGCTCACCCGGTCAGTTCGGCCGCGGAACGAAGAGCTGCAAAGTTGTGCTATCGGTGGTCTGGTCCCCACCGCATCGACAGGTTTTTGTCACCGGTGACTGCTCTGCTGGTTGATCCCCAGTCAGGCAGGGTGTTTAGGAAAGCCCATGTGTCCCAGCTTAAGGCTTTCCGGGGAACGGTTGGTCCAGGAGTTGGTGTTCCTGGGGGTTTCTTGGGGCAAAGAGATTGATCACCTCTGCGCCCTAGGTGGCTGTTCTGAGAGAGTCTTCTTTCTCTCTTTTCTTGTCGGGCCCGACAGTCAGGGTAGTTTGCTCCCTGTTCGAGGGGTTTCCCCTCTTAGTTTCTCTTGGACGTCCTTGGAACACCACTCTTCGGAGGTCTTCGTCTTCTCTTGGTTCCCTGAGGTACCGAGGGTTCTCCCCTGCCTGGGTGTGTTGAGGTTTGCAGAGGGAGGTTGTACCGGGTCTTGGACCGGTACAGTTTCGTTTTTTCGTTGTTGTCTGCCAGGCTGCCTGAGATTCGCTTTTGCCCGGCGATTTGCGTACTTTGGTAGCCGTTGGCCCAGTTCCGTTTCGTTCCGGGTTCCAGCAGCTTCTGTCCGGTTGACCTGTCTGGTCAGTTGTCTTGTGCTGCCTGCAGAATCTCGTTATGTTTGGCTAGACAAACTAAAACGTAAGTGTTCATTTTGTAAGTTTTAATATCTAAGCACCCTTTTGGTGAAAATATTTTGTTTCAATAATATTTAATCGTTCTTACTTGTGTTTTCAGAGTTTTGTTAAATTTATATTCTTTGTCTAGATGTTTTAACCTAGGTTCGAGCCATGTGCTCATTGTTACCTTTTTGACTTTAATTGCTTTATTATCTCTGGTTTCATATTTAATAGTAGTTCTGTATAATGTTTTGTTGAGCCTTTTTAAGTTGCAGTTACCGATTTACCATCTTTTTGTTCATGGACAATAACCTAGCCTATCTTTAGTTTGATTTTCATGTTATGACAGATTGCTCATGTTTCAATAGCCTAGTTCTCAGTTTGTCATTTTTAGTTCCATATACGTAATTAATTCTTTTATAATTTGTTAATTTGTAATTTGTCTTAAATCTGTTTTCCAACATCATTTTTCATAGCCTAAAGTTAATCTCTCCCTCCAATCATGTATAAGTTTGTCTCTTCATGTTAAGTTTTGTTAAATCAGGCACCCTTATATTTTTAGTTGTTATGTGTAATATTTTGTTGTGATGGCTGGACTGTATTTGATGTGCTGTGTGTTGTGCCTTACAGTCCAGGGTCCTCGAGTGGGACATTTTCCCTCAGCCGGTCGTCCGGGCAAAGTTCTACCATCCACACTGCCAGCCTGGCCTGAGGACCATGTCTAGAGGCCATTGGTGACCCTGCTGCCCCACCTACATCTTTGGGGTATGAGTCTTCTGTCCTCAGGTCAGTGCTTTCCATGTTGTTTTCCCGGCGGCTGAGCTGGGGGTTTTGCTGTTCAAGTATTTATAAAGAAAAAAAAATGGAAGTGCTATATAATATAAAAGCGGAAAAAAAAGTTTGTGGAACTATGTAATTGGTGACTAGGCCTAAAACTGTTTGGACAAAGTGAGAAAACAGCCATGGGGACTTATCTATTTTTTTTATTTAAAAAAAAAAAAAAAGAAAAACTTGAAATACAAAAAGAACTTTTGGGGGTTAATATTTATTTATATTTATATTTCTTGTTATTAATTAATTAGTTTTATTTGTTGTTATATCTTTTTAGATTTTATAGTTGTTAGGTCCCTATGGTTAAGTTATGTGATTTATTTATATGTTTAGGTCTAGTTATTGTTATTTATTTTTTTGTTAAGTGTATTAGGGGGGGGGGTTTTGAAGTGCATTTTTACTCGAACGGTACCGTGTTAGATTTTCTTTTTAATTGTTTAATTTTTTAAACTTTCACCAAAAGGGGATTATGGTGCTTTTGCTTAATTTTTAATTCGGAGCTGCCCAGGGATTCCGGCTTACTCCCTGGCCCGGTGGAATCAAGGGATTGCGGGCCTAAATTGCCGGTGTAATTGGTGATACCAAAAATTTTATAATTTTCTTCACTTTTATTTCGGGGCCTATTAAATTTTTTCTTACGTTTTGGGTGTCTCAGGCTAGGCTGCAGATAGGCCATGTAGTTGTTAATTTGTTAATTTTGGTATTTGTAGAGTTTGTTGATCTTGTAGCTTTTGTGTTTTTGTTAGTTATTTAAGTGCAAATTTTTATTGTGGCTTCTGCCGTTTTGTTTTAAAAAATGATGGTTTTTTGGTAAAAAATTAGTTTTGCTCGCTCCCCGAGTATTATTTTGACCCCCCCAACTGCACCGGGGGATCCCATCGCTCGACTTGTTTGACCCACCCCCGGTTGGGCACGCTTTCCGTTTGGGGGGGGGGGATGGGTCTATCTGAACAGACCAATTTATATAAGTGGAGTTTGTAACCCTTTATGAACAATACATAAATTCTACAAATTAGTAACAGCAACAAAAATTAATAAATAAAAACCCCAAGTAGAATATAAATTTGTAACGTTTTCCAATTTTAAAAATAAAAATAAATAAAAAATGTAGTAATAAATAACAATAGATAAAATGAAAAATATAAAAAGGTAACAATAAAAATTATATATAATACGTGAAGTTGGGGAGAAATGACTTTTGAAATTTCAGAGTGTTTAGGTGTAGGAAAAGTGCGAAAATGGGGAGACCATGCCCCCACGTAAACAGGTGTACCCTTTAACGCAGTACCTAAAAAAGGAAAATTCACTACATGGTTATTAAAAGTTAAATTTTGCAAGTGGGGGGGACCATGCCCCAACAACAAAAGTGGGGCCCTTTTTTAACGCAGCCACCAAGCCCCACTTCACAGAAACTAATCCACCAGAAACCAATTCCCAAATCCACTTGCACAAAAAAAGCTTACTCTTCATTGTTGTTAGCCGGGTAGGCCCAGACGTCAAAAAGTTCCCAAGGAGTAGGGGAAGAAATCCCCCAAATTGCAGGCTCGTTTTCCGCTCTCAGCATTCTGGGAATAGGATATGAAAAAGGGTTTTAGTTAGTATTTCTGTCCCTGATCTCAAAAAGGTAATGGATCTGAAACTGAGGGGCCTAAAGTTAAAACCCAGTTGTGCAAATGAGGACATCAATATCAACATTGTCAGTTTGTTAAGAAATAACTTACAGCAACTTGTGTCTATAAATCAGAGGCAATAAGCCTAGGTTGGTTTCAGTCAGCAATAGGGACCTCTCTATGGCTTCCATTTTTACACCCAGCATTGTCGGAGTGAGCCCAAATTTTTTACCCCAGTCTAAAAAAAAAAAGCCATCTTTCTTGTTGCCCCAAAACAAATGTATCAATGTGCGCCATGAATTCAAGTGCAAACCCCATAAGTACTCCGAGGTTCTTACAAGATCGCCCTTCAATGGGCTCCATCCCAGTACGGTCAAAAAAATTTGGGAGATTTCTTTTTCCAAAAAGTAATATTTTTTGGTTTTGTAGGTTGATTTTCATTTGGTTTAACCCCCCCTTGAGGAGTTGTGGAGAGGTTGCAGAAATCTAATACCCTCCTTGTTTTTTCTCCTGATAAGTTAACGTCGTCAGCAAACAACGAATAACTGACTCCCAGTTTACTACCAATGTCGTTGATGAATAGTACAAATAAGAATGGCATCAGCTGCCAAGAAGAATACATCTTCTGCATCAGCTGACTGAAAGGTTTGCAAATTTTGTAATATTTCTAATGGTGCTGACTGTAAACTTTCAGATTTCACTTGGTTTTTTCTTAACACTTGGATTCACTTTCATGTTATGCCTTGATTTTTGTTAAGACGTTTCCTTAATTTCATCCTAGGCTTGAGCAATTGTATGAATTGCATCTTTTATAGTACGACTTTTTATAGCCTGAAAAAAAATCACTACACTCATCTATTTTTTTTCTGCACCAAGCAAAAACATTTTCCTATATACTTCTCTTTACTTCCCCAGGGGCTCCTTGACCCAAGGGTTTTTAAAATCAAGGTAAAATACCAAAGCTGGGAGGTTTTTTTAAAATTTACTTATTAGTAAGAAGGCGAACGTCAAGATATGGGCGAATATGGATCTCGAATGAGTGTGATGAGTATAGATGGGCGAATGTAGTCATTGTTACAAGCTAAAGGCTGACTATTTTTTAGAAAGTATCACTAATTAATAGCCAAATGAACAGCCGGTGGTTATGAACTGATCCCTTTCAAAATTTTGTATGACTCTGATTGGGATCGAACTGAGAACAATAGCTTATGAACCTGGGATTTAACCAGCCACGCTACTAGTTTTTTTGTAGATTAGTAATTTGATTGGAAATTTTCCCTTTTAAACGTCACAAATCATAAAAAGTTTAAAAAAATTTAAAATAATTGCAATCCATCTATGTAGATTTTTGTGCTTGATAATAAACCAGCAGTGGCAATCTATTTACAATAGATGTTTAAAAGCCCTTGGCTTATGACATCTTGTGGCCACCACTTGCATTGCTACATAAAACAAATGCTATTCTGTTTTTTGCTAGCTTTGTGCTTAAAACAGCTTCATTTTTTGTAGCAGGAGTGGAGTCGGGGAACATTTTATAGATTACCTCAATTTATCAACGGTGTACAGTTGTTCAAATTCAAAGTTACTTTCAATAATAATTTGTTAAAATTTTGAACAAAGTCATTTGATGCTTCATTATCGGCCAATAGTTTCTCACATGCAATGAATGCATATCATGTTTTAAATGCCAGACAGAGCTCACTGGTGCCACCTTCCGCATTCTTGTCACCACACTCCAATTTTGTAAGTATTCCCCTTTTTCTTTTAAACAAGGGCCTGTAATGGAATTGTTTGCTCTTTTGACAAAACCTACACCCATACTTCATCATCTAAGAGCTCAGGTTTGGGTTATTTTAGGGTTTTCTTGTTCTTTAAATACATGCTTAAATTTCTTACCATTTTTTCAGTATTCCTTTATTGTTAACTCAACAATGCCTATTTCTGATGATAATTTTACAACAAACTTACCCTTATAAAGTATCTGGAGAATGCTAAACTTCTTTGATTGTGCAAGAAACGCATTTCCTGTTTTCTCTTCTGTCCAATAGCCATTGTTTAAAAACAGTTCAATCACTAAATAATCACACTTCACTTAAATAAAATGTACTTAAACTGGTTGTATACAATGAAATATGTAAAGAGAAAAAAATCTTCAGAACTAATATTGCAGGCCAATTCCATAGAAAAACTTATAAAAGGCCCTAGGGGACTAAAAACGTGACAAAAATACCCCCATTTTATTTGAAAAGAGGGTTGGCTACTTATATTGGCGGTGAGTGACAAACGTTCCACCACCAGTAGAGATCGAATTAGAGTGGTTCTACTGAATAGATATATTAAACTCTTCCTGCTATATTTAAACATTTGAGACAAGAACAATCTCAGACATTCTGTATACTGTGTTCACATTAAAATAAATAAATAAAATAATTTGTTAGTAAGTGATCTATAGTGTTTGAATAAGGTTACCTAAATATAAACAAAACTAAATACTATAAAATACTTAACTCTACAAAGTATGATGGACAAAAAAACATAACAGAATAAACAATTTGTGCATAAACAATTTCATTATTTATAAGCTCTGTTTGGTCCTTGATTGTTTGATTCAGCCTCTTGAAATGTACAAGTAGAACCTTGACGGCGCAAGATACGAGAGAGTATCTGAAAAGAATGTTTCACTGGAGTATAGAAAAAATGAAATGATTTTAAAAATTTGCTTTATGTAGCAGTGCAATTAGTGGCCATCTAAGTAGCCAAGGACTTAAATATTGCAATCCATCTATGCAGATTTTTGTGCTTGATAATAAACCAGTAGTGACAATATATTTACATGTTTAAAAGCCCTTGGCTTATTAGATTTGCCTATTATAAACAATGGCCACCACTTGCAATGGTGGCCACAAACAACAAACATTTGTTTGGTTTATTGATGTAGATTATTTAAAATTATTGTGATATTAGATGTCAAATGATTACCTGAAGGTCAAAGTGCACAGGCAGATGGTCAGGAGAAAGGCCCCTCACGTACGCTGCTACAAAGGCAGGTCTTCCGTCCCAGACTGCTGTGTGTGTGGGCTTGGGGAAAAGTAGAGGCCCGTTTACCAAGGCCATCGGCTTGGGCCACACCACTAGGTGCAAATGGTCAGGCCCTGCATAACATAAGTACTTGACACTTTAGTTTATCTATAATAACAAAATACTTAGCAGGACAAGACTGCAAAAATTGACAGCAAAAAATTTTTGTTTTTTTGGGGTTTTAAATTATGACCCCGGGTAGGCCATATAAATTAAAAGCTGGATATGAAATTACCATAAAAAAGTTGTGATTTTATTTTAGTAAATGCTTTGTGGTTACTTTTTGAAGACACTATGTAACTAATAAATTGTTTAATACTGAGCTGAAATATACAATTCGTACTAATGCACTCAAAATAGTGAAGCAATAGCAACTGAAATATCATACAACTCGTACTAATGCACTCAAAATAGCTCAATAGCAACTGAAAAAAAGACAGGCAAGATCATTGTTTTCTAAAATAGTGCAGACATCTGTTGAATGGAAAATCCTCATTACACCTCTTACTCTTCCTGACACTGTTAGCCTACGCACTAGAGAATGTTCATTCCTTTGTCTTTGTCACTGAGCTGATATCAGAGGTTCTAGATATCACAGGACTTGAAATGACAGGTTTTTACTACACCAGTAATACCTTATCTATATCAATAACTTATCAAACTATTGAAATTGCCCTGTTGTTTACCTGAAACGTTAAAGTGTAATCGTCTAACTTCATGAGAAGCATCTCTCTTGCTTATCGTTTTGTAACCAGCAAACTCCAAAAACGTTTGCTCATAAACTAATGGTGGATCTGCTTGTCCACGACATTTTTTGAATCCTGAAAACAAAACATTTTTATTTTTGATGGTATTTAAAATTAAGCTTGTAAAAAATTAACTAAGTGCAAATTTTTTTTAATTAATATTTTTATCTAATTTCCCAATACGGGTTTTCCATTATAACAAATTGCAAATTAGGTGTCAGTTGACTTATTATTTGCAAAATATTAGTTGTAAAGAAAATAAAAATACCTGTGCTTTAATTTGATAGTTATTACTCAATTATGATTTAATTGAATGTATACAACAAAATTTGTGTTATTAGGTTCAAATTCTAAATCGCTTTATTGTCCCCAAAAATCTTTTTACTGGCTTAGCTAATAAACAAGTGACATTGTCAGGATATTTTGTTAATCAAGTTATAACTTATGATTAATAATCTAACAATTCAACTAGGATATTAAAAAATATATTGTATTAATTACCATTTTTTTATGTATAAGAAGTCAAGCTTCAGTTATGCCGTCTTACAGGAAAATTATTGAAAAACTTTTTCCCCATATATTTGGGAATTTTTTCTATCAACTGTAAAAGATTGTTTGGAAACTGCATGTTATTTTAAAACTGTGTATTATATTCATGCTTAACATAATAATTTTGAAAACTATTGTAATTTCTCCGTACTTGTTCTAACATTTTTAAAATGTACAAACTTGGTACAGTCAAGATTTTATACTGTTCAAAAATTGGTTTTTAGGATGAGCTATATAGTGCAAATGTAAAATTTCTGTCTTAAAATTTTTTTATGAATTTTGGTGGGAAATATCTATTACAAAAAAGTGAAATTTGGGTAATAATCAACAAAATTGCTGAGAGTATACACCATA
The DNA here is from genome assembly GCA_035578905.1 of Stictocephala bisonia. Taxonomy (NCBI): domain Eukaryota; kingdom Metazoa; phylum Arthropoda; class Insecta; order Hemiptera; family Membracidae; genus Stictocephala; species Stictocephala bisonia. The sequence goes on along the minus strand of JAQJVL010000550.1, from coordinate 12,803 downwards.
TACATTATTAAAAGCTGTGCTGATTTATTAGTTGAACCCTAACTTCACATCTGTCATTAAATAAGAGTTTGTTTTTAGAAAAGTGGAAGCAAGTAAAAGTGATTGCCATCTTTAAGTAGGAAGAAAGGGACATAATAAATAATGTTCCATTTCAATACTGTCAGCCTCTGCAAAAGTGTTAGAGTAAATTTTATATTAGAAGCTGATTGAACATGTAAAATGATATATATCGTCCAGACAGCATGACATTTTCCTGTTAGATTTATCAATTCAAACTTACTGAACACTATATCCCTAGGTTAGATGATGGTGATTTGATTTATAAAGATTTTGAAAAGGCTGTCAACAAGGCTGGTCATCTGTATTACTATCTAGTTTGAATTATTTTGATTTGTCATAACCTCTGATAAAACTGTTTGGTTCTCATCTCCAAGGCAGGAGACAGTTTCTCTTGAAGAAGCTTTATCTAATGATTTTCAAGTGAACTTTGGTGTTCCTCAGGGATAAAATCTGAGCCCTCTGAGGAACTCTCAGGGTTCCATGCTATTCCTATTTGTTTTTATTATTGATTAATGATTTGTCTAGGAGGGGTTTTGGGTTTTTTTGTTTTGTCTTACATGTTAAAACAGGCACAATCAACTTAGACGAAGAAATCTTGTGACTTAAATGTTTAACCTTAAATGAGGGTAAAACTCAACAAATTTTATTTAGCTTGAGATTAAACTGAAGATGGTAAGGTGCGGTAATTTATAAGAAAATGTAGAATGTTTAGAAAAAAATAATTAACATTCGTAATATGAGTTACATGTATAATAATAGAAAAAATTCATACCCCAACAGAATTCTCAAGATTAACCAAACAATCAGCAGTCATTCTGTTGTGGACTTAAACTCTAGACCTGTAGCCAGCACCTGTCAAGGGTTCTGAAAATGTTATATGTAGTGCGCAGTCAGCATTCTCGACGGATGTTGATTTTGTTCAACTATAACGAATGAAAACTTCTGGTTATTGTAATGATTTTGTCACCAATTGATTTGAGTTTGAAGTTTGACATTTTGCTGTGGACATACCAGTAGTCTTTTTTTAAATCATAAAAAATACTAAATACTGAAGTTTAATATAATATTTATCACAAAATAAAAAAAAATAGACTTGAATATGGATTTTGAATAAGTGTGATAAGTGAATGTAGTCTTTGTTACAACTAAGGTTGACTATTCCTTATAATATAATAGCCTAATGAGAAATGAACAGCTGAAGAAATATTGAAAAAAAATATTGAAGAAAATTGAAAATTGTTATTAATAACATTCGTATGAACAAAATTGAGTTAACAGCCTCAGAACAAGACAAAGAACACTTATATGCATGAAATTGAAAAGTTATCCTAGAACAAGGCAAAGATATGCATGAAATAGAGCTAAAAATTCTAGAACAAGCCAAAAGAACATTTACATGTATTAAAATTGATAATGCATTGCCTCCGGGGCCGCTTGCTAATTAAATTTTTGGTTTTATTTCCTTTTATTCAGCAAGTGGCCCAACCATCGTAAAAGGTGTGGTTTGACTACCTCATGTCGACGTATTGGGCCACTTGACTGAATATAAGGTGATATAAAACTCTAATTAAAATTGAGTTAAGAAGACACATTTTAAATTAGGTTATTTTCATAACCTAGGATTTTCTTCTCTTAAAATACATGAGAGAATGATAAGCATTGTGATATGTTCAAATATGTTAGGTGAGAGATTTATCAAAAGTACCAGAACATTATGACTAAATTATCTTATTTATATCTTGAAGTAAATTTTGCCAAAAATTGTAATTGTAAATAAATAATATACAAGAGGGTGAAAAAATTAAAAATTAAAATGACTCACTTGTCCAAGACAAATTTCCATGAAAGCACTGGAATTCCACAGAAAAGCTCTTCACAATTTTCAGATACACTTTGAGCCTCAGCCATTCTAGGCATCACCTTATCTATTTCATAAATTCTGCGATCTAAATTGATTACGAAGAATCCTGATTCTTGTCTCCTTACAGACCCTGAGCTCCCATAATAGGTTTGCTCTGAGTGCTGGAAAAAAACATTAATATTGTCAAACATAGATAAATCAGTGACCAATATCTTTGATAGCTGAAACAAAAATATAAACATAAAATCTTTCCAAATCTCTGAAAGGGTTTTTAAAGAACAGTACAGAAATGTCAACAACACAATTTTTACAATATAGTATAAATTTTTAAAAATACAATATATAAATATATTGAAATTTTTTTGTTAATCCCCCCGGGTTTAGGAAAGGGGAGGTTTGGGTTTACGAAATCGATCACCATAAAGCCGCTTTCCACAGGGCGTGGCACGCTGTCGTGATCACGATTGTGGAAGAGACCCTGTGAACGATGTGTAGTGAGTTTGCCTCAGTAGCCTCCGAAAAATGGAGGTTCACGACTGCTCCGCTCCATACAAAAAGTGTTTGTTTTGAAGCGTTGAATACGACAGTTGCCATCCAAATTGTGAGGTCGACAGTTTTTATTTAGTGGGGTTTAAGTAGTTTTTTTAGTTGTGAGCCTTTTATTTTTTATGTGGGCAAGATGTTGATCAAGAGTAGTGAAGTTACAGGAACAAAAGAAACAAATTTGTTCATCGAATTGTATGCAAGTGAGAGAGTGCTATATGATTCGACCTGCAAAGCCTACAAAGACAGGGATTTAAGATTGGCCGCAGCGAAAAGAATTAGTGAAGCAATGGGGATTGACGGATTTGGACCGAAAGAGGTCATTAATAAATTTAAGAACCTTAGAAGTTCATATTGTCAAGAGCTGAAGAAAATAGCTGACACTGAAAGATCTGGAAGTGGAACTGACGATGTGTACGTACCGAAGGTAGTTTGGTTCGAGAACATGAATTCCTTCATCCGACCGTTTGTTCAACAACGGACAACCAAATCGAATTTGGTAAGTAAAATTCAATAACTAATTACTCAATGTTACGTCAACGTTAATTTTTAACTTCGATTAGCACATCGTTGATATATTTATCTACGCTAACTTTAATCTACAAGCCAAAATAAAATGCATACAGTAATTAACGCGGTAGATAACCTTCTATACAGGGTGTCTGTTTAGTATGTTGCCAAACTTTAATTTATAGTTATTTCCGACAAAATGAGTAACAAAGTTCCTATAAACATAGGCCCTAAAATGCCTCGTCATCCGTCTGTCTGTCTGTATGGGTTTTCATTGAAAAAATCATAACTTGAAAACCGCTTAAGATATGTTTTATACAAAGAACATTTATACTTTAGAGGTCTATTGACCAATGAAGATTTGATGTACCTTGCACTTTTTCAAGAGTGCGGCCATTCTAATCATTCACTAAAACATAACTCGAAAACCTGATAATAAAATAAAATTTACACGAATAATAATTTAAAGTACATTGTATTACAAATAAAATTACATCAAAAGTTTTAAAATCTGATGAACAATAAACAAGATATGACTTTTTAAGTTTATTAAATTGCGTAACAGATACCCAGTATATGTACATAAGTCACATACAACAAAATATCATATTTTCTTACCTCAGAAAGTTCAAATATAATGTAACAATATTGTAATGCATTTATCAGATTAAATTTAATTCATTTTAAAATTTGATAAGATATTTTTAAGTATACCAATTTAGTTAACGTTTTAAAAAATTGAACATATTTAGTAAGATTAAAATTCGTATGGCAAAAAATTATCAAAAGTAATTTTATAAATATTAGGAGTGGCTATATTTGAACTGCAGTAATCACGCCCAGATATGTTGGATGTTTAAATGTAAATACAATTTCTGGTTATGTATTATGTTAAACAAATCCTTCTCTTTTCATATATGTAAAACATGTATATTTTAGACTGTTCACCCTTTCTTATATTATGTATAGAGTATGGAGGTTACTCACTTGTTGCAGCATCGATAGCATCACTGACTAGTCTCTATTGCCAGGGCACTTGCTCCCTCGTTGTTGAAGTAATCACGGTACTTGTCTCGAGTCTGTTGTGCTTGTCGTTGTGGATTTCTGCTGTTATTCGCGGAAGGGTCCCTGCAAGCTGCCAGTTTGGGGTTTGACGCCAGGAGCCAGGGATGATGCGATGGTTTTCATCTTCGTAGTCTATCAAAACCACTGGAAACGTACGTGGGGTTTTGTTTTCCCGTAACCAATTGTGTAAAGAACAACAGGCGAGGACTACATCATCAACCGACTCAATTTTCAATGATATTGGTCTTTCAAAAATTCTGAATTTACTAACAAGAATACCGAAAGTGTTTTCTATCACTCTTCGAGCCCTTGACAGTCTATAGTTGTAGATTCGCTCCTCTTGGGTCATATTACGCCGACTATAGGGTTTCATCAAATATGTTTTTAAAGGAAATGCATCATATCCTACAATGACAAAGTCTCTGGGCATATTTAAGCTATTCGTCTCCAAAGCTGCATGTAATGAGCTACTTTGAAAATGCCACCATCAGAACCTCTTCCTTTTGCACCCACGTCAAGATACAGAAAATTGTAATTGGCGTCAGCTACCGCCAGTAGTACAATGCTGAAACTGTTCTTGTAGTTGTAAAAATCCGATCCACTGTGTGAAGGGGCTCGTATAATCACATGTTTTCCATCGAGACTTCCTGCACAACCAGGGAAATTCCAGCGCTCTCTGAAGTTATATTCAACGTTCTTCCACTCATCTTCAGTACATGGTACCTGAAAAAAATACATCTTGTAATTTTCTATTTCAGATGATGCCAGCGAATCCAATTAGTCCGCACTCAGTTGATGATGATCAGCAGGAACACTCTATCGACATCTGCAGTGAAAATACACCAAATACAGCAAGCCATTCCAAGAGCACTGTCACTCCAGATGCTATAAATACTACAATGCAAAGTGAAACAACGGAGCAGGCTTCAGCGACACCACATGGTAAACTGAAAACCCCACCTGAACCATCGCCATCTCAGAGGAAGAAAATAGCTCAAGATCCCCAAATTAACTACGTGAGTAGTGCCATACAAAAGTTGAATGAAATTTCAACTCGTGCTGCTCAAATTCCAAAAGAAGACTGCTATGACTATTTTGGAAAATATGTGGCATCTATGCTGCGGAACATAGGACCACCAACTGCAATGAGGCTGCAAGACCAAATAACTCGTCTCGTAACACAAGCAATGTGCCCACCATCCAATTCCCTGGAGCCGACCACCCTCATCCAACGAATTATCGAATGACAACACATCCCTTGGTGGCACAAGTGACTATTCTGATAATTTCACATACGAATTTTTGTAATTATTAATAAGAACATGGTTTTTGTTATTTTGATAACTTAATACTAACTTTAGTATGTAGGTTAATATAACTATTGTAATTATTAACATCAATTAAACTTACTTTTATGAATTCTTCGAGTTCTTTGATAATAGCCTTGCATGTTTCTGGTATAAATTTGCTTATCGTGTTTTTTTGGTACACGAAACAAATATTCCAAACTTTTGAAAGAGTCCCCAGTAGCTAAGTAGCGTAGAGTAACTTGCAGTTTTATTTTAGGACTCAGAGCTTGCCTCATGTTGGTGTCTGATTTTAAAATATGTTTAGTTACACGTTCCAATAGATAATCGAACTGTTCTTCAGGCATTCGTAAAAAGTTTTTAAAATCTTCATGTTGATTACTCCTTAGCTCATAATCAACCAAATTTTGAGCCTCCGAACTTCTTTTCAGTATCCACTTCCTCACCCAATAAACGCCTCTTCTTCCGTTTTCTTATCAGTTCATGTGACTTTAATCTTTCACCTAAAATAGCACTGAAGGTGGAACACAAAACTGCACAACTTTCGGGCTAGGAGCACGTTCATCGCGGTCGGCTTCGCAAGGAAAACTGAATCGTGAATTTGACTGTGTGTGAACAGCCCACGACAGTCAGCTGGTTCACTGCCTATCCCTACTCCAGTCGTGAGCCACGCCAGTGAGTACGAAAGAGTGGCACGATTTCGTATTTTTGCCCCGTGGGAACGCGGCTTGATATTCGTGCATTTTGTACTTGTATTGTAATATATTTATACATTTTGTCCTTATATTGTAATAAATTTGTGTTATGTGACATTTACTTGTACTGTACATATATACACACGTATTATGCTAATTAAAAAACTATTTTTAAAGAAAGCAAAAATATCAGATTATATTTATGTTGCTAAAACATCAGCTTTTAACAGGGTGGTAATCTGCTAGTTACTGCTGGGAACATAAATAATAACTCTTGTATTTAAAGAACTTCATATGTTCATGCAGCAAAGCCAACTTCCACAGTTCCTTGCCGGTCTTCGTATGATCAGGGCTCTGGAATGGGTTATTCACAGAAAACAAATTTTAATTTTATTTCTTGTGCATCTCATAAAATGGACCACTTTAACGTCCAACACTCTAGTGTATAACTTGACACTATGCGAATAGTATATTTTTCACTGTCACAGTGGACAAGGTTGAAATAACTGCACTTCAATATCACAAAACACAACAATTTTTTTCTGTATTAATCACCACAGAATACAATATGATCCACTGTTAGGATCGTCGTCTCTTTCAACTTGTTAACGGTAGGTTTACCCGTTTTTCAACTGAAGAACTTCAAGTAACTGTGTATGACTGACTCCCCGAGCGAGTCTCCGCCCTTATATAGTGTCCATCAAATGTTCTAGAAAAAGGTGTCAGCTGATTTTACCACGACTACATGGATTTTTTAGGTGTTTTTTAAGTTACAACTGTTTACGGTAATCATTGGATTTTCACATAAAACTTAATTTGCAACTAGTCAACAGATTATTTAAAAATATATCAACTCAATGTTATTTACATGAAAATAAAATTAAGTAAATTAATTAAAAAACCAATTACAGTTGGTCACTGGAACCTTTGAAAAGGATTGTTATTTAGTGGTTTAGTTGCATATTTTACAGGTACCATTCTTTCAATTAAACAATCAATATAGTGTTTTCATAGCTAAAGAACCTATTTATAATTGTTTTTAACAAAGGCTAATATTCACAATAGCCTAAAATACATCAGTGTCATGATGTTCCGGAACAACTGATAAAGACTAGTCTAAACTAAATTCTGCAAATCTAAAATTATTTACATTGAAGGTAATATAAAAGTAACAAAGTTAATAAAATCCTATGCTACATATTGTGAGAGTATTGAGGGTTTTCATAATACTTGGGCTAAGATAAAATAAACTATTAGGCCTAACGCTAACCTACGTCAACTTGAATAAGTCTCTACAAGTGCTCTGTTTCTTATCCAGAAAAAATCTGTAGATCTTGCTTCCAAACCTCACTGAAATCACAAATAGTCATTTTTATTGACATATGACACAAGTGGTAATCTCAGGAAATATTATTCTATTAAACTGAAATATTTTTAATTTGTTACAAAACATTAACAACCAGGAGTTGGTATATAATTTATCAGCAGACATTTTAGTTCTACTGACATGTATATCAATTATTGGCTTGACTCTTTTACTACTAAGGTGTTGTTATTTATTTTGTTTATTATTATTATTTTGTCAGTATATTACCAATTAGTTCATTGGGTGAAAAATGCCTGGAAGTGATATTTGCACTAAATATATTTCAGAGTTAAGTCAAGCCTCGCATAATGTATCAGTGTATAAATGGTAAATAAGTATAAAATCAATCAGCATACATATAAAAAAATATTATACAATCGAGTTATCAAAAACAACAAAGGCTCTATAGCAAGACTTGTCTGAGATTTGTTGTATTATTCAGTGCTGAGAAAAAGTTATTTCACTAAATTTATGACAGTAAATGATGTTTTTGTACACAAAAAATTAAAAAATGATAACAATTTAAATTAAACTTACATAGCTTAACACAGAAATAAGTAAGGAATGTTTTCATGATATTTTTATTTTTCTACAATTAGCTGCTATTATGCAGTCTACAATAGATAACCTAGACTTCTCTAGCAGTGTCAGGATCAGTGGAAACCAATGGACTAACTGGTTGGTATTAAGGTACTGAATAGAACCTATCACCTAAATTCCTATAACTTAGCCCTCAAATAACTGATTCCAGCTTATGGCACACTGTGTTTTAAAGTAATGTTCTATTAGCACGATTTGCCAGTTTGAGAGTTAAGCTTTTAAATTTACTATATTTTATTTGTAATTTTAATAATAATATGTGACAGGTCCTGTTCTCAGTTGTTTAATACCAACACAACCTGCTCAATGGTTGCCAACGATGTGGACACTACTAGAGGAGTCTGGCGTATCTGTGTTGAGGTAGTCAGGGTTTGGATGTTGTGTGGGAAAGATAACTGAGCATCAGGCTTGTCATTAGCTGAAAATCAAACCAATACTCTGTGGTTCGGATTCCAAATAATCCACAGGTAAGTCCTTTAGTTTTACTGGTTTCTAAGGAACAGACGACAAGCTGTGTTGGCATCTCATATCTGAATAACTTTGTATTGTAGCTGCCATAGTTGAGAGATCAAAAATTTGTGACAGTCCAGCTACCAGATTTGTTGCTTGTTTAGAACTTCCCGGGGGTAGACATAGCTTTTAAGATTAGCTGTGGATGCAAACAACATCACCCCCCCCCCTCTAAATGGTTTAACCCGGGATCAGTCGCACTATTAGAACCGTTCTAACAAAAATTTTCGCTTAGAAAGAAATTTTTTTGTTTTATTTATTACAAATTTCATATTTTTAATATGCCTTGAGGAACTCTTTCTGGATGTATTTCAGGTGGTTTCATGATGACTCATAGTCTAGCAGTGGTGGGGGGAACTGTTTTTATAGCGCGCCGCAGTACAGTTAGTGTCGTTCTAGACGCGCGACCGATCACGTGGCAGTGTGGTGTAGAGCCATTCTAACGGCACGACCTATCGCGTTACTTTTATAATTGCTTCTTTAAATTTTTTGTTGTTGTGATATCGGTGTATTATTTAGTTGTAGGATATTGTATATGTGTATTGTGTTGTAAATATTGTATACATTTTTTTTGTATATATTTTTTTGAAAATGGCAGAGAAGCCAATCGAAGAAGACATTTTGAATTGGTTGCAAGAAGATGAAGAAAGCAATGTGGAATTTGCATTTAGGGATAACGATTCAAATAGTGATGGTCCTTCTGAACATTTTGAATATTGCACTGATACAGAACAGTCAGGATTAAGTGATCAAGACGAACCTATGATAATAGACGATAATGTAACTGGTCGTGAAGAAACAAATTCAACACTAGTGACTGTACAAAGTTTGAACAATCCCAAATATGTAGGTAGAGATAATATTACTAGTTGGTATGTCCACATATCTAATAAAAATGCAACAAAAACACTGAGACAGAACATTATTTCTAAACTGCCGGGTGTGAAAGGAAATGCTAAGAATTGTAAATCAATATTGGAATGTTGGAAAATATTGTTTCCTGACGACATGATTGAAAATATTACAAAATATACAAATGACAGTCTTAGAGAAATGAGAGCTAATTATTCCCGTGATAGAGATTGTCCCATGACCAACACTGAAGAAATTTATGCATTTTTTGGAATTCTTTACATGCTAGGAGTAAAGAAAGCAAACCATCTGCGAACGTCAGAAATGTGGGCCCAAGATGGTACTGCACCTGATTACTTCAGAGCTATTATGAGTAAGCGGAGATTCCACACACTTCTAAGAGCTATTAGATTTGACAACAAAGCTTAAAGAAATAATCAAGACAACTGTTCACCCATACGGGACATTTTTGAACAATTTGTGAAGAAGTCTATGGAGAGCTATATGCCTGGAGAATACTGGACTCTAGATGAAATGTTGGAGGGTTTTAGGGGAAGATGTAAATTCCGCCAATATATTAGTAATAAACCCGATAAGTATGGTGTGAAAATTTATGCCTTAGTCGATTCAAGAACTTTCTATACAGTTAAAATGGAAATTTATGGAGGGAAGCAGCCAAAATGACCTTATGATGTTCCAAATGATGTAAATAGTGTAGTCAAAAGAATGATTGAGCCTATTGATAACAGTGGACGAAATCTAACAACTGATAATTATTACACATCAGTGACGCTGGCTAATGACCTGTACATGAATCATAAAATAACGTTAGTTGGTACAGTGAAAAAGAACAAACCCCAACTACCTCTTGAGTTACTGAATACAAAAAATAGATCAGAAAAAAGCGCAATTTTTGGCTTTGGATTCGGACTAAACAAAACACTAATATTGTCTTATGTACCAAAAAAGAATAAAAATGTAATCATGCTTTCAACGCTTCACAGTGATGATGATATTGATTTGGATGGTGAGGATAAAAAGCCTGAGGTAATCAATTTCTACAACATGACAAAAGGTGGAGTCGACGTCGTTGACCGGATGAAGAAAGAGTACTCTGTGAAAAGAATAAGTAATAGATGGCCATTGACTATTTTCCAAGGACTTTTAAATGTGGGTACAATAAATAGCCAAATCATATATACTGCTAATACAGGAAAAACAATGCCTAGAAGACTATTTATTACAGAACTGGCCAAGGATCTAGCAAAGCGTCACCTATCTCAATGTGCTTCCATTGAGAGCTTACGAATACAACTGAAGCAGACCATCACAAAGATTGTGGGACCTGTCGCAAGACCTCAACCTATTGCAGGTAAATACAATATTATTTATAGATATGTTAACTGTTCTTTAGGAATTACTTTACAAAAAGTCTGAATTTACTAAACTTATAAAATAATACCAAGAGTGTACCAACACTTTCTTAGTGGTTTTTACCATTATTCACTAACACTTATTTTTCAAGTTTTCAAAACTAATTTGTCAAAATTTTTGAAAATTGTAGATTCGTTGTAAATTTACGCTATTAGTAAAACAATGAATCTAGATTATTTATTTAATTTTACATTTTATGGAACTAAAATGAAAAAAATCATTCTTGTAAAAAAGGTGACAAACTTCTATATTTTCAGGAAATCCAGGAGAAAAATTAAGATGTAGCTACTGCCCTAAAAGAAAAAACAGATTTACACAGAAAGTCTGCTGCACATGTCAAAAACCTATATGCACAGAACACGTCGGCTTGACAGAAATGAAGTGCATTGAATGTGTTCCATAAAATGTTGCGTTCTGTTCACTATATCTATTGAATAATAATACTGTACTTATTATGTTATACTTTTAGCTAATAAAACAATGGTTTAATTTTAATTGCATTGAAGTTTTATTTCAAAAGTCATTACAGTTAAAACTAACATTCTTCTTAAGATTTTAGGGTAAAAAATAGTCGAATTATAATAAAAAAACACAATTAAGAACTACTATACATTGTATAATAAACATCATGGACTGAACTTAGGATTGTGTAAAGAACTTTCTAATTTTAATTCAAAATATTATGGTAACATTGAAAAAACCGGATGTTAGAATCACCCTATACGCGCGACCGATCACGGAAGTGGAGTATGCGCGACCGATCCCGGGTTATTGGATTGGATTTGTTTTGTGACAGAACACTTTTAATTTTTTTAACATATACAACATGACTTTTGGATCTTAATCCAAATATATATTACAGCTTCTTTTAAATTAATAAATGGTAGTTGACAAAAAACCATATGATATATATATATATATATATATATATATATATATATATATGTCTGACTAATAATATGTAAAAAACTTACAACGACAAAAATCCTTTGGGGTGTGGGACTGGAGATGCTGCTGTGGTATGGAAAGCCCACTGTTGTATGCACAGCTGCCAATATAGCTGCCACATACACTATCAGCAGTGAGAGGAAGATGGACCAAGGCCTTCGAACTAATACCATCAGAGGCACCTGAAACCACAACAACCTCATTCCACGATTCCCAAATATGACAAATTGGTATTTATAGAACATGATTAAACAGTATATAAACAGAGTTAACTAGAGCACCCCCTGCACATTTCACACTCTTGCTTAACTTGGTCTTCAGCCTCGATCCATTGCTCCTAACTTCACACACTGCGCTCAGTCTACAAGAACTTTCAGCCTTAGTTAACATTCCAAATGCCACTCTCGTACCTACCTTAGCCCAAGACCTTAGTGTACCATTATTCAAGTTGATGAATAATAGCCAGTGTTTTGACTCAGTGGCAAAGACTTCAGACTGCAGAGGGCCTAGTCCAAGGTTTGAATCCCCAACCAAGTTAATGGACGGTATTTCACTCCTTGGATAAAGTTTACACACAGGCCTGTAGATCCATGTGAACTGGCGAATAAAGTAGTAAAACGCCATAGAGTATCAGTTAAAACTATTTAAAAAAATATACATAATAATTTAAGAACTAGGATTTCTTTTTTTACTTAAAAAAAAAGAATTAGGGTCATCTCAAAAGTAAGTTATACTATACTATTTCAGACGGATATGAAAAATATGAAAGTCATTTGGCAAGGGGAGTAAGGTGAATATAAAAAAACATCCCATCGAACATCATCAAGCAAGGTTTGTGTCTTTCGAGCACTGTGTGAGCAAATGTTGGTATAGAACAAGGACATTTTTTTTGTCAAATTTCCTCTTCTTTTGTTTTGAATTGCTCTTCTTGGTTGATGCAATAACACAAAATCGATCTGCTGTTTTTGTGATCCCATGAGGAAGGTAGTTAATCAATAACACACCCTTTTACAGTGCTGCCACTAGGCCCAGATACAAATACTCTGTGACTC
>JAQJVL010000549.1:501304-571160 GCA_035578905.1 Stictocephala bisonia | reverse complement strand
GTTTTTCCCAAACCCCACCCCCTTGGCAAGGGGCCCCAGCCAGCCATCACCAGACAAGGGTTGGACAGTTTCACAACACCTCTGCCCGACGCCTTCCTTCAAAGTGAGTCCACTTTACAAGTTGTCAATCTTTCCATTCCAAACTATCATATCTCGCTCTCCTTTTCCTTTCCCTTTCGCTCACAGTAAACCCCCCCCCCCAAGCTCATCAACCCATGACACAGAACAGCTGTTCACTCTCCTTTTCAAACAACACCAATGTCAATATTGTCCCTTTAACTTTGCGCTACCATCCTGTTACTGTCAATATTATCATTATTATTATTACCATAGTTATTTATAATTATTAACATCCCAATTTCAATACTGCCAATACTTTATTTACAAAATGGCCCCAACAGACAATGATGAAAACAACCCAACAGAACTCAGAAATTTAGTATCTAGGAGGGGAAAATCAAAATCAAAATTGACTGATTCAAAACATTTTTAAAACATGCATAACTTCCCAACATATTGCACAATTAAGTAGGCGTCTGGTCAAAATTGAAGAAGTGTGGTCTGAGTTTGAAACCATCCAAACTCAGATTGAACTCTTAGACGACAGCCCCACACAACTGGAAGAAAGAGAACTTTTTGAAGACATGTTTTACGATATATGTGCCCAAGCCGATACATTCATTAAGGACAATAACACACCCACTCAAGGGTCATTTCATGTCAGATCAACACACTTAAAATTAAAATTTTACCTCACCATTTTAGATTTGGCTCAAATTTGGAACACTTATAGTAGGTGTTAAAACTAAACAAAATTCCAAATTTCAAATTTTTATCTCAAGCCGTTTCCGAAATATGGCTATGTAAAGTTTTCAAAAATTTGCCGAAAAAGGGTAAACGTACTTTTCTTAAATTGCTCTAGGACCTGCACTAATTGAGATAGAGAGCTGGGAGTGGTGTAATTTTTTCAGCATTTCACTTGCTCTTTCCATTGATGTTAACTTGACATAGGTTGTCAGAAAAAGTTTTTTGTCAAAATACAAGTTTGAATTTTGAGTTAACATTTGTCAAAAAGTACATAATTTAAAATTTTCAAAAAAATTCCATAAATTCTAAGTACTTTTGTCTATCACATAGTAAAATATTATTATGGGATGATAATGGGTTCATTGTTAAAAAATAATATTACTGAAGCTGGTTTTTCCCTGAAACCGTTTTGGTTGCAAGGCTGCTGTATACCTTTGAAACAGATAACCAGATATTTTTGCTTCAACCAAAATTATTAAAATTATAGTTCTTAACTAATATGGCATAATTTAAAATATAAATAATTGGAAACATTAACATGAATACATAGGCTATATATTATTAAAAAATAATAATGAGGTTTAAAATTTATTTATTTTTAAATATTAATTTAGAAGTAAATATAAGCCTCTGGTCTATATTAATATACAATGTATGATCCCAACAGATAGTACAAATAAATGTACATTCCATTTTGCTAAGACTTGAGCCAATCTCTGCAGGTTGGAACAAGTGGGCTGTTATCTGTGCAAGTTGCAACAGGCATGATTCTACACTGCCTGTCTGTACACTCAGTCAGTTACTAAACTCTTTGCTGAGAGGATGTGTTCTGTGAGTGAATACCTCATTGAGAAAATACCTCATTTGTGTTTATAAAAGTGCTTAGTGTTTGCTTTTAACTTTTAATGTAAATATATTGTATAAATGTTATTATTTTTAGTAGTTTATTTATTTTATAGCAAGATTATAAATTGAAAAGTTGTTTTTAAGTGTTTACTTCAAAATGGAACATAATAAAAGTGTATCAGAGCGGTGAGAGTGCAATGTTGTAATCCTTTGATTAAACCAAATCATTTTATTAGGGACAGAAAAAAACTGAGAATTGTCACAATCTTGGATGATTGAACTATTTCCGCATATGCCAAATAGAGCCATGATTTGTGACAAATGTAGAAAAGATGTATCTAAGATGAAAAAGTACAGAGCCAAGTAATGTTGAAAATCCCATAGGCCTGGATGATGATTCTTCTGGATCGGAAATAGCTGTTCAGGGCCGAGACCCAGATTTCACCACAACTTCAGTGGTTGTAGAAGCACTCAATACATCGCTTCAAGAAATAGGTGAGTCTCCGATTCAAAAGAAAAAAATTACGTCCAAGCACTATGCCACATCAAAAGTTAAAAAAAATCTCGTCATCAATTAAACGTAGCCTGTTTGTTGCTGCTGAATCTTCCTCGTCAGAAAATGAAACGGACATTGAAGATCTCTGCTTCAAAATCTCAAAACTAACTTTATGAATTCAACAAGTAGGGCCCAAAAACTTATGATTCTTACAAGTTTACCTGAACAGTGGAGTATCAGGAAGATAATGCGTGTATTCAATGTGCCTAATTACTAGTCCGCCAATCAAAAAAGATTTTGAAAGAAAAAGGTTTTATGGAGGGTCCGAACCCTAGACCAGGAAAATGTTTACCAGTAGATACAGTTGAAATTGTTCATTCATTTTATGAAAGTGACGAAGTGAGCCGGGCAATGCCAGGTATTAAAGATTGCGTGACAGTAACCGAACCAGATGGAGTTAGGAAAAATTATCTAAAAGACTGATTCTGAGTAATCTTAAAGAGGCTCACAAACATTTTAAAGACAAGTATCCTAATATAAAAATTGGATTTTCTAAATTTGCTGAGTTAAGACCAAAACATTGTGTTTTGGCTGGACAGAGTGGCACACACTCTGTTTGTGTCTGCACAACTCACCAAAACGTTAAATTAATGATAGAAATGCCAAATTAAATACTGTTACAAGTGGTAACTTGCAAAATTATAAGCAGTGCATTGCAAAAATGCTTTGCAACCCATCTTCGATAGATTGCAACATGGGGCAGTGCGAATATTGCCCAGGAGAGACTGAACTTCACAACATTTTGGAAAACTCTTTTGAAGAAAAATTTAATTGAACAAGTTAAATTCCGCCAATTGGTCTCAGTCGATCGCTGCAATCTGGAGACATTAGAGAAGACTTCCGAAGAATTTATAGATTTATTCTGTAGCAAGATGACCTCTTTGGTTCGACATGACTTTATTGCCAAGCAACAAGGATCATTCCTCAACTCGACAAAAGAAACCTTAGTGATTCAGAATTTGTTGTTACTTGTGACTTTTCTGAAAATTACAGCATAGTTCTTCAGGATGAAGCTCAGAGCTACCACTGGACAAGGTCAACAGATCACAATCACACCCTTTCGTAATATATTACAAACAGGAAGACAAAATTGAGCATGTTAGCTTTGTAATAATTTCTGATTGCTTAGAGCATAATACTAATAGCGGTTTACACATTTCAAAGAAGCTGATCTCATATCTCTCCAGTAAGTTTCAAAATCTGCCAAAAAAAATCTACTATTTTTTCTGATGGTTCTGCCCGCTCAATATAAAAATAAGAAGAACTTTCTAAACCTTTGCCTGCATCTGAAAGATTTTCAACATTGAAGAGCTGAATGGCATTTTTCAGCCACAGCTCATGGAAAAGGGCCTTGCGATGGAGTAGGGGGTTCCGTGAAAAGACTAGCAGCTCGTGCAAGTTTGCAAAGACCATACCACAACCAGATCCAAACTGCAGAAGATCTCTTTCAATGGGCAGTAGATAATATTACGAAGGTAGATTTTACATTTTCCACTCAAGAGGATTATGCTGCTTCAGAAATCTTTTTGAAAAGCCGTTTTGAAGAGGCGTTAACAATTAAGGGAACACAACAATTACATGCATTCATTCCCATCAATGAATCAACACTATCAGTGAAACACTTTTCTGGTAATGAGCAGGGGTTGGAGGTGGAAGTAGCCAAACCCCTCCACACACTTAAATTAGAACACATAACCGGTTACGTCACCACAGTGTATGACAAAAAATGGTGGCTTGGGTATGTTTTAGAAAAAAATGAAGAACTCGATGAAGTCAAAATAACTTTTCTTCATCCAAGTGGACCAGCAACATCATTCTCATACCCTAGACAAGCAGATGTACTGTGGGTGTCAGTTGTGGACATTCTAAAAAATGTTAATCCAGTCACTCCAACGGGGAGAACCTATGTTCTTGGACAAAGTGATGTGAAAGAAACCCAAACGGCATTTTTAAAATTAAAGTTGTAAACAAGACAGTTTTTGAGAATATAAACTACTTTCATCTTGATACCTATTTTATCAGGTTAGTCTGAATTCACATGTTCCACATTATGATATTGTTTACTTAAAAAATCATTGTATAGTTAAATTTACCTAAGTATAAACAGAATAACTCTATTATTCAAAATTAAATATATTTAATCTGTAATAATGTATACATTTTCAAACCTTTATCCATTTTATATATTTATACATTTTAAATTATGCCATATTAGTTAAGAACTATATTTTAATAATTTTGGTTGAAGCAAAAATATCTGGTTATCTGTTTCAAAGGTATACAGCAGCCTTGCAACCAAAAACGGGTTTCAGGGAAAAACCAGCTTCAGTAATATTATTTTTTAACAATGAACCCATTATCATCCCATAATAATATTTTACTATGTGATAGACAAAAGTACTTAGAATTTATGGAATTTTTTTGAAAATTTTAAATTATGTACTTTTTGACAAAATGGTTAACTCAAAATTCAAACTTGTATTTTGACAAAAAACTTTTTCTGACAACCTATGTCAAGTTATACATCAATGGAAAGAGCAAGTGAAATGCTGAAAAATTACACCACTCCCAGCTCTCTAGCTCAATTAGTGCAGGTCCTAGAGCAATTTAAGAAAAGTACGTTTACCCCTTTTTCGGCAAATTTTTGAAAACTTTACATAGCCATATTTCGGAAACGGCTTGAGATAAAAATTTGAAATTTGGAACTTTGTTTAGTTTTAACACCTACTATAAGTGTACCAAATTTGAGCCAAATCTAAAATGGTGATGTAAAAGGTGTGTGTTGATTTGACATGGAATGACCCTCAAGACATATCTCTTCAGTCACCCCAACATCAACACCACTCCCACCTCAAGTTCGACTTCCATCATTTGATCTGCCCACGTTCAAAGGTACCTTCGATGAATGGTTGCCATTTGCAGACACTTAAAGGCACTAATACATGACAATGACACAATCACTGATATCCAACGGCTTCATTACCTGAAAGCAACTCTGAGGGGTGAAGCAACACATATCATTAATAGCCTTGGGATAACAGCAACCAACTACTCAGTGGCCTGAAACCTACTAGAAGAAAGATATAAAAATGACCGAGTAATAGTGCAAAAGCATGTAAAGGCTCTCTTTGATCTGCACACAGTAGATAAGGAGTCAGGACACAGTATAAGAAGACTGTTAGACAGTTTACGCAAGCACAATCGCGGCTTGAAGGCCCTTCAGCAGCCCACAGACAGTTGGGATACGTTAATTACTCCACATAGTAACCTCCAAATTAAACGTGAGCCTGATGAGATATTGGGAGCTAACAACCCAGCCTAATCTACTACCAACTTTCATCCAACTAACAGAATTCTTACAGCGAAGATGCCAACTACTGGAAACCACTAGTAAAGCACCCCCATCAACGTCTTATCAAACACCCATTAACTTCACAAAGAAACCTACAACGTAAAAGGCATGTTTTATGACACAGAGTGCAAGATGCCATCTTTGCAATCAGTCTCATGCTGTGTAGCAGTGCCAATCATTGCTCAAGGCCAAGTCAGCAGAGCGATACAAAACACTGAGGGATGCAGGCATCTGCTTTAACTGCCTATTGCCAGGCAATTTACACAAAGTATCAGAATGCAAATCGAGAGTATGCAAAATCTGCTCCCAAAAGCATAATACTGTATTTCATGTGCCACACCAAAAACCAGATGCTACAGCTACATTCAGTGCTTATACTTCAAATACAGAATCCAATTCAAGTCAAGTTGTCCTTTCCACTGCCATCATAGATGTCATAAGCAGCTCAGGGAGGGGTTCAATGCAGAGCTCTACTCAAAGAGCGGTTCTCAGTCATGTCTCATGACTGAAAACATCGTGCAAACACTTGGCGTCAAGAAAAATCCTGTGCACAAAATAACAGAAGCCATTCCAACCTCTTCCTTAAATACTGATAATTTTAAAATACCTGACATTGTCTTAGCTGATAGTTTCACACACCGAAACAAATAGATATACTACTTGGACAAGAAGTGATTCTAGAACTGTTATGTATAGGTAAATTGAAATCCAAAAACATGCCCACACTGCAGAAAACCAGAATAGGATGGATAGTTGGGGGCAAACTCTCAACAACACACACTCCAGACACTATCTTATGTCACCTCAGCTCTATAGAAGTTCTCCAAAGGCAACTGCAGAACTTTTGGACGTTGGAGGAGCCTAATCCTATGGTTAGACCTATGTCTTTCCTTACCACTTAAGAACAGGCATGTGAAAGTCATTTCGTTGAAAATAAAGTCTATGAAGCAGACGGAAGATATACAGTGAAGATGCCACTGAAGAAGGAAGCATATGCACTTGGCGAGTCACGAGAAATGGCTGTGAGAAGATTTTTGTCTACAACAGTTGTTGCAACACTTCTGGAAGAGATGGTCCGTTGAGTACATCACTAGCCTGCAGAGACGAAGCAAGTGGGGACACTCACATCCTTCTCTAAGTGAAGGAAGCCTGGTGTTAGTGAAAGAAGATAACGTCCCTCCTACTTCCTGGCCCTTGGGAAGAATAGTCCAACTTCACTCGGGAAGGGACAACCTTGTGAGAAACGTCATACTAAGTACAGCAGGTGGTCAAGTTAAGCGGCACATCAACAGGCTGTGCCCACTTCCACATTAAGACCAGTGAAGTTATAAACATCAAGATAACAAGTAGGCCAATAATTCACATAAAATATAAGTTATAGTAAAATGTCTTAATATTTTAAAGTTTTTATTGGATAGGCGTATATTTCATTAACGCTTTTTATTGTACAATAACCTGTTTTTTATTGTAGTTTGCTAAAAACTGTACTTTTAACACCTTATTCTATACAATACTTAACTTTTACAAAGGCTAATTATACTGATTCATTGCAAAGTATTACATTTAATTTATTCATTCATTTATATTGCTTTACCGTCAGGTTTTTTTTTTACATTTCAATTTTAATAAATCTCAGTTTTTCCCACATGTGAATTTTTATTCATTGCCCCTTTTTTAATTTACTTAAATACGCAGTACGCCACGACAGTAATTCATGATGAATTTAAAACCCACTTTATTAGAAACAAAACAGTGAAAAAATTATGTTGATTAGTCTACATTTGTAGATTTTACACTTGTTTACATAAACTCTTACAAATTGGCTATTTTTTTGCTGGAATTTCTGGTCCAACTTCACTCTAAAAATGACTGTAGCTGAATGGGTTAAATAATAACAATACATAACACCTTTCTAGCAAGAAAACTGAATAAGTTTAAAATAAAAAACTACATTTTTAAGTTTTTATAAAAAATAAAATGTTTTATCTAGACAACTAAATTATTTTAAATATAACAAAAAAGTTAACTATGAATGAAAATAGCTTGACAACAATTTAATTTATGAAAATTAGATTAACAAATCAATTGTTAAATTAAATATCTTAAAAATGAATATGATCACCTATAATTAATAATAATTATGTAGATAGATTCAAATTAAATTTGTGCATGGTATCAATTAATCTACCAAAAACAATTATAACATGTGTATTCACTTTGGTCCCATTTATGCAGTGACTTAGTTTAAGACAGTTCTCTCTTACCTTTTCTCATAGAGGAGATTGGACAACATGGAGGCAAACACCTTCGGACTCATACGGCGACCTTCTCTAAGTTCAAACAGTTTCTGTCTGAACCTGAGCCTTTGCTCAACAGTCAGTGTGTCTGTAGCCAGTCCTGGTAAACCGACATAAAGGTGAGGTCCCATGTCGAATACTTTCTGGAAAAACGTTAGTGGTTTTACATTGTAAACAAGTCACACTTTTTAAAACACGAAATGGCAAGTAATAAGCTACTAGTGTAACTGATTAATTTTTAGAGATGGAAATATCCCTTCTTTTACATTTCAAAAGTTCATATAAAATTATTAGAATGAAAAAACTATGATCTTCAAACCTAAAAGAAAGGTGGAATACTTTTAATGTGTCTATACAGTTTTTATTATAAACTCCTACAATGATTTAAGATTTTTGTAAATTATCTTACAAAAAAAAAAACTTAACATTTTTACTGTATGGATGATTTTACTTTTGTGATAGCACTAAGGATGTTCAGATGACAAGGTACTAGAAACCAACCCATCAAGCCGAACTCATCGCTGGAGTTAATGATTTGGAATAGAGGTACTAAAAAATGCCAATGAGAGTTAAGATCAAAATTATATTACAGAAAATCAATGATGAAGAAGGACAGAAAAACAATAAGGCTAATGAACTACAACAGGCCCAGTACATCGATGGAGGAGGTGATTATGAGTCCTCCAATTATATATAATATTTAAGAATCAACGTCTTTACATGAAAACACTGATAAATAGAATGATGAAGAAATATAAGATGAGTTGATATATGAAATTTTAGAAGATTGTTTAGCTAATGTCCGATAAGATTGATTACAGGGGGATAGTAGATATAAAAATAAATATGTGTAGATCCTAATCAATGAGGGATAAATTAAAAATCCTTTTTATTAACTTACTTGGAAATCTGTAGAAATAGTTTGAGCCTGAATTCCAAAGCGCCGATCAGCTGCTATTGCCACACAATTCTTTCCCTTCATGGCCACTACAGACCCTCCATTGTATGACAGAATCGACTGTAACAATGTACATCACATGTATAGAACTTGATAAAACATAAATTATACACCAATCATATTTTAGATTAAATGAGTAATGTACATAAAACCCTTTTACCAACAAAGAGACTAATAACAACAAAATATAGCCTAGATAATAGTGAAGTAATAACTGGTGATCTTATAGACGTGAAATAACAATCAATAATTAGTATAGTGAATCAGTACAATAAATAAAAAACTATCAATTATAATCTACAACTAATTAACAATAACAAAAGAATAATAATAACAATAATTAACAAAATATAAAACTAATAACAACAAAATTAAAATATAAGAAATGAGATAACAGTAAATATAATTTGCAATAAACTCAAAAACCAAACAAAAACTAAATAAATATTTAAACAGAGCTAAGCAGACAATAAACATAACAAAAATTGAAACTATGATAAAAGAGCAGGTATGTTAAAAGATGTAATCTTGCCCTTAAGACTATTAATATTATAAAAATTAAAGTCCACCACACCAGAAATAGCATTGCCAACACGCATTAAACGAGGTGGGGGACTGTTCGTTTGTGTAATTAGTGCTGTAAACCCTTCTTATGAATGGCTCAGTAGATCTTGTAGAACTAGGCACGCTGAATTCAACCAGCTGAAAAAGTTCAGGACAGTAAAGTATACCTCAAACTAGTTTGTAAAGGAAGAATGTATCTGCAACCGATCTGCGTTGTTCAAGTGGTAGTAGGCTGAAGTCGCATTCCAGGGTCTCGGCCGGCACATCCCAATATCGGAAACAAGCTGGCAGCCCAATAGTCTGATAAAGGGACGTTGAATACTCTGGAGTCTGATCACATGATTGTCTTGGTAAGGTCACCACACAACACTACCATATTCCAAAACTTGAAGAACAGAGGATTTATAGAGTAGTAGCAGTAGTAGTAGTAGTGAACGTGCATTTAATCCACTTTTCACTATTCTAGCAATAAGACCCAAAACGTGTCTGGCCTTGTTACAGATGTCATCAATGTGCAGCTGGCAAAACAAGGAAGAAGTGAGATGAACTCCTTAGTCTCCTATATCGCTACAGCATTCAAGAAATTGTCCGTTGGTAGTATAATTGTTAGAAGGTTATTCTCGCACCTGCTGAAAGTGATTACCTTGCATTTACCAACATTAAGATACATTTGGTTATCATCACACCACTGGACTTAGGAGTGACATCACACCATGATCAAGAGAGCTTTTAAGAATATCACAGTCAAGAGGATATTTTATTGGATGGAACTGCTTAATATCGTCTGTATACAATAGGAAGTTTGACTCAATAATTTCAGTAATGTCATTAATGAAGGCATTGAAAAGGTAGGTAAAACTCTAAGGGTGGGTGGTGCACATCCTCATAAGCCAGCAAGACTTGCAAAAACAAATATCAGTTTCATCAAAAATTAAGTCCAGATCGTTATCATTAACATTTATTATTTTATTATATTGCAAAAGATCATGACTGCACAAAACACCATAAAGGAGGTTCTCTGAACCTTCAAGGGAAACAGAACTACTTAAATTAAAATCACCAAGAACTGTGATAAAATCATTTGCAGTAGCCATTAGGGATTCTTCAAAAGTGTAACAAAAGGACTGATATCTATACAGAGGAGATCTAGGAGGAATGTATACTAAACATATTAAAAGTTTACTCCGATTTGGCTTCAAGAAATAAAGCTTCGATTCAAACAGGTTATGTTAGGTTTTGGTTAGGTTAGGTCAACAAATAAAATTAATAAAGTTAGCCTAACCTTACTAACGTAACCTACCTTACCTAAAAAAAACCTAACCTATATAAACATAACTTTATCCAAACAGGCACTTTTCTGGTGCTAACACTCCTAATACTCTAATATTATTCTGGTTAAGTTGTGTTCACTGCTTGTTATTCATGCTTGATAAATTTTTCAGTATGTAAACACATACTTATACCAGTAAAAAAAAGTTATGGGTAAGGATTTTGACACAAAATCTTT
Source organism: Stictocephala bisonia (assembly GCA_035578905.1). Taxonomy (NCBI): domain Eukaryota; kingdom Metazoa; phylum Arthropoda; class Insecta; order Hemiptera; family Membracidae; genus Stictocephala; species Stictocephala bisonia. Next base: position 560,273 of record JAQJVL010000549.1, on the reverse strand, counting down.
ACCATGTTATTGCCTGTAATATACTTTAAAAATCAATATATTAACATTATAATATTTGATAAAACCTTAATTTTTTAAATTAGAAAATGTAATAGGCCAATCCTTACAAGACCTGCTAAAAGGGCATGCCATTTCCTGGGTTTATTTATTTACTTCATTGGTTTCACCATTTTTATATCTATGATTTAAAAAAAGAACTTTACAAGATCAACGTTATTGCCTAACAATAATAAAGCAAGCTTAAACATTAAGTAATATAAATAAAACATTTAAAGAGTAGATTTAAGCAACAGAAAAATAAACTATTTGAAAAAACTATTTACAACAAATGCATCTTCAACTGTGTGTTCAGTAGGCTATAGATAACTACAATAATCTACCAATTTGTTTCTTAAAATGCTCAGTTGAACCACAGAAGAAGTCCAGTACGTTTGAAGTTTCACTACCAGATCTCAGCAACCTGGGAACACCTGTATGATATGCAAATGATGTAGGCATGTACTTCCGTTGAAAGATAGCTCTGGAACAGTTGCCAAAAAAAATTAATACTGTGCAAGAAATCTGGGCAGTCCAGTAGTCTATTGACCAGTTTGAAAAGTAAAACTAGGTCACAGATGTCCCAGCTCTTATGTAGTTAAGATGTACATTACGAATGACGTAGTGATTTGGCTCGCCGGTTGTACACATGGCGTGCCTTACCTAGCTGACCAGCGTGCCGGTTGCCTACAGTGAACATGTTAAAATTACAATATCAGCTGAGATGCTTTAAAAACTCAATTTTTACTGAACAATCTTAAAGGTTGATTTTACAAAAAAATTGGAAAAGATAAATTGATGTAGTCTAGTTGAAATATAGTTTATTGTGTAATCTTAGCTGTTTTGATAATTTTGCAATGTAGATGTACGTATATATTACTAAAACTGAAGCATGGTTGTAGGCTGTGTATATTGCTAATAGGCCTACTCATTTTTTATTTCTTAAGATGTATTTAAATTCTTTTTTGGCTCCTAGTTAAAGTAAGTGTTTTCACACATGTTGGGGAAGCTAGCAGGATTTGCTAAGGTGAGTGAGTGGCTTCATGAAATTGTGGCCCTTCAGTTACATTGGATTTTGATTGCTGCCCACTGGCCTTGAGACACATGCGTTGTTCAAATTAGTAACAGTAATTATTTGATATAGCACATTGTGCATTTTGGTGTTTTTTGTCTCAAAACAATCATAACTTATAGTGGGATAGTTTAAAATGTTTTACTAAAATATAGCATTGAAGATAGGTTTACTCAAATTCGTCTTGATCAAGAATATTTAAAGAGTTTTGAAATCGGACCATTATTTATTTATTTACGGTATAAACCATTTTACAAAAGTGTCAAGAATATATAACAGCTCAAGACAAATTAAAGATGAATTCATCATTACAATACGTTAAAGGCTGTATCATGCTAATAAATATAAATTAGGATAATTTATCACATATAAGTTACATGCCAATAAAAAGATTTCAAATACATTAACTTACATACAAGAATATGGCACTATCTATAATACAAGCAAGACCATAATACACATACAGATATATATATATATTTGAAAAAAAGAAAAAAAAACTAGTACAATAAGTATCAAGCATGAATATGACAAGCAGTGAACACAACTTAACCAGAATAATATTAGAGTATTAGGAGTGTTGGCACCAGAAAAGTGCCTGTTTGGATAAAGTTATGTTTATATAGGTTAGGTTTTTTTTTAGGTACGGTAAGGTAGGTTACGTTAGTAAGGTTAGGCTAACTTTATTAATTTTATTTGTTGACCTAACCTAACCAAAACCTAACATAACCTGTTTGAATCGAAGCTTTATTTCTTGAAGCCAAATCGGAGTAAACTTTTAATATGTTTAGTATACATTCCTCCTAGATCTCCTCTGTATAGATATCAGTCCTTTTGTTACACTTTTGAAGAATCCCTAATGGCTACTGCAAATGATTTTATCACAGTTCTTGGTGATTTTAATTTAAGTAGTTCTGTTTCCCTTGAAGGTTCAGAGAACCTCCTTTATGTTGTTTTGTGCAGTCATGATCTTTTGCAATATAATAAAATAATAAATGTTAATGATAACGATCTGGACTTAATTTTTGATGAAACTGATATTTGTTTTTGCAAGTCTTGCTGGCTTATGAGGATGTGCACCACCCACCCTTAGAGTTTTACCTACCTTTTTTATTATTGTTTTACCTTGTTTTATTATTGTTAGGCAATAACGTTGATCTTGTAAAGTTCTTTTTTTAAATCATAGATGTAAAAATGGTGAAACCAATGAAGTAAATAAATAAACCCAGGAAATGGCATGCCCTTTTCCTTTAAATGGCAGGCTATTTTAGCAGGTCTTGTAAGGATTGGCCTATTACATTTTCTAATTTAAATAATTAAGGTTTTATCAAATATTATAATGTTAATATATTGATTTTTAAAGTATATTACAGGCAATAACATGGTAAAGATTTTGTGTCAAAATCCTTACCCATAACTTTTTTTTACTAGTATAAGTATGTGTTTACATACTGAAAAATTTATCGTACCATAACTTGAAAATAATGTTCCCAAATGAAAATGGACAAAGTAAAATAGCCATTTTACTTTTTTTATGTAGCAAATCTAATAGTTTTCAAAATACAGCTATAGGTCTATATGGATTTTTTATATATTATGTCTCAATACGATAAAGGTAACTAACTGCAGACAGTGATTGATACTGAATTTATAAAAGAATTGAAATTAGCTGTGACAAAAACTAAATGACTAACATATGATAGGGTAAACCAAAGATGTGTACGTAACATTATAAATCGATAGATTGAATGTTTATCTTACCATCGATATCAAGATTAAATAAAAAATCAACAACAATGGTACTGTAATGAGTATGATACCAAACACTTAGGAGTCGTCGGAAAAAATGACGACTGCCTCTGAAAAAACGATCACTGTCATCGAAAAATCGACTGCCAGTCCTAGGGTTAAGTTGGTCTGGTATTATCATAAGTGAATTTAACTTAAGTCTTAAACAGCAATAAGCTCCGTTTATATTCCATCACAGGGGACTTTTCATCATTTTTAGGAGTAAAAGTAAATAATAATAATAACTAAAAAAAGTTTCAGCATTATGACATACCCTATTACCTCAGCATTTTCGGTATTTATGCAGCTTCTTGCCACCAAACAAACTTGGAACATTTTGCTTGAAATGGGTCTAGAATTGGCTGTATTTTCACGAGATATGCTTTTTATTCCGAGATATGCTTATAACGTATTTTACCGAAAAATTCGAAAAAACCAATGTCACAACTTTTAGTATTTTTGTCATATTTCCGTTAATTTAAATGGTATTTTAATCATCTTTTTTATTTTAATTTGTTGTTTTGCGCTGAATACAAATTTGAAATCTATTTTGGTCTATTACAAATATTTCTCGAGATATGAGGGAAAACTACTATCGCAGCAAATCGCTATTAGCGGCCATTACGTGATCATTATATACAACAACTATTAATCACGAAAACCGAATTCACCTGTATTCCCACCGGAGTGACGGCCGGTAGGCTGTCACGGAGGCCAAACACTTAAATGTAACGCAAATTTTAATGTATTTCAAACCATTGTCTTCCGCTTTAAAGTTTTTCATATTTTGAAAGAACCTCAACACAGGCTCTGCCTAATGAGGCGCTATATTTTTGAAAGATTAATTTTCCATATTAGTTTAAAACATATTTTATCTGTGCAATAATAATGATAAAAGTATTAAGTGTACTATATGTTAAGTATACTATATAATGTAACACTAATAAATTAAATGATAAACATAATAAAGTACCCTTTTATTCATTTTTTATAAAAATATATTACCGGTTTCGGCTCTTAGGCCATCTTCATAACATAAGAATCAAAAAGTAAAATTCAACTTACCCACACACTAAATTAATCATATGTTATGTTATTTTCATCTGTTTTATTTTTATTTTTATAATTTGTTAATTTATTTTAGGTTATATTATTTACTATCTGAAGATGGCCTAAGAGCCGAAACCGGTAATATATTTTTATAAAAAATTAATAAAAGGGTACTTTATTATGTTTATCATTTAATTTATTAAAATAGTAGCCCTAACGTGAACTAGTTTATGCAATGTAACACTAATTTATTTTCTTATGTACTGTGTTTAAATTTTATTGTTGTATATATTAATGTTCAAAACATATATTATGCATATACATATTTGTACAATCTTGTATCTTTCAAAAAATAAAATATATTCTATTCTATTCTAAAATTACGAATTTTTTTGAGAAAATAGACAATTAGAATAAGTTAGGTTATGTTTGGTTATGTCAGTAAAATATGCATTTTTCGAGCTGAAAAAATAATTTTACTATAAAACCAATTGTATATTTGTGTTCAGCATAAAATAACACGAGAAATGAACAAAACAGCCGTCGAAAAATAACAATTTTTAAAAAAGTTGGTTTTTTCACTATCAGATAAAAAACAAGTTTTTCGATTTTTCGGTAATAACGAGATTTCCGTGGATGAAATCAAACTCCTCAAGAGATATAAACTCATATTTTAACATGACATTGTATTTTCAGAGGTGGCAAGAAAGTGCATAATTACAGCATTTCCAACAGTGACGGTGTAAACTACTTAGCCTATAGTTAGAAGAAAACATAGTTTTGAAGACACCTTGATGGAAATCAACGACCGTAATAGGCGCCTGTGTAACGTAATTGTCTACGGCTTGGCGGAGAGTTCTGGCACCAATGTTGAAACGAAAAAGGAGCATGACAGACAACTAATTAATAATCTTGTTTCTAGTGTTCATTATGAAGCCAACCTGGATCGAGTGAAGACTTTTAGAATTGGGGTATTTAAGAAAAATGAGTCCCGCCCACTGAAAGTAATTTTCCCTGACGAACACCAGGCCAAACTATTTTCCCAACGATTCTCCGAGAGGAATATTGAAGGTGATAGTGAAGTGAGAATTTCCAGGGATCGGACAGTTCGGGAACGTAACCATCTCCGGAAATTTAGGCAGGAACTTGAAGAGAAAAAGAATGCCGGAGAGAAGAATCTGACCATAAGATATACTAACGGAGTGCCCTCAATAACCAAATCTAAGCCAAAAACTACTAAAATCCAACGGTCTACTTAATGTAACTTTGTATTTCCAAAACGTTAACGGATTAAGAACTAAACTTCCAGCTCTCCGTCAATCTTTGAGTCATATAGTTTATGATATTATTGTATTGGTAGAAACAAATCTCACAGATGAAATTAATACCTCTGAACTTGGCTTCTTTAATTATATAGTGTACAGATGTGATAGGTCCCCATCATATTGTTCTAAGGCATATAGAATGTTGTGGTTTGTTTAATATTAGCTGGATGTATAGTATTTAACTTATTTGTTTTATTATTGTTTATTCATATATGGATTATCTCTTTTGTGTAATGTTAGATATTTATTATTGTTAATTGTTGCTTGGTGTTGTTATTAGGTGTATAGCTATTATTTTGTTGCAAAATTGTTTAGTCTATTTGTAATGGATGTTTATGTACTTTATTGTTATTGATGTATACATCTGTCGATCATTTATTTATTTATTGTTATCTTGATTGCTGTTTTAGTTGTGTCTAATTTATTATTACTAAACATTTTTATAGTGATTAGATTGTCGTTCATTGTTATTACTGTTGCCATATTGGACTAATGTTTGTAAATTTGTAAAACTGGTACACATAGTAACATTATAAATAAAATAAAATAAAACATATTCTAAGCATATACTTACATGAAATAACGCTTTCATGTCATTGTATAGAAAAGCATATTTACAAAGTGAGTTAACCCTTTCCACTCCAATTACTGGGAACCCAGTTTCCCTATCAGCTCCATTTACTTTTAAGCAAAGATTGCCTACTACATTTGTTCAGTGGGAAAAACATATATCTGATAGTTCCAAAAAGCTGATGTATTTTTTCTTTGTTTCTTCTATGACTAAAGTATAGATTAATACATATATTTTTATATAAAATTATAAAAAATATTTTTTTATAAAACATATATTTTTATTTTCAAAAATTTTTAATTATATATATTTATTGGAACAAAATTGAATTTCTAACAAAAAAACGGATACAAGAAGAATTTTTGAAAAATTTTAAATAGGAAGAATAGTATTTGTTGTTTGTTTTTTGTTGTTTGTATCCTTACAAACAAAAAAAAGTCATTTTCAAATATTTTGGACTAAATTATACATAAATAAAATATATAATTCTAAAACCGATTTTTTTTTAAAAACAACATTTTTACAAAAAAAATTATTTTCACTGCAACTAGTAAACAATTGCTCCATAAATTTTATTTTATTGCTTAGCAACAGTCAAAAGGTACATAATTTAGACCAAATTTGTAAGTAAAGCTTTTTTCAATAATTCAAAACATGTTATCAGCTAAAAATATAAACAGACAAAATCTAATAGCCTACTTGCAACGCTCTTTCATTTTCATACCGGTTACACATAGGCCTACGGTAAAAATACTTATGAACATACAGGAAATGTGAAAGATGAAAAGAAATGTTTTAGGCACATAACTAGTTGGATAATAAATCCTCGTCAAATAGTAAGCTGGTAATACCGTCATCACTGAGGTTCGAAATCGAAACTATTCTGTCGCCACTTCCATCATTTGGTAGAATACTACTGCCGTCGTCTTCACCCATTTTATTCGACAGGAATCATCGTCATAAAAATATTATGAATAAACAGTAAAACAACAACGATAACCTAGCAACAACAATGCGTTTTATAAGTTCATTACGAACGATAACATATGACGGAACAAAGTGAGTGCAGATAGCTGTTGCAGTCAGCCAGCTGTTTACAGAGCAGCCACAGACGACAAACATTACATTTTCTGAGGTTTGTTTACCGATACTAAACTCAAACGGTTCCGAAAAAATTCTACAGATAGCAGCACATATCAAACAACAACCCTAGTGGTCAATAATGTAACTACGTCAGTCTAAATACAATCATAGAACGTTTTTATAGAGACGTCGGGCCCGGCCCGACATTGGAGTTAGTGCGGTAAGTTGCGTGGCGGGGCTGCCCCGCCACTTGAGTGGAAAGGGTTAAATGTGCATAATTATCTAAATGTAACAAGATTGCAAGTATAAATAAAAGGCTTCATATTCATAATAGCCTAGCCTAACTGTTTTATATTTTTTTTATTTTTTTAGAAAAAATCTCTCAACCGTTGATGCAGTCATGAGTTTTGTTCAAGACTGTTTGGATGGGAAAAAACAGAAACTGTTTGTTGGTGCAAAATTTTATAACCTGTCAAAGGCTTTTGACACTGTTAACCACGGTACCTTACTAACTAAGTTAACATTTATTGGTTTCTCTCAATCAGCCTTATCATTAATCAAGTCTTATTTAGAAGATAGGAAACAATGTGTGTTTTATGATACAGTAACTGTTTCTCTGAATTTAAATCAGTAACTAATGGAGTTCCGCAGGGCTCCATACTAGGTCCTTTATTGTTTAAATTGTATATGAATGACTTACCAAGTAATATAGTTTGTAGGAACTTAAATTGTACTTTATACGCTGATGATGTTTGTTTAACTCTCACAACTAAAATAACTAAAGATATGAAACTTGATTCATGTACAAATCTGAATTATTAACTGATTGGTGTTTCTCAAATAGCTTATCATTGAACCTGAACAAAACTCAGGAGCTGAATATTTATTATGTTCACAACCATTCCTGTGAATCTGTTAAATTTTTAGGAATTGTACTGCAAAATGACAGGCTGGCAATCACACATTAAATATATTCTCCCTAAGATAAACCGTGGAATTTTCATGATCAGGAAACTTAATTCTTCAGTGAGTAATGATATTTTGATTTCTGTATACTATGGATATGTCCATTCCCACATATTGTATGGAACAATTTTATGGGCAAACACATCATGCAAATTGCATTTTTGTAGCACAAAAAACAGCAGTTAGGCTAATATGTAATCTGCCTCCTAGACATTCATGCAGAAAACATTTTAAGCTTCTAAAAATTATGCCCTTCCCCTGTATTTACATTTTTCAGTGTGTATGGTATATTAAAAGAAACATAAACAATTTTAGCTTAAACTCGGATTTATATTGTTACAACAATAGAAATAGTCAACTAGAAAAACTCATCCACACTCATCCTACACTCGTATAACCATTCATATTCACCTTAAAATACCAACAATGTTGTGTCGGCGTCTCATATGTAAGAATAAGAACATATTGTGAAAAAGTTCTGTACATACTCAAAAACCCTCAATAGTTTTAGACATACATCTATTAAACTTTACAATAAACTACCCCCAGCAGTGAAATGTTTAGAAGATAATGCATTCCAAACTACTGTAAAGAATATTCTCTTTCAAAATTGTTTTTATTCTATTGAAGAATTTTTTAATTACACATTTTTGTAACAAGTTACTATATTTTTATATAAAAATAAATTACCTCTGTCAACAGTTCAAAAATATGTTATAATTTGTATGACGATCGTTTCAACATTATAATGTCATCTTCGTTATATGAAGATTATTATTTTTAGTATTATATATTATTATATTCAACATTATCATTATTGAATATATATTATTATATTCAACATTATTATATATTAGGTAATTATGCACTTTCTTGCCACCAAACAAATTTGGAAAATTTTGCTTGAAATGGGTCTAGAATTGGCTGTATTTTCACGAGATATGCTTTTTATTCCGCGGAAATAACGTATTTTACCGAAAAATTCGAAAAAACCAATATCACAACTTTTAGTACTTTTGTCATATTTCTGTTAATTTAAATGGTATTTTAATCATCTTTTTTTATTTCGATGTGTTTTTTGAGCTGAATACAAATTTGAAAACTATTTTGGTCTATTACAAATATTTCTCGAGAAATAACGGAAAAACTACAATCGCGGCGGATCGCGATTAGCGGCCATTACGCGATCATTATAAACAACAACTATTAATCACAAAAACCGAATTCACCTATATTCCCGCCGGAGTGACGGCCGGCAGGCCGTCACGGAGGCCAAACGCTGGAATTTAACGCAAATTACGAATTTTTTTTGAGAAAATAGACAATCAGGATAAGTTAGGTTATGTTTGGTTATGTAAGCAAATAATGAATTTTTCGAGCTGAAAAAAATAATTTTACTACAAAACCAGTTATATATATGTGTTCAGCATAAAAAGACACGAGAAATGAAAAAAATTGTCAAAAAATAACGATTTTAAAAAAGTTGGTTTTTTTCATTATTAGATAAAAATCTAGTTTTTCGATTTTTCGGTAAAAAACGAGTTTTCCGCGGATGAAATCAAACTCCTCAAGAGATATAAACTCATTTTTCACCACTTTATTAACATGAAATCGTATTTTCAGAGGTGGCAAGAAAGTGCATAATTACCATATAGGTAAAAATCAAACTCCTCAAGAGATATAAACTCATTTTTCACCACTTTATTAACATGAAATCGTATTTTCAGAGGTGGCAAGAAAGTGCATAATTACCATATATTATTATATTCAACATTTTTATATTATCTTAAAACAGTTCAGGGGCTAAACAAACAGTTTTTGCTATACTTTTATGTATTTTTCTTCTCTGTATAATGTAAAATTGCAATATTATAGGATAATATGGCAGCCTTAAAACAAATTCTATAGTATAACATGTAGCCTAAGATATACCTGTCCTGCATACAATGTCTTGTAAATAGTAACCTATAATTGTGTTAGTTGTAAGCTAGATTATGAACTGATGACTGTACCATCATCTACTGTAAAATGTACTGTATTTGTATTGTTTTTGTGAATAAAGAGATTTGATTTATAGAGGCTATTAAATCCTATTTTATAAGATATAAAACTTACCATATTACTGGATTATGGTATTCTATGTGTGTTACCAAAATAATTTTTAAAATATTACAATAATATCCGTCCAAATAATGTATATCGAGTTATTCAGCAGATATAAACAACGTTATTTCCTAAAACACTGGGAAATGATTGAAATGACTGAGAAGTGAGAATGACTCGGCTTTCTCGTTTAGTTTTGAGGTTAGTTAAATTCAGTAGTCAGTAGCCTAGTTCTGTTACTCATGACTCAATTCGTGCGTTTTTATCAGACATCAGTTCAGTTTATTTTGGTGGGGGTTGACAGGGACTAATAAACTATGACTTTGGTTGTTTATGATATAAACAGGTGGCAACATTTATTGATAATATACGAACAAGACATTGCATGAAATAAGTCAGTTGTTACAAAAATCAAATTAATTATGGACCTTAAAACAAAGTATAAACCTTATATGCTCGTAAAATACAAACAATACACTAGTTTCAACTGACATATACATACTCCCGAATACTGTAAAAGCTTCTGTTTTTAGAAAAACGATTTAGTTTTTTTTCAAACTCTGCTAGTGGGCCTGATTTCCGGAGAGTTTCTGGAAGGTTATTGAAAAGGTAAATACTATTGTAAGTTAAATGAGTTCATACGCAGGTTGTATAACTTTCTCCATACTATCGGACTAATAAGTATAGATACTCGAAATCTAGAACTAGAATTTTCTCACGTTCTGATGGGGTGCTGTCCCCTAATTTAACTAAGTTCAAAAACATATTCCATGTAAGGAAAATAAGTTATTGAACATTATGATGGTCAGTGACTCTCGCGGACGTAATCTAGACCCTCTTATACGGAAGAAAGTGCAAGGCCCCTCAAATGTAACCTGTATTGTTAAGCATGAAAAGACACTTGAAACTGTACTAGAGGACAGCACTCAAATTCGGAAATCACTGACCAAAAAATGACTGTCTTGTTCTCCTGGCTAGAACAAATAATATTCCACAGCACTGTGGTCGTATGAGGGCCTCTTTGACTGATTTCCTCGAATCTTCAAAAATGACGAACGTTGTGGTCCTGGGTATATCTAAGAGGTATGATATCCCTGACCTAAACAATGCTATTTCAGTATTTGCAACTTTATTAAAATCATTGAGCAGTATGATCACACAAATTTTGTATCTCTTGACCAAATCCCCCGACAAGGTTTTACAAGGCATGGCATACAAGACAGTTACTGCATCTCAACTGGAAGGGTATACATCTATTATGTAAGTTGATTGAAGATGCAGTCATGTATCTAAAATACTCAAAATCTAAACAACACGTAGCTCAAAATATTTTCATTAAAAAAAATCTATAATGGAGTAATTAAAAAATTTCGTGCTAGAATTATAAATAACTCTAATTATAAAAATAATCACAGTTTTACTTGAAATACTTATCGTTGTGGTTCCAACAGTTCATTTGATAGTCCAGCCTCTGCAGCTGCTGTGGTTGGTGATCCTGTGGGAGGTGAAGCCTGGTCGAAGTTCCTGTCTAACACCCATTTTTTAGGACTCAGCAGGCCCAGAGCACCGAATACCTAATTTATAGTAATCTAAAACCTCAATGTCTTCCTCTCAGAATCTCTTCCATCAAAACATATGTGGCATCAGAACCAACAAAGAGCTAATCGAAGTGCACCTTCAATGTGAAAGTCCTGATATATTATGTCTTTCAGAACATAATATTAAACAAGAACAATATGATTGTTTCTTTCTACCCAGATATTCACATGTTTCGGCATATTGCCGAGATCTGAGGAGAAGGGGGAATTTACATTCTAGCTAAAGTAGACATCGAGTTTGAGCAATTAGATGTTTCCCAGTTCTATTCAGAAATCTGCTGTCATATAGCTGCTGCAAGGTTCAATCTTTCAAATTCCAAAAAACGTCTTGTTGTTGCAATCTAGAGAATTCCTGGTAATGGATACAAACAATTTATTGAGGGGTTAACGCAATGTCTTGACTGTGTTCTGGTTGGATCCATGCCTACAGTTGTCATTGGTGACTTCAATGTTAATTTTTTGAGCGATAGGCTCGCAAGTCGGTATTGTATACATACATTGTCAACGTATGGTTTGAGATATACAATATCAGACTATACTAGAGAATTAAACAACTCCATGTCTTCAATAGATAACGTATATTCACGAACATCCATGGATCTCAAATACATAGTCATGTTGTTGTAGCTGCATTATCTGCCCATCATGCTCAAGAAGCTATCCTCACTTTTTCTTTACCAGATCCATCAAATGTTCCAAAATTTAAAGTTTGTAGAGCATTCACTGATGAAAATATTAAAATTTTTAAAACGCTTTTGAGAAACGAATCTTGGAACTCAGGAGTTTTTTTTTCTCAGGATATTGACTGATTGGATTCAATGAATTTCTTGCCAGTTTAAAACACTTGTTTGACGTTTCCTTTCCAATAAAAACAACAAAATATTGCCAACAAAAAACACAGCATTAAAGTCAGCTTTATGCAGGGACTTGGGCACTCAGAGAGGAAGTTTTGGAAGTTTATTTAGACACAACAAATTTTGACTTTAGCCATCCTCAAAGAGCTCAGTATAGGAGATTGAGGCACCTTTATAAAAAGAGTGTGCGCAAATGTAAATCAAAGGCTGCGCTCAGTAAGATTTGCCTGTCATCTAACAAAGCTAAATGTATTTGGAGTGTAGTCAATAGTTGTAAATTTTACAACTAACAAAATCTATTAGTCCACTTCAAATCAGCTTAATTAGAGAAGATGTCACGAGTAAAATAACAAGTGACCCTTATAAAGTAGCTGACATTTTTAACTCGTTTTTCTCTTCAATAGGCCATCTCGACTCTAATTAAAATCAGGTTCAAATAACTATTAATCCTTCTAATAACTTGCAATTTGACCCTCCGCCAATTACATATTCCATGTTCCTTTTCGAAGTGACAAAAGAATAGAGGGAAAGAGAGATCCTGGCCCTGAAATCTAAACATTCCTCGGGGTCAGATGAAATCTCTTCATATGTGTTGAGACATGTCAATGATCTTATAACAAAGCCACTTACATTTCTCATTAATTTGTCATTTGATAAAGGAAAATTTCCATATTCTCTTAAACATTCAATAATTAAACCACTATATAAAAAAGGAAACAGGGAAGATTGATGTAATTATATGCCAATCGCTCTTCTTTCGACATTGTCAAAAGTCTTGGAAAGAGTGTTCTTGTCTAGATTGTTGTCTTTTATTGGAAAAAAATTACATCTTATCAAGTAGTCAGTTTGGCTTTACTAATGGCAAATCGACAGAAGACGCTGTAAACATCTTAGTTTCGTCTATTTCCAAAGCGTTAGATATAGGAACACCAGTCATTGGACTCTTTTTCGACTTAAAGCCAGCCTTTGACATAGTGGATCATGACCTATTGTTGGCCAAAATCGACAGGCTGGGAATAAGAGGAATTTCCCAATCTTAGGTTAACACTTATCTTCGGGGAAGAGTTCAGTCAGTAAAAATTCTGTTTGTGAACAATAATAACTATATCAAATGGGCTGAATCTTCTTCTGTTTCCGTTTTTAAAGGGGTCCTCATGGGTCGGTACTGGAGCTTATATTGTTTCTTTTATATATTAATGACTTGCCATTGAAAATATCCTACGAAGGAAGAATGGTGTGTTTATTTGCGGACGATACGTCTGTCATTAACTGGTGAAAACCGATTATAACGTGAAGAAATAATATTCAAGAAGTCTAGTATTCTATTTCAATGGTTTTCCCATAACCGTCTGACAATAAATAAAACAAAACCAAGTTCCTAGAATTCCATATCAACAACTATGATCATTATATATCGCCCCCTTTCTTGCTTTATTGATGATACATTAACCAGTCCTTCTCTGTTAATGAAATTTCTTGGAATTTACATAGATTATAACTTGAGATTTAAAGACCACATAGATTCTGTCTGTAAAAAACTAAGTTGTGTTAAAAGGTCTATCTTCCCTATTAGCCGTATATTATGGTTTAATTTATCCTCATCTTAGTTATGGCATTGAAATTTGGGGCTACGAGAATCAAAGAACAGATCTCGTGTTTAAACGTCATAAAAGAGCTATTAGAGCCATTTTCCATCTTACTCGTAGAACATTTTGCAAACCGTACTTAAAAGAAAATAGAATTCTGACTTTTCCTTCTATTTACATAAAAAGATCAGTACTTTTAGTTAGAAATAATATGCATACTTTTCAGACACTCCAGAACGGCCACATATTCAATCTTCACTCTAACCATAACATCAAAAATCAACATCTTTTTATTGGACCAAATTAACAATAATAATTTGCATTAGCCAAGTCATACTAATATTAACTAAAACTAAACAGCATAGCTCTAACATCATGTAAGCATAGACCTTCTATTATACCTAATATAATAGAAGGTATAATAGAAGGTCTATGATATAAGTTAAGTAATCTGACACATTACTTAACTTATATGATGTCACAAACCTATAATATGTATATCACCTTCCTGACAAAAACTCACGAACGCTGTAACAGGCAAGATTTACCAAATGGCCTTTTAGACGTTTTCTAAATTTTGACGTGTCTGACTCCAGCCTAAGAGAGAGTGGAAATCTATTGAAAAAACAAATCCCATTATATACTATATGGTTTTTGAAAAAAGATGTTTTGTGTTTGGGGTTTGGTAGTGTACTTTGATTACGGAGAGAATAAGAAGTTTTGTGTGAAAAGGTAAATTTTGAAAAGTTTTTACTAACAAATGTCAACGTTCCTAGGATGCAAATGGATGGTAAAGTCAATATTCCTGTGCTTCGACAGATTTCTTTGCACGATTGGCGTCTATTCATATTATAAATAGTCATCACAGCCCGCTTTTGGAGTTTAAAGAGAAATAGAGTTTGTTTACGCTCGTGTAAACAATTAATATGGACAGCATATGCTAAATAGAGATTCTTTCTTCACATAAAACATCTTTCTATGAAAGAGTTTTTGTGTAATGTTTTTTACGTGTAATTGTGTAATGGTTCCAGGCTTTACAATTCGCTAGCGGATTCTCTAAAGGCCAAGAGTAGCGTGCAGAGGTTTGAAAAATAGATTTATGAGTTGTTGGTGCAGGCTGCCACTACAGCGATGGGGAATTCTCAAAATAACTTTACCCTATTTCCTACCACCACATGCTATTACAATAAACTCAAATAAAAGTGGCAGTTCAAGGTCAACATTAACTGACTGCTGGTATTGCGCCTTCTGCTTTGCTGTTGTTTACAATCCAAAATAACCCTACTTAACAAAACTAAACTCTGTTATGGCCTTAGGCATAGTAATTTATGGCATAGCAACGATTAGCCTACTTGCAAAGATAAAACTACTGTATTTATAAGTAATCATTGTTATATAAACAACTATAAAAATAAATAAACAAAATTATTAATTAAAGTTTATCAACTTTTTTGGTCTAACTGTAAACGATGTTTGGTTTCAAAATAAAAACATTACACAAATATTCGATTTATTGTTGATGGCCTGCGAACAGCGCACGTGTGACAGAATTTGTCCCCCGCCACGCACTGTCATTTTTGTTCTAAGTACAGTCAGTATTAGAAGCATGGATCTGTTATACAATGACCCCACTTTCTACCGTGTTTACATTGAATCTGCTATTGTGTTGTTTAATCAATTGAGTTGTATTGAAGTATTCTTAATGGTTTAAATGTTAGAATAATTGTCAGTTTCACCAAACTTAATTAAATTTATTCAAACCATAGTTAAAATATTTTACCATCATTGATATAATATATTTTGTACGTGACTGTTCCTCGCAGCTCACTGCCGCTGGAGGGGAACTGTGGTGGGAGAAGTAAACATTCTCTGTCCTCTCACGCCATTCGGTTTGCGTTTATGAACGACAAATAATGCCAGCTGGATTATTTTAAACCTGACCTTGACCCGCCAATTCTATTTGAGTTTATTATAATAAAATTATCTGTTAGTGTTATTTATGGTTATTTTTATTCTAAGTTTTTTAAATAGCCAATAATATGTTTTTGACCAAATGGACTATTATAATGACGCTATATTATGCGGCTTGTTTAGCTGTTTGAATAAAGATTATTTTCTTTCTTCTTTCTTTCGAGTTTGAACGTCAACTGTGTGAAAAGTATAAGGCGGAGGAAATTAATGACAAAAAGCTACCTATTTACAGTACATAAATAGATTATTATTTACAATATGAATTTACAATGTGTTTTTACTTATTTCAACATTTCATTCATTTTCACTGAAGTCATCACTACAGTCATTCGAACAACTACTAACGTCATTTGAATACTTACTTGATCTTTGATCTCTTCATCGCTGACCAGCGTAGCTGGATGAATGATGCCATTAAAAGAATTCCATTTTAAAATTGTATCAGAACTTAAAATTTCACACTATGAGTCATGAGTCTAAATACACATTTTAAACATTACACATTGAATACAACATTTGGAAATACTTACAATATTATACATATTGTAAATATTGATATATATGCTGTTTGAAAGTTATTTATTAACGTTGGATTGTTCATGATATGTAGATAATATTTGGAGATAAGTTAGTAAGTACACCTGAAGACGGAGAAGTTTGTTATACCTGTCGAAACGTTATGTTTGTTTCTTAAACACTCAAAGGATTGGAAATCTTTAAATATTATCTACATATAATGAAATGTTTAGTTTTACATATTGCAAACACAAACATTTTCCTGCCATTGGAGGTGCAAATCACTCATGAAAAAATGGAGTTGGGAAATGTTTTTGTTAAGTAATTCATTCGGTTTTAACACTAACATATCTGATAAAGAGATGTATAGGCCCAAATTTAAGTGTTTTGATAAATTAATATTAGTTTCTATTATAAAAAACATTAGTTACATAACGTTTTATAGGAACTCTCACAGCCATCTGGTTGGAGGCATGCCAACTGTTACAACGCGGCAACGTTGCATTATGTTTAACCCGTCGGGCAATCAGGGAAGGTCGCGATTACAC
This sequence comes from Stictocephala bisonia, assembly GCA_035578905.1. Lineage (NCBI taxonomy): Eukaryota > Metazoa > Arthropoda > Insecta > Hemiptera > Membracidae > Stictocephala > Stictocephala bisonia. Next base: position 543,206 of record JAQJVL010000549.1, on the reverse strand, counting down.
GGTCCGGTCCGGTGCACAAGACACATAAAAGATTATTCAATTCAAAGAAACTTTATTAAAAACAACAATCTTATACTATAAAACGAGCAAGGAATTGTATGTATGTACCTATTTCCAGTCATTTTATTTCAAAAACGGCTCTACCGATTTTCTTCGTACTTTGTCTATAAAAGGTTTTCTACCTCAGGAATCCAATGGATTTGGTGACAATTTTGAGAAAACTCATTTTCTATGAGTTTTCACGATTCCAAAAGTACACAGTAAAAATATAGGAGACAGGCGGGTGGGTCAATACCACTGTTTAATGTTTACTATTTACTATTTCAACATGTGAGTTATGATTTTAATTTATTTTTTTAAATAACACATGTTTTTCTGAATCTGTTAAAATGTAAACAAACCAAATATTATTGTATTTTTCTTACCTATGTCTAATATACACAATTCAGTTATTCTCGAACTTTATTTCATTTTTATTATAATTTCACCGCAACGCATATTTATGGTCCTTGTAAATAGTTCATTGATAACTTCAGTTCAGTGTATTCTAACTTTTTCTTAGATGCCAGGCGGACGTCCTCCAAAACGACGTAAGTTTAATTTTAATAAAAATGAGCCACCAATACCGAATTTAAATGAATCCCAAGATACTGAAACATGCTATGAAGCTGAAATTGAAAATACAGATCTTGATTCAAACAATGAAACAAATCTTATGACTTGTATTAATACTTTGCAAACAACTTCTACAAATAATTCTGGAAATACCTTACAAACTTCTAGCAACTTTCTTAATTACGATTTGCCATCAACCTCGGGGGTAACATTTAATAATGTCGTCCAAACAACAATTTTTAATCAAGAAAGTAATGATACTCCTGCTACTGCTAGACCAATGCGTAAAGCGAAAGTTGCTTGCAGAGATAGATTGATAGGAGTTATTATGGATATGAATGACTCACAGAGTCAAGAATCAGAAGAAAAAAGAATTCATCGGGAACGTAACAAAAAATTGAATGAAACAGCAGAAGAGCGTCAACAACGTTTGAGTGATGATCTTTCAAGAGTCACTCAACGAATCTCTCAAGAAACTTGTGTGCAAAGAAGTCAGCGGTTGAGTAATATGCGCGAAAGAGAAAATCAACGAAGAAATGAAGAAACTCCTGAAGAAAGGAGTCAACGTTCGGATATAATGCGTCAGAGAATTAATCAACAAAGAAATGTGGAAACTCCTGAAGAAAGAAGTCAGCGATTAGATGATATGCGACAGAGAAACAGCCAACAACGAAATGAAGAAACTCCTGATCAAAGAAGTCAGCGATTAGAAAATTTAAGAATGCGTGCAAATGAAATTCGAGCTGCTGAAACCCATGTTTGCAGGGAACAGCGTCTTGAAGAACAGCGACGTCGGAATGCTCGTCGCCAAAGACGTTTGTTAGCGAATTCGTTGAAGCCTACTTACAAGTTAGCTGTTCAAAGTGACGTTGCTTGTCACCGTTTAGGAGAATTTAATGTTGCGTGCGTGCATTGTGGAGCGTTACATTTTCCTGAGGAACGCGTAGGCAATAGAAATAATAACTCATTTGGGGATTGCTGTTTGAAGGGTAAAATTGATATTCAACATGCTGATTTTCCAAATGAATTAGCAAGACTTTTTTCGCATAGACATCCCTTATCTCCTGAATTTCATCAAAGAATTAAAAATCTAAACTCATCGTATGCAATGGCATCTTATTCGTGCGATGATGACCGTACAATAAATAACCGTGGAATATATACTTATATTGCCAACGGCCAGGTATATCATAAAATAAATGCAGCTGCACAGCCAACACAAACTCCAGAAGGTAATTTTGAAAAACCTCTTTATGGACAGATGTATTTTCTCGATTCAGAGGAAGCTGTAACGGAGCGAGGAAACCATCCTCTAAATGATGGTATTAGTGTGCCATTATTTGAATTATTAGAGGAAATCATTCGTTCTGAAAATCCTTTTGCACGAGGTTATATGATGATGAGAGAAGTAGCAGAGCAAGCTGAACGAGAAGCGGCTTTTCAACAGATACCAGTACCAAATGTTAGGCTTTTATTCACTTGCCCAGAAGGACTTGATCCAACAAGATACAATGTTCCTCAAAGCAATGAAGTATGTGCCGTCGTTACTTTGAACGCTGATCAAAGTTTTCCAGATAATCCACTTATTATTAGACAACGAGGAAAATCAGTGCAAATAATGAAAAATATTGATAAACACGCAGAACCCTTAACATACCCACTATTTTTTCCTAAAGGAACTTTTGGTTTTTCACCGGGTATGCTGCTGAGAGAAGGATATCCAAGTAGAGGTCACATAACTAGACTTGAACTTGCACGATATAGAATTGCTTTTCGATCTCATTTAACACAATGTATTTCATTGGACGAAACCATAAGGGGATATGATTTACGTAACCTTAAGTTTAATGCTTTGCATTTTGGTGGACGTTTGTTTCAACAGTATCTTGTAGATACCTACATTAGAATAGAATATGATAGAATTCAATGGATAAAGTTGAATCAAAAGAAAATTCTTGCAGACAGTTATACATCTGTTACAAATTATCTTAATGAGATGGCACAAAAAAATAATGCTGTTTTGGGAGAAAAGATTATACTTCCATCGTCTTTTCCTGGCTCTACTAGATATTATTCTGAGCATTTTGAAGATGCTATGGCACTGGTTAGAAGATTCGGGTCTCCTGACTTCTTTATAACCATGACCTGTAATCCGGACTGGCCGGAAATTAAGGAAGCTATAAAGATAATGAATGAAAATGGTAGTGACTGGCAACAACTAGCTCAAGATAGACCTGACATAATTGCTAGGGTAGCATATTTAAAATTTGCGGAGTTAATTGAGGATTTAGATAAAAGTCAAATTTTTGGGCAAGTTGCTGCTTACGTTTATACTGTAGAATTTCAAAAAAGAGGGCTGCCTCACATGCATTTGTTAATTATATTAAAGCAAGAAGATAAGATTCACAATCCTGAAGAACTAGATGATCTCGTTTCAGCAGAAATACCAGACGTAGAAGACGATTCAGAACTACGAGAATTAGTTAAGAAATGGATGATTCATCAAGCTTGTGGCGAACAAAATCAAAAAGCATCATGCATGGTTAATAAAAACGGTAGAATGAGTTGTAGGTTTAAATTTCCTATGGGATTCCAAGATACAACCTCTTTAATCGACGATGGCAAGCCCAAGTATAGAAGAAGGTATGATCCTAAATTAGATCAAAATAATAGAGATTTTTTTGTTCATGAAGAAGCAATTTATCGTAAAGATGCTCAAGGTGAAAAAATAACTCGAGATAATCGCCATGTTGCTCCTTACAATCCATACTTGTTGAAAAAATTCAACTGCCACATAAATGTTGAATACGTTGGAAGCATTCGGGCTGTTAAGTATCTTTACAAATATATTTATAAAGGCCATGATTGTGCTGCTTTAAAAGTAGTCCAAAATCAAACCACTATAAATTATAATGAAGCAGATAAATTTATTCAAGGTAGATGCATAACTCCACCTGAGGCTTGCTGGCGATTATTTGGGAATGAGATACAAAAAAAAAGTCATTGTGTTCAGCGACTGAATATCCATTTGCCTGGTCAATATCGAGTACAAAATATTGAACAAGCTCAAGAAGATTTACTTGATATAGGTCGAAAGGGTTCTATGTTAGAAGCTTACTTCCGAACAAACCAAGCTAAAAAACAACGTATTGAAAACAATGACAATACAGAAAATAATAGTTTTTATTTCTACTGGCAAATGCCAGAATTTTATCGATGGGAAGGAAAAGAAAGTAAATGGGTTGAAAGACAACGGAATATTCGAGTTATTGGTAGAATACATAATGTTACATTTGTTGCACAACCTGAGTTGTATTTTTTACGTTTACTTTTGTATCACGTTAACGACGCTGTGAGTTTTGACGATCTGCTTATGGTTAATGGTGTAAAATGTAATTCGTACAAACAGGCTTGCTTAGCTAGAGGTTTAACTTACGATGATAAACAATGGATTTATGGCTTACGAGAATCAGCATTATCGAAAATGCCAAGAGCAATGAGAACTCTTTTTACACAAATATTAATATTTGGTGCTCCTGAAAATCCGAAGAACCTGTGGGATACTTTTAAAGAAAATTTGGCTGAAGATTTTATTCATCATGCCAGAGAAAATGGTACTTCTGTTGATGAAGCTATTCGAAAAGCTTACAGAATTATTGCTCATAAGCTCAATTCTCAAGCAACGGAAGGTCGAAATTTTCAATTTTGGGTAGATCGATTTCAAATGGATGATATTGATGGCTACGATGAAATAAATGATGACATAATTAATATTGATCAATCTTTTGCACTTGGCGAAGAGATGAGAAGACAACTTCGTGGCAACCAAATTGAAGTTGTTGATTCCATAATAGATACACTTGATAATAATTTACAGCAGAGATGCTTTTTTATTGACGGGCCAGGAGGAACTGGAAAAACATTTATATATAAAACTTTATATCATGTTCTTTCAGCTAAAAATTATAAAGTAAAGTGTATGGCTTTTACAGGAATCGCAGCAATGCTTCTGCCAAACGGTCATACATCCCATAAAACTTGTGGTCTGAAAGTACCTTTAACTGCAGAATCTGTTTCCAATATAAAGTCTGGATCAGCTAAGGCTAGGGAGCTTGCAAAAATTGATATTTTTTTAATGGATGAAGCTCCTATGCTTCCTAAATACGGACTTCAAAATATAGATGAGTTACTACGAAGTATAGCAAATCCAAACTTACCATTTGGAGGAAAAGTTATAGTTCTAGGAGGAGACTTTCGACAGTGTTTACCAGTTCAACAAAGAGCTAATCGAAGCGAACTTGTGAATTTGTCAATAAAAAAGAGCCCATTATGGCATAATTTTAAACTTTTTTCACTAACAGAAAATATGCGTGTCGATCCAGAACAGCTGGAATTTGCTAATTATCTTCTACAAGTTGGGAATGGCGAACTTCCAAAAAATGAGTTGGATGAAATTAAAATTCCAAATGATATGATTTCAAATGGTGATATAATTGATGAAGTTTTTGGCAACTGCTTGCTTAACAGACAATACGAAAATATGAAAGACCGAGCAATCTTGGCACCATTAAATAAGGACGTAGCCAAAATTAATGCTGAAATCATTGAAAAGTTGGAGGGTGAAAGTAAGCAATATAAAAGTTATGATTCAGTAAAAGATCCAGCCGAAGATACATTGCAATTTACTCCTGAATTTCTAAATTCAATTGAAATTGCAGATTTACCTCCACATGAGCTAAAATTAAAAAGAAACACAATAATTATGCTTTTGAGAAATTTAGATCTTGGGGAAGGTCTCTGTAATGGTGTTAGACTCACTGTTACCCAGTTATGCAACAATATAATTAAAGGCAAAATTATAACTGGTGAACATGCCGGACAAGAAGTACATATTCCCAGAATAACTCTTGAATCAAACAAAAGTCAGTTGGGAGGCTCAATGCAAAGACATCAATTTCCAGTCAAACCAGCATTTGCTATGACAATTCATAAATCTCAAGGCCAAACATTTGAGTATGTTGGTGTTGATTTAAGAAGTCCGGTTTTCCTGCACGGTATGCTTTACGTAGCATTTTCAAGAGTTAAGAGAAGAAACAGTCTAAAAATTTTATTACCAGCAGAAAATAATAGTCGAATTCAAGGTTATACACGAAATGTTGTCTGGACTGAAGTATTAAATAACGCATATAATAATATCGAACCTGATTTGTACCAAGACGAAGACTTTTTTCTTGAAAATTTAGAAGCTTTTGATTCAGCATTAGATAATTTGCACATTAGTTTTTAACATTAAAATCAATTTACTTGTGTTTTATATGATTTATTTCTGGCATTTTTAGATTTTAATTTTGTAAATGAAAAACTTTAATATTGAATCAATCTTTTCCATAATAATTGTGTTGAATACTTTTTTATATATTTGTATATATTATATTTTATGTTTCTTAATAATAAATAATACTTATTTTGTAAAAATTTTTGTGATTTTATTTATATACGAGTATATTCATTCTAACAACCTTTTCAATAGAATTTATCAATAAAATAATTCTCTAGAAAAAATTTTCAAATATATTTTAATAATTTTCATAATGGGAGATAATTATTGTGTTTATAACAAAATCAAACAACTAATAACAAAACCAAATTTTTACAGATGAGACACTAACCCGATCGGAGATCGGCTTTCCTGGTACTATTATCATAAACAGGTATGAAATAAATAAAAACATTAGGTCGTTAAAAGGAAATATACATTGTCCGTCACAGGTGGCTCACGTATGAGGATCAACTGGAAATTCCGAAACGCTATTGTAAGCTCCACGGAGCATCAGTGCTCTTAAGTTTGCTTTTTTTCAAATTTGGCCAAATTATTAAAGTAATATAAAATCAATCAGTATTTATATAGTAAAATATTATATATATATATATATATATATATATATATATATATATATATATTCGACTTAATTACATCAGGCAAATTAAACTACCGTTTGTCTCAAGTTCGTATCCCTTTTCTTCATTGAGAAAAAGTTACTTTAGAAAATTGATAACAGACTTTTGTACGCTACTGAAAAATCCTGAAACTTTTTCAGTGGCAGACAATTTTATATGTTGTCCCAATTAAAGTACTTATGATATAGCAATATTGATGCCGATAATATCAAAAGAAACTATCGATAGTAATATCGTATGATTCAAATTATTTATTTGGCCATTAAGCATAATAAGTGCAACAGGCTACGTCAAAGTACAGTAATACTTACAATCAGTTGGTACTAAAATTAATACTAGCATCTAAAATCACTAACATGCTCAAGCTCAAATTCATTAGCTAAAATAAAAAAACCTCCCATGCACAAACTACTGATGCAAAAAAAGAGAAAGGAAAAAACAACAACATACCTTCAGCAGGAACTAATTAAAGTTAAATATACGTAAGTAGGCTAGTGTGGTCAGCCTCCACAAATTCAGAAATGCTATATAGCGGATGGTCCAATAGCCAAGATTTAAGGACCATTGCAAATTTATTTTTTGGTAGTGATCTTACCAGTTCTGGAAGGAAGTTAAAAATCTTTTTACCTGTAACAGTATAACAGTTTAAGGATTTCATTGGTCATCAAAACAGTCTCCATAGATTTTATATCTAACACTAACAAACAAAGATATATGTTTGTTAGATATAAACGGTTAATATCTTACACTGACGAAATAAAGGCCTACAATGATCAAGCCAGTGGGCACAACACACCAAACGAACGTCTCTTTTTTGCAAGAAAAGTACTTTATGAGAACTAGACGAATGACCCCAGAGCCTAGTACCATAAACAATGTGAGCATGGGAAAATGCAAAATAAGCTAGCCTAAGAAAACTATAAGGTAAGTCACATTTCAATTTCCTTAGCAAATATAATACCCTACTTAGCCTTGTGCAAAGAGTGTCAACATGTTTATCCCATATAAGGCGAGAATCCATATAAAAACCCAGAAGCTTAACCGGGTCATCATGCACACCATTGATCAAGCTGAAAGTAATGGATTGTGTCTTTATTTCATTTAATACAAGTTTGTTGATTGAAAACCATTGAGAGGTACTGATAAGCAAATCATAGACCATAGCGTTAGAAGATGTAAGGTTACTATGACTGGCAAAGAGGGTAGTGTCATCAGCATAAAATAGGACATTACCCGCTACTTTGTAATAAAGATCATTGATAGCCACGATGAATAAAAAAGGCCCCAGTAAGGAGCCCGGAGGCACTCCATGCTTAACAAGGAGAGGAGTAGAATTTTCACCATGCACTAACTACTTGCTCCCTGTGACTAAGATAGGATTTCACAATCTTGAGTGCATCACCTCGAACGTTTAGTTAGTTAATGAGGTGCATCACTCATTCAATCCTTTCAAATTGTCGACTAGGATTTTATGAGATATGCATGGAAAAACGCTGCTTCAGTGAATCCAAACAAAAATTAAGGAAATTTAAAGAAAAAAGTACGAAAATAAAGTTTATTTATACGGAAGCAGTCACACCCGAGGAATCGGTGCTGAACTGAGATCACTCATGCCCTCATCCGTCGAAACCTTTGTGAGCGTCAATCCAGGAGCTCCGATAGAACCGATAGTTCATTCACTGGCTGTAGGGAGTGAAAGATTCACAAGAAATGACTGTTGTGTGCTGATAGGTGGTACGAACAACTTCAATGTTAGACAAAACTCAGGACAGTAACATCAAATAAAGTATTACAGTCAATTAAAACTGCCATGGAGTTATGCAGCAACGCAAATATTGCAGTATGTCCTGTACTCCACCGTTATGATTTGCACGTAGAAAATGATGTAAACAAATCAATTATGGAAACGAATAATAACATTCAACAACTGGCCGACATGTTTCCAAACTATATAGTTATTGACACATCTCTACTAACTCGTCTTGACTTTACCCGTCATGGACTACATCTTAATAGACACGGAAAAAGAAAACTTAGTTCCTCAATTAGATCGGCAGTTCTATCAATAATACACTGTCAACCGACGCCATCACATACAAACAGTGGTTCTCAAAGAGCAGTGAAACCAGTTTTGAGCAGCATCAATCCCTCAGTCGAGAGTCTACTCATCGAGTCACCTCGGGCTCGATTGTCGTCTTGCAGGGTGGACGAAGAGTTATCGATGACTTCTGTTCCTGCCGACAAGCTGCTCCAAACTCAACAAAATCCCTCCTCAACATCATTCCGCCACGGCTGCTCCATGGACCAGACAATTTTCAGACAACATGAACCATTGCAGAATTCTCCAAGTTTATCAGACAATCACTCCTGGCCAACCCTCCAAAAATAGATTTAGCTTCAGATTTTATACACAACCATAAGATTATAGATAATAAGGTAGACACACCAGACAGCACTTGGCTATTACATATAAATATTAGAAGCATCACAAACAAATTAGGTGAACTACAAATACATTTAGATTCACCAATGAAAAAATAGGCATTCTTTTTGTCACTGAGCATTGGTTTGCGAAGGAGGATAGTGCTGCATTGAACCGGCTGAGTGGATTTGCGTTGACTTCATTTTTTGGTCGCTCGTATGGTACTAGAGGGGGTGTTTTATAGCTGTTCCCTCAGGTACTCCAGCTGATAACCGGATAGACATAGTGAGCAGACAATTGAAACTGTCAATATCAGACAAAGTAAGCAGTCGTGTGTATGTATGTCCCGGCCACTTGTCATAACGCTTTTGGATATGCTAAATAGGGTTGTCTCCAGTATGTAAAGGCTAGGCAATGTCAACAGTTGCAATTTTTTGAATGTTTCTTTGCAGGTTTCTCTGAACTTTAATTGTGCAACAATGCGAACCGCTCGTTTTTGCAATTTAAATGCTCTGCTAAACTGATTGTTTGCAGAAGCTCTCCACAGCACCACACCGTAGGTAAGATGGGGGTAAATCAGACCGTAATACGCCGTCATTAGAACTTGAATTGGGCAGAATGTTTGCTAACGTCCTCAATAACATAAATGCCTGAGGACAATTTGGAGCAAATATGGTCCATGTGCGAATTCCAGGTCAACCCTCGATCCAGGTGTATTCCCAAGAATTTTGAACTAACAGTCTCATCTAACCGTTTATCTGCCAGCCAAATGAGTGGTCTCTCCATGTCATCATATGGTCGCAACGAAAATGACAAAACATTACATTTTGAGGGGTTTACTTCAAGATTGAGACTGTTGAAATATTGGGACACAATTGTTTAAATCAAAAAAAGCTTGTTTGTTCAAGGATCGGTGTTAATTTTGTTTCTGAATAAAAGGGTCGTGTCATCTGCATACTGTATGTGTTTCCCATGCATTAGCGATGACCATCATTGAGATGGACAAGAAAAATAATCGGGCTGAGTATTGAGACCTGAGGAACTTTAATCTCAGTTCGATTGGTTCAGAGAATTTGTCTGAAATTAGGTCAACTTGGGATCGGTTGTTCAGGAAAGAGTGAAGCCACTTGAGCGGCACTCCTCTTACACCATAAAATTCAAGTTTGTCAAGCAGCTTAGAGTGGTCAACACAATCGAAAGCTTTTGACAAGTCGAGAAATACACTAAGTGTGTAATCTCGATCTTCTAATCCCTCAAAACCTTTTCGACTAGACTCACAACAGCGTCTACTGTCGATTTGTTTTTTCTGAAACCAAATTGGTTGTCAGAGAGAAGGTTGTGTCTGTTTAGAAACTGCACCATTCTAATTAAAAAGAGTTTTTCGAATACTTTGCTTAAAACTGGCAAAAGTGAGACAGGCCTGTAATTATTTATGGAATAAGGATCGTTTTTCTTTAAAATTGGACATACTTTTGCAACTTTAAGGAGTGAGGGAAAAACTCCATTTTCGAAAGATGAATTTATCAATTGCGTCAATGGTGTAATGATCTGTTTCGCAAACTTTTTGGTGAGCCACACGGACATTAAATATATATCGTTTGATTTTTTGGCTGGGAGCTGCTGAATAATTTTCACGACCTCTTCCTCAACTACCGGAGCCAGTACCATTGATGTAACTGGGCTCCGTATACGCATAGGGGTTTCTTGTGGAGGTGAATGACAGGCTCAAAAGCAACAGACGCGAAGAATCTATTAAACTCGTTTGCCACGTCGGTCGAATCGTCCACAAGTTTTTCCCCAACTTTAACTTTAAAATGTTTCCGTTCTATTTGCTTATTGTTTATGATGTCCCACACAGTTTTGGGAACATTTTTAGATAACATGATTGCTTTGGATACATTATACGATTTTGCGGTTTGGATAACCTTTCTGTAAATTCTTTTGTAATTCTGGTAAAACAATTTGAAATTTTGATTTGTATTTGTTTTGTAAATTTTGGAATAAAATTTGAGTTTTTCTCTCGAAACCAAAATTCCTTTAGTTATCCATTTGTTATTTTTCTTTTTTGGTAAAGCATTGATTGTTTTAGTAGGACAACATGTATTTAAGTAAAAATTCAGGCAGTCTGAAAAATATTTAAAATTATTTTCGACTGACTGTGATGAATTGAAACATTTCCACTTTTCTTTAGAAAGGGAAGCGTTGAGGAGGGCGATATTACTTGGCCTTGTGTCTCTTATTGTTTTGGTAATTTTGGGCTCCCTTACAATTGCATCCCCACTAATTACAGCCACTTGGCCGTAGTGGTCGGAAATCGCTGTATTGACCACGTAAACTGCGACACCTGAGAGATTGGTGATGACGTTGTCGATCGCTGTTTGAGTTGTTGCTGACACCCGCGTCGGTGTATTTACTAACAACTCCAGGCCGAACGTTCTTAGCAGGTCGATCAATCTTTTGGTGATTGGAGAATTGTCGACCAACGCGTCAATGTTAAAGTCACCCATCAGCACATAATTCTGTTTATGTGCTGATAGGTGCATTAGTAATGATTCGAGTTTTGAGAAAAATATACACTCTTTGTAATAAAAAAAAAAAAAACTTGATACTCTTTGTAACATTAGTCTTAACTACACTAGGCATACCATTACAGTCAACATTTAGCAGTACATACTTATGATCAGAAATCTGATCTTGACTTATTGCAAAATTGTAATTCCATCTATCCAGATTAGTTAGAAAGGTATCTAGGGAAGCTGCATTTCTTGTAGGCCCTATAATACTTGTTACCCTAATATTAAAACTACGGGGGATTTTCAAAAAGTCTGTCAACTCACTTGCAGGCTTAAGCAAGTTCACGTTGTGGTCAGTTCCAATCACAATTGAGAGCCCTAAGGTAGTAAGATATCCGAGACAAAGCTCCAAGAGGTGTAAAAATCTACCCATATTACCTAGTGTGGACCTATACATAGGAACGACACAAAAATCACTAATAGTGACAGCAGCAAATTCAGCCTGTTGAGCTTTACAAAAATAACAAAGATCAATTGGTGTGCAATTAAGTGTTTTATTTACGTAAACTGCAACTCTACCCCTTGATTTATCACGACAGTAAGAGGCTCTAAGGTTAAGGTCGGATATATTACTAAAGAAATTAAGCTCATCCTCAATCATCCAATGTTCAGAAATACACAGTATGTCTAGCATAATATACTTCCTACACAAAATATCAAATTTAGGAATCTTGTTGCGTAAACACTGAATGTTAATTGTACAGCAATTTAGTGAGTATTTGGGCTCTTCCATAAAAAAAAAAAAAAAACTCGAGATGTGATTGCATTCTTCCTAGTTACAAACTTACGCACTAAAGTTCCATTCAGCCAGAAATTGGCCTTCAGCATGCATGAAGTAAAATCTGGAGCAACAACTATTTTGAAAGATTTGTATCTATTATATTTCGCTTCTAATTCAACACAATCTACCTTTTCACCAGATTCAGTCAAATAGAATTCCAGGTCTTCTTTGGTCACTTCAGGAGCTTACCTAGAAATGAACAACCACTCAAGTTTCTCCACAGCCTTAACCTTAACTGAGGCTTCCAGGGCCCTGGTACCAATGATAGGCTTATTATTATTATTACTAACACAGACACGAGTTTTGTTCCCAATGGTATTCGTTTTAGCAGTACCTTGTCCTGTTTCAGTACCATACACTTCAACCCAAACTTGCCTATTCATATTGGAATCAGACTTGTCCGATTCCGACATCAAAACATCCGAATACAATAATCGATTTTTGGAACCAGAATTAAAGTCATTCGACACAGTACCAGAGATAGCCGGTATGTCAGAATTGGAGACAAATATTTGGTCAGTAATTTGCACTTCGTTGGAAACATCGCGCTCTAAAGTAGAAACGTCTCGCAGTGCATCAGCAGCTTTGGCTGTCTTTCAGTTTGAGCTGTTTGAATACGACGACTGTTTAGAGGACTCAATAGACATGCTCTCACCAAACATAAACATCCGGTTTGCCAGTACCAAACAGGTTCTCCACAATTTAATACGAATTTGTCAAATTTAGCATTTTAAAGCAACATTGTCATTCACAATATCCTTAACAACTGCAATATGTTTGTTAACAGTTATATTTAAACTGATAAAACCGTCAATATCACTTATCTGACTACTGAGCTTGTCTAACCTATCATCACATGCCCATTTTGATTTTTCAGCCAATCGTTGCATAAATTGCTCGTAATCTTCATCAGAAATAAAAGCGCATGCACAAATGTACAAATTTTTACAAAAAATGTCACTGTACCGCACTGTCATCGTCATTCATTAACTTATTACACACCGGACAAATCTGACAACTGCCACCAGCCATACCACCGGATACTGATCAAGACCTTCTGTTATACCTTATATTACAGTATAATAGAAGCATAGACCTATAGTATAATATAATCGAAGGTCTATGATAATATATCGATATGATGAAAAATGTACATCGATATATCCTATCTATATCATCATTTGTCATTACCTGCCAATAGTGCCAATTCCATTCCGATCCCCATGGAAAAAAATTACGTCGTCTATTGTTTATCAAAACGTTAGAGTTACGTTCTGATATTATTTACATAAACAATTTATTTTCGTGTTATCGTAATGTGAGTCATATCTGAATTAATTTATTATATCAAGTAAGTTATTAATATTTCCCTTGACATTCTTATAGATCAAAGAGAGCTAAGTTTTTTTTAGGTTAGGCTGTGCATAAGTTACAACAGTTGAATGCCAGAACGGGATAATTTTTCATGTAGATAGTAACAATGACTACACTCGTTCATCTACACTCATCACACTCATTCGAAATCCATTCGCCCATATCTTGACGATCGGCGTCTTAAGAATAAATAAACATGTTGCATATGATTATCACAATAATTTTTTTCTTTCGTTCGTCAGTTATGTTGAACCATAACATAACATAACGTTCGTCAGTTATGTTGAACCATGACCAAAATATCACCAACCCTATCACAAAATCTAGTCCTATTCACTCACAATAGCCTACTCGAAATGTAAACAAAACAGATCTGCCCCAGCAAATTGCAAAATCTCAACATTATATAGCCTAGTGACACTCAGGCTCATATTTTTTCAATCCCTGCAAAAAAAATACATGGCCTAGGCCTATTTTATGTAGTTCATCATCAAAAAGCTTCACAAATTTTGACTTAGGTCTATAGACTATTTTCTGGGACAACACTTTATTCCGCAGAAATAACGTTCCATTAAAAAATATCAGAAATTCTAAATGTTTCAAAATATAATTTTTTAGGCAAGTCTATCGATTATTTTTTGTGATTTATTATTAATTTTTCCAAATTTGTTGTTGTTTATCATGTTGAAAACGAATTCGAAAACCATTTTGGTCTACAACAATTGTTTCTTAAGACATTGTGGGAAAACTTCTTTCCCGGCAATAACATATTAATGATATCTTTACACTATTAGCCTAGTGTTAAATGTTTATAAAAAATAAATTTATTAGATAAAAATGTTTGTCATTTCTTTTAATTTCTTTGGGCATCCTTATGACCATTATGAAAATATGTAGGCTATATTCACTTTACTGTGAAGACATTTTAGTTATTAACAGCATGTTGAAATTTCACAATAATTTGTAAACAAATAAAAAAGTTAACTTAGCAATTTTAAAATATTTAAAAACTTCTGTTTTCTGACAGGTTTTATAGAACCGTCAGTATCAAAATATAGCCTAACTAAATTGTGTATAAGTATACTAGAAAATTGTGGATTTGATGTAAAAGTATGTTAACCCTTTTACCGCCATACAATTATTGCCGGTCGAGCGCTCGACCGCCATAGTAGGTGAGGGTCAATGTGTCACTCAGCCGCCAGACGCTAGGATCATAGCGTGTCGCCCGGCCGCCAGAGCATTTTGCCGCTTTTTACAACCGTTCACAAAAACGATTGTGGTTACATCAATTTGAAAGATATAAGAATTCTGTTTTCACCATTTTATTCATTAAGAAATTATCTTTAATGTGATATGACTTACTAGTCTATTACTAACATATAACGTTTTCGTAGGAGCAAAAAATAAAATGCAAAATAAAGTTTAGAAAATTTTTTTAATTTTAAAAGTTAATAGGAAAAATAAAAATGTCATTTTAAAATTCTTTGTATATATAATTTGGTTTGAAATTTAATAGAGAACAATTGAGTAAGTTTTCATTTAAAAAAATTAAGAATTTTTTTATAAATATATGACTAAAATAGTACAACTCATTTTAATCAGAATTAGGAATAGAAAAGCCTATAGGCGTACATACATAACATACTAGACGAACTAGAATCATCCATACTATCATAAACATTATCATCAATTACAATGTTTGTCTCTGATTGAATAACATTGTTTATCAGTGTTCCTTCACTTACTGGTGAACGTCGCTTATCACCATTTTGGCACTGTACTAGTATAAATATAAAACAAAATACACTTACATAATAATAAAATTCATATAAACACGATTGAATAAACTATACATACTTGTATCATACCTAAAAACACCAATCTCAGGAACACAACAGACAGAAACTGATTTCTTCACCATTCAATCAGCTGGGCACTGACAAAAATAATTGACGTTTCTTCACATATTTTGTGTTTACTATGCAGAAGTATTGTATTCAACTAAAGTAGATTATATTCTTGTTGTAAATATTGTTCTGAATATAGTGATATATATTTATGCTGAAAAAATTAAATAATTCATTGTATAAACAACAAAAATGCAGAGGGCCTATATATAGGCTCTTGGCGGTCGAGCGTCACTACTCCCAGGGCCTATATATAGGCTCTTGGCGGTCGAGCATCACTACTTCCAGGGCCTATATATAGGCCCTTGGCGGTCGACTGCCCAACTTATTAGAGCCTATATATAGGCCCTTAGCGGTAAAAGGGTTAACAAATTATACGATAATTCTGAATCAAAAGTTTATTTTTTAGTGAATTTTTGTATGTGATGTCTTGTTAACAGGACATGGCACTTTATGCATAGTTTTTTTGACATCCGAATAACAGAACGTGGGTACTAAAAGGGTTAAAAAAAGTTGTCTATTTTCACTTATAGGTAAAATATTAGTTTTTTTAGTGAGAAGCAAGTTTTCTGCGGGAGAGGCTGAAATCAACTCCCCAAAAAAATATATAAACTCATATTTCACCACCTTTTCAACAAGAAATTGTTTTTTCAGAAGGATCTATAAAGTGCATAGTTACAAAAAATATTTAAACAATCAAAATAAACATTAAACTAAAAATATCTCTCAAATAGACCCTACTAAAACATCATTAAATAAATTAAAGAACATTTTAATTACCGGTACATTCAAAAATATTATAAAATAGAATTTAACTATGAAGATTCTTGCCACCTCAAAATAATCAAAATTTAATGTTTCAAAGTAGTTAAAATTGAGTTAGACTATCATAAGACATCATTTTATCGTACTGAAAGCTCAATTTTTACCAGAAAATCGGAAAACTTGACATTTTCATAAACATTTTAAAAATCATTATACTATTTGAACAATATTTGTTTCATTAATGTATATTTTTATGCTGACAACATGTATGTACTTGGCCGAATATGCATTGGTTTTGCAAAAAAAAATTACGATATTCATCCTGTAAAACCCATTTTTCTGAAAGCCTAACCATACTGTAGTCTAACTTAATAATTCTTTTACAACAATTCTATGTTTACATTAAATTCTGGTAGCTAGCCTCTTAGACTACCTACCAGCCGTCCCTTCACCAAAAATATATGCAAATTCGGGTTTTGTTAGTCAGTTAGTAGTTGGTGTTTATAATGATCGCACAATGGCAGCTAAATCATGATTCTTTGGCAAAGTAATTTTTCTGTTGTATGTAGAAAAATAACTGTCATGGACCAAAACAGTTTTCAAATTCGTGTTCAGTGTACAAAAACTTGTTAAGTTACATTAAAAAAAGATGATTATATACATCTATCGTATGGTTTTTTGTTAAGCTACCATTCAGTAATTTAGTTTTTTTTCTTTAAGCTGTGATATGTATTTGGATTAAGATCCAAAAGTCATGCAATATATAATCTATATTTATAAAAGAGGATGTATGTTTGAAGTTTATGCGCTGCCAAACCATCCAACCGATCGCCATGAAACTTTAGGATGTTGTCCTGTATACTCCCGAGATGGTTCCTGTTAAGTTTGATGCAGATCCGTGTACAGGGTCCCGCCCCACGGGCTCCTAAAGATCCATGTTATTCAAATGGAGAATCTGAATTGTTTACAAAAACATATGACTGTGTGGTTTAATGTAGTTTCACATGCCATAAGCAGATTGAAGTTCTCACAACAAACAGTACTGTATATGTTTTGATTTATTGTAGTTCTACATTTCACCTTGAGAGTGTAGCACACACTACTTTTTCTTGATCAGGTGATCTGTATTTGGTGTTAACCTTTTTCCTCGGTAATTAAAACATGCGGTGAAACGTGAAAATATAAAATAAATAATTATTTGTTTTGCAGTTTACTTTTTATGACATGCCTCCTAAAAAGGTATTTTTTTTTATTTATAGTTCATAGAATACTGCTTAAGAGTCCTGGTAAGGTCGTAGATCAATCTTCCTCACGAGGCGACATGCCAAGATCCAAAAATGGGACTGTAGCAGAGTGTCTTGGTGAGGCCGCAGGCCGAGCATACCTCACGAGCGTAGCGAGTGACGACGGGGTTGGCATGCGAAGCGTGCAGGGGTGCCCCCTAGTAGGCTTATAAAATAAAAGTGATCTCCTGTTACAAAGCTAAATCCAATCCATCGAGCCATTTACGACCTGCCTCACTTATTCTGTTTATACTAGCCAAACCCCCCATGAAAGAATGCAGGGGACACTCTGTAATTATTTGATCCATTGTTTGGATAAACTCCCCGCAATCTCATAACTCATCTAGTGTTAATCCCCATTTATACTTCCAGTAGTTACATCTACCCACGCCAACCGTATTCAAACGTATTCAAAAGTGTCCATTTCCTCTGAGGGAGGTTCATTCCACCTACAGGTATTGATGGAGCCTTAATAAGGAACTATAAATAAGGAATCAAAATTGTTCCACGCTATGGCTCAGCTAGTATTGGGCGAACAATTTGAACTGATCAACTGGGAAGCAGTATGTAGAGGTGGGTTTCGAGATTTTAAGCGACTGTTCTGACGAGCAAGATCCTGGGTAATGGGGAGGTGCGGGGCATTCAAGATCTTATTGAATTCTTTAAGTAGTGCCTCCTGACGTCTTATCTTTGGAGGAGCTATATTGCACAGTACCGGGAGCCAAGGAAATCCCTTAATAGCTGCCACAAGAGTACCACTAATAGCTCTCATAGCTCGATTAAGTTGGACATCAATAATTTTTGTATGTGCGCTATTTAGCCATATGGGAGCACTTTATTCAGCAGCGGTATATACCAGAGACAAAGCAGTTATACGCAGGACGTGTGCGTTGGCTCCCCAAATTGTTTCAGCAATATGATGTAGTACATTTGCTCTGGTTTTAATTTTAGCTGCTGTTTTATGAAGATTAGTCTTAAACCAGCAATATGATGTAGCTGCTGTTTTTAAAGATGAGTCTTAAACGTCAGCAATCGATCTGACATTACTCCCAGTACTGAAAGATATTCAGTTTTCGATTAGCCAGTCTGTTACTTAGGTGGAAGCAGGCTAGTTCGGTTTTTGGTAGGTTAGGATAAAGCTTCCAGGTTCTAAAATATCCTTCGACGGCTGCAAGGTCACTTGTGAGTTTTTCTTCAGTAGCTGTGAAGTACTTATGTTGGTAAGCTAAAGCAATATCATCTGCATATATAAACTTTCTAGACTTTGTTATTGAGACGTCAGCGGTATACACGTTGAACGAAATTGGAGCAAGAATAGACCCCAGTGGCAGACCATCCTTCAACTGTCTAAAATAGCTTTCTTCACGATCGAGATATACTTTTATTAGCCTGGCAATAAGCATTGACTCCAAAAGTCGCAAAAGAAAGGAGGCTGTAAAACTTTAATAACATACTTTTGCTCCACACTGTGTCATAAGCTGCAGATGTTTTTAACTTCTTTTCAAACCCATTCTTAATAAATGATGTCAGAGCTAGGATCTGGTCGCTAGATCTTCGAACAGGACAAAAACCAGCCTACTCAACTGGAACATTGGAATCTAGAATGGGTGATATTCTATTGTATAGCAGCCTTTCCAGCAGCTTATATCAAAAACTAATAAGAGATATTGGGCGATAGCTTTCTACTCGTTCAGAGTCTTTTCTCTGACTTTCTTTTCAGAATAGCTACTACTTTTGATCGCTTGAACGCTTTTGGTAAATTGCCTGTAGCTAATATCTTATTGTAAACTGCTTGAAGCCATTGTTTAACTTTGCTACCAGCATGTAGCATAAATTCTGGAAAGATACTGTCAAGACCGGCTGCTTTCCCTGCTGTTTTAGAGGAAATTGCCCTGTCTATCTCTTCCTCCGTGAAATTTCTGGAGACTTTCAGGGATGCCATTTGATATTTTATTTCACCCAGTTTGTAAAGCACGTGTTTGTCCGAAGGTTGGCGAGCTGACTTTGATAAGCTGACTATCCATTTAGTTATATCAGAGGCCTTGTGTGGAGCACTTCTCTGATTTGGAGATTTACCATTAGAGAGTTTCCTTAAAATTAACCACACTTTTCTACGGTTGTGGATAAAGTTTATATCTTCAACAGTTTTTACCCATTTTTCTCTTCTGGCACTGTCTAGAGATTGCAGCAGCAGATTAGCTGTATTGTAGTTTTCGGTAACATTAAACTCCTTGTTAAGGTCATCTGATTCCTTACTCCATCCTGGTATATACTACTTTCTGTATCTTCTTCGTATGCTATCTTTAGTAATTGACGAGATGTGATTTGTAAAACAATCGTAATTTCTTATTCTAGGAGGAATGAACCTGATGCTGTCATCAAGCCTGGTGGTAAAAGTCTCCCAGTTTGCTTTATTAAAATTCCATCTAGGCTGTGGAAAAGATTGAATTGGTCGGTAGCGTAGTTGGTTCAATCCCAGCTTCATGTGCTAAAGGTTCTCAGTTCGATCCCAATCAGAGTCAATACATTTTGAGAAGGATCAGCTGAAAACCACCGGCTGTTCATTTGTCATTGGGCTATTAATTAATGACACTTTCTAAGGAATAGTCGGCCTTAGTTTTGTAACAATGACTACATTCACTCATCTACACTCATCACACTCATTCGAAATCTATATTCGCCATATCTTGACGAATCGGCGTCTTATGAATAAAAAAAAAAAAAAAAAAAAAAAATTATGGGAATTTGGATCCCCAATGAAACCAGTACTGGCCTATGTGAGAGTGGGGAAAAGCATCAAGAACTTTCCTAATTGGTTTGAGCTTGATGATCGTTCACATGAGCAGAAGCTTAAGTCAGGAGAGTAACCTTGACGCCAACGAGCTGAATAAAAAGTGGCTGAATCTTTAGCATCAAAGATCAGGTAAAGGTTGTTCATTTTTGCCCAATCAGCAAGCTTTCTGCCATTCTCATCATCGGTGTTGTAGCCCCAATGGCTATGGTGACTGTTAAAGTCTCTCACATAGAGGTCAGGATGTTCAAAATTTGGCAAAATCCTATTGTCAGGCCATTGGATGTTAGGAGGCTTATAAATATATACTGTTGTAGTGTCTGACACTTGGATTGCTAAGACAAAGATGTCACCATCAGAGCTCTTGTGGGAAACGTACACATTGTCAGTGTCATGTTTCACATAAGTTACAATGCCATATACCCTATACCCTATAGCATCAACGAATCTGTATCCAGAAATATTGCCTCTTGCACTATTATTATCTTCAATGTGGGTATTTTGGAGTGCAAGGATATCAACATTGTTTTCATGAAGGACCCTACTGATGCACTTACTCTTAGTCTTGCTCGTCCTCAGCGCTAAAATGCAATACGTTTAAAAAAGCTAATTAAAGAGTGATATAGCGTCCAATTTGATAAAATAATAATTTTTATTTATTTTCAGAATACACAATAGAACATAATATTTGATATAAAAATAAAATAATATTTATACATAGTAAATAATTAAATTATATACTAGATCTAAAACAGCAAACTATGTATTATATTATTTTGTAAATAATGTACTAACACACAAGGGAAAATACATATCCTTCCCGCACGCAGGAGTTAAAAGTACTAATTAATCACAAACTAAATCATAATCACTTGACTGGAATACAAATAGGAGAAAAATAACATGCTCACAAGAAAACTAAATACTAATTAAACAAAAATTAACTTATAATGACAGCTAAGAAATACGACTATTCATCAACACACCAATAATATTTATACAATTTTTACCAAATCACAATTAATATGAATTGGTAGAAACTAAGAATTTTGTGTAAAGGTTGAGTGAGGTAAAATATCAATAAATGTAATGGAATGGAAATAGTAACGAGAAAAACAAAAGTATTTTTGTAGTTGTATTTTAAGGTCCATGCCGTTAATTAATGTAATGCCTGAAATAACCGATCCAAATCAACATTTTGAAGTCCAATGAGATACTGCTTTAACAACTTTTTTATGGAAAAATCAGATTTGAAATTTAGATTGTTTTTGTTAATTTCATTGTAAAATTTTGGCCCTAAAAATACAAAACTCTTCTGAAATAAAGATGTGTTCGATCATGGAAGTATAATTTTGTCAGCATACCTTGTGTTAGGACAGGTATAATCATGGTTAATTACTACCCCCAGATTGCCACTAATTTTAAAGAATAAACGTAAGTTACCTTAAACATAAATTGGTATTTAAGAGGTATAATATTTAATTTTTTAAATAGTGGAAAGATTCTTCCTCCAACGCATTACCAAAAGTTTATGGTACCGTATGAAATGTATGTGCTCATCCAAAATGGAATGCCATAATTGAGTTTTGAATAAATTAATGCGTGATAAATTTTGATTAATACTTCATTAAGGCATAGTAGCCTTAGGTAGTAAAATTTTCATAAAAACCAATAAATAATTCCTTAAGTAATTAATATGTTCTTTCCAGTTTAGCTTCTCATCTATTAGTAGGCCTAGATATTTTACACACTTACTCTGCGTAAAACTGCTATAAGAGCATTGATTAACTGAACAATTCATCGAATGGAATTTAATAGGGATATCAAAATTAAAATTCCGAGTAAAAGAGAAATTTAATATATATGATTTTTTAACATTATATTCAATTTATTACAAGAAAATCAAAGCTATAATAATCTCATATCATGATCTATTTTTGATATAAGTACTTCTTTAGTACTCATATAAAAAAGAAATTTGCTATTTCATACTGTATTATCAGCAAATTACTGCATTTGCTGATAATACAGTATGAAATAGCTGTATCAGCAAATTCAGTAATTTTGCATTTTAAAGGTCCATAATACAGATCATTTAGAAATATTAAGAAAAGAATTGGGCCAAGGATGGATCCTTGAGGTGCTCCACATTTTATTTCTCGAATAGTGCCTTTACTGGGCCCGATTGAAACAAATTGTTCCCTCCTATTCAAATAAGATTTAAACCAATCAAGCACGATGCCACGAATGCCCAACTGTTGTAATTTAAATAAAAGTATAGAATGATCAACAATATCAAAAGCTTTACGGATGTCAAGAAATATTCCTGTAACTAAATTATAGTTTATTTCAGTTTATAGCTCAGAGATGAATTTGTGCAAAGCAATTTATTTGTTCAAATTTCTGGGATAATTGTTTGATAGAACATACCCAGGCACAAATTTATTTCTATATAGAGTGAGGAAAGCCAAGCAAATAACTGTTCATAGATTATTTAGACAGTTGGAAACAAAGAACTGGCTTATCAAAGGTTATGATGCAGCATACAGTCTTTGTGTTTCTGTAGACAGTAATAGGCATCCAGCCATGGTTTGTGTGTATGAGTGTATTTCTATTCATTCAGATTTTATTAAGGTAGTTTCATGTCTCTGACACTTTAAAATACAGATTTTTTTTTCTTCAAATTAATCTGTTATAAATAATACATAGAAAATAAAATTGTGGCTTGGTATATTATGCTAAACGGTTACATCTGGTTGAACTAATAAAGGTAGCATTGAAAAGACCAAGAACGTATGAATATTTAAACCTACATAATATATAAATTTCCAGTTCCAATGTAATATTATGAAGCTTGGGCTTCTAAAAAAATACTCTCAATAAATAGTGCTTTGAGTTCAATTTTAAGGTGAAATGAAATTAACTGTATTGAATGAATAATGATACAAGTAGTTAAATAATGATACAAGTAGTTAAATAATGATACAAGTAGTTACTGTCTAACAGCTAAACCTTACTTTATTTATAATAGAAAAAAATCACTCAACTTACACACAAAGTTTAGTGGTCTATAGATCATATCATAACCAACTCCAACACTGAGGTTTAATTCTGGCATAACCATTAAGTTTTTGTGTGCAACTCTATTAATACTAACTTATGCTCTAACTGTTCTGTGGCTTAGATTAGGAGGATAGTTTCCATCATAGATGAAAGCTGTTGGATTATTTTGTTCTTGTTATAATTGCATTCAGCCTTTAATTATGAGATGGGAATCCTTTTTTATCCTTAATGACTATTAAAGATAAAATAGGCTATATAAATAAATAAATAAATAAATATATATATATATAAATTTAAAATCATAATGATATAACACATTTATAGCCTTTTAATTTTTAACTTAAGCTTATTTAGTGTTTGTAGAGCAGTTTTATTCTGTATTCTATGTATGCTGTCATTAATATACCTTGAGCGGAATTCATGAGTGGTTTTCCCATGAAATTAAATCTGTTTCAAACATGTTTATATTATCTTAATTCTGATAAAAGGTGTAAAATTTCAGATTTTAGTATCGTTGATGTCTGCTATCAGAAGCATGACCTGCAGTACTCACTCTAGTAATATTAATTTAGTTTCCTTTAACAATTCAGCTGACTTGCTTGATTGATAGAGTAGAGAACAAATGGTTCAATAGTCTTGTTATTTATTTCTCAATATGACATGTTCTGTAACTACAATGAGTAACGTGTCTAATCAAATGATTATACATGTTACTCATTAGACAAAGTAAATACTTTGAGAGGTCAAAATTAGAGAGTGGGATGATTACACAGTGGCTTATCAAAGCACTTTAAGACTTAGGGGTCCATAACCATTGTGGTTAGTGTTATATGCTTTTGGCTGGTGGTTTTGATCCACATTTCCAGTGGGGTCATGATGAGATCAAGGCTTGTTTTGTTATTCTAGACTTGACTTTGGCTCAAGTTATTTTGAGAGTTTTTTTATTGATCTTTCGTGTCATCTTATAAAGGGTCTATAACATGTCCTTCCAGTAATAAATAGCATAAAACAAAATAACTATTTAAATGGTTACAAATGTATGTTACATCAAGTATATTAGGTATTGTTTTCTTGCAAAAAATCTGTTTGTATTATTATTATTTATTTGTTTTTGGTAGGTTGTATTATTATCTCAAAATTTTTTACTGTAGTGTAATTTTATCAATTACAAGTGAATAATAAACTTAAATTTTTTGTCCTTCATAATCATTAAGACCATGGGACTTGAGAAAAAAAATCCTCGTCGTAGTCGGAGCAGGGAAAGAGAGAGAGAACGTGACCGTAGAGATAGAGAAAGAAGAAGATCCAGGAGTAGATCCAAAGAAAGGAGAAAGGATGACAGGAGAAGAAGAGAGGATGATGATGTGAAGAGAGAAAAACAGAGATCACGAAGTCGTAGTCGAGAAAGATATCGTGCAAAAGAAAGAAAAGCTGCATCTCCGTAAGTTGATTTTATTTTTATCTATACAACATTAGATCCTAGTAGCCACAGTTTTGATTAATAATTAGAATAAAATTATTACATTACATTTTAGCAACCTTACATCTCTATAAGTTTAAGGTACACCTATCTGATTTGCATATGTTTGAACATGCATGTAATGTAAATGTACAGCCACAATGTGAATGCAGTTGTGGATTTGAGATTTTTATGCATAGGGGCTTGAAGTAGTAATTTTGTATCACCCAATTTTATGCACACCTCTTTGTCAGAAATAACCTCTAATCAGTCCTTTGCCACTGCTAGCTAATATTTAATCTTATTTTATTATTATTACTATGTTTTTATTCTCACTTTAATCAATTCATTTACCGTTATAAAAATGTACAACCACTTTGCAAATATCCAAAAACTGTGACAGTAATAAAAAACTGTTGCCTTTGTTTTGGATGACATGACATAAAACAGACCATCACTAGAGACATTGTGCCTCCTCATACGAAACAGTATCAGTAAACATATTTTCCTAAATAGGGTGACACATCAGCATTGTTTTTCTCTTTCATCAGTATTACTCCTCCTCATTTAAATTATTTATTCAAATAATTCTCTTTCAAATAGAAAATATTTACAAAATTGCTTCTTTCACATTACATTTTCCCTGTGCTATTGCCACAATAGCCTCCCATAAATCAATCAGTCACTCAATGTCAAGATACCGGTCCATTTAGAATGTTTAACCATTCGCACGCGGAAATTATTTTACCTTATTTTAAAGTAACACGTAATTATGTGAAAAAAATAATTTTAATGAAATGTAAAGTTAATTTTATTTCATGTTTTAGAAACATAAAGGTGTAACAAACAAAATATGTAAATTTATATTTAAAGTCATAATTACAACTTTTAACGCTATTTTATTGTAGATGAACAACTATAATGAAAATATATATATACAAAATTGTCAAAATTTTAGTTGAAACTTTTAACAGTATCTTTCATTTATGTACAATAATAACCACAACAAAATAATTGAAAACTAGAAAACTGAGAAAAAAATGATAATTGTTGAAAACAATGTGCTTAGGTAGAGCGATAGGAGGAGGATATTTTCGTTTTACGCATGTGCAAAGGCAGGAGAGCCCATGCACGCTCTAATTGGCTGCTCCGCCCTTTTCATTCATATACGATTTACGTTTCTGATAGGCTGAGGGAGTTGGCCAAAGACATGTCTAAGTTGATGTTGCACTCTAGCGGAAGTTTTAGGAACTATTATGTATACAAACTACAGAAATATTTCATTTCGGATATCTTCGTTTACCGCATTTGAGGCAAAGTAGAGGCTGGGTATATATTCGTTTGCTGCGTAAAAAAAGGTTTAATATAAAAAAGATCACATAAAGTTCTGTTTAAAGTAAGATGTTAAATATATACAGTCTAACTAACCACTGATTGTTCACTTCTTTTGGATGTTGCATGTTGATATTACTTGATTTTTAATTCTGGAGTTTATTGACAAATTTTCTATGCCATTTTTTTTTATAATTCTTGCCTAATTAGGATTTCTGCCTACTTTTCAGAGATTTTAATGTGTAAGTACAGTACAACCTTGATTATCTGGCTGTCTGTGTCATCCAGCTTGACAATCAGATGGCAATAATTTTGTTATTTTGATAAAATTACAATAACACAGACACGTTCAGCCCCAAAAAACTCAAACAAGAGTGTTTTTTGAAATTAGCATCTTGAATATTGCAGGCGCTGTACTTAAAACTTGTGCCATTGATTTTTAACGTTGATTTATAATCAGTGCCTGTGCATTACCTGTTGTCACTGCTTAATGCACCTGAAAATCCAAGCCGGCAATTTGTTTATCTCTGTGACAGAGTGGCTGGTGTAAGAGTCCATTTCTAGCATCCTACAATCGGACATTTTATAGATGTGTTCAAATAGGATACCTAGACTAACTGACTTTGACAAACTCTATCGTGTCTTCATTGGCGACAGAAAAGATTGGAAACAAGGTGAATTAATCGCAATGAAGAACGTGATTACTTGGTATACAGATGGCTCACGAACCATCCTTGGGTCTGGTTACGGGGTCTATGATGCCAGGTCAACAACTGAGCTCAGTTGTAGCCTTGGCAAATGGCTATGGTTTTTCAGGCGGAAGTAGCTGCCATAGTTGCCTGTGCTAAGGCAAACATAGATTTGGGCCTTAGAGGAAAAACAATCTATCTGAACTCAGACAGCCAAGCGGCACTAAGGTCACTTGCATCGTTCGACTTCACCTTGAGTCTAGTTTTGGACTGTCACGAGGTTCTTAAAACGCTGGCACGTTCCAATAGGGTAATCCTGTCATGGGTGCCAGGTCACACCGGGGTACTGGGAAAAAAAAGGGCAGACCACTGTGCGAGGAAAGGCACTGCGGAACGTCTCGTTGGCCCAGAGCCAGCATACGGGGTTGCTTACAGCCTTGCCAAGATGGTTGCCTCTACATGGGTCGCCGGCAAGTTCCAGGAGACCTGTGAGACAACGCCAGGTAACAGGCAAGCCAAGGAGGTCCTGGTTGGGCCGTTGTACTCCAACACGGCTGAAGCTCTTTCTCTTGCAAGATCAGTACTCTGAAGGGTGGTTGGTTTTATAACTGGACACTGGACGTTTCGGGCATACATGAACAAGATGGGGTTCCCAACCCCCATTCTCTTGTGTAGGAAATGTGGGGAAGAGGAGGAGTCTAGACAGCACATACTCTTTTACTGCCCGGCCCTAACTAAGAAGGGGGTTCTCACCTTGGGCAGAGATTTAGAACGTGGCCAAGGTGTAGCACAGGAAAACCTCATCAAGGCAATCTCAAGGTTCTCTAAGGACTTTGGATTGGATGAGGTTTGAAGTCCTGTAAAGCCTTTTTTGGATTGTACAATAAGCCTTTTTGGCTTAGGGGCGTTACCAGGTTTGAAGCCTGACCCTCCAAATCGTAAAAAAAGAGTTCATTTCTTATATGGAGGATGGAATAGTTCATTATGTAACACTGTTCCTTTAAAGGATGTTGTTGTTGAGCATCATATTAAAATCACTAAAATTGTATTGCATGGTAAGTTCTTATATAAATACTATACAGTAACTTTAATAGAATGAATTAAAAACTATACAGTTTTAAATTAATAAAATACAGCTGTTTTACGAGACACAAGATTTCGACAAAGTGTAGTCGACCGCATTCATCTCCTCAAAATTGGCCATACATTCGTAATATGCGTTTCATGCAATTGAAGGCACTCCTCTCTCATTTGCCATCCGATATAAATTATTGAATCTGTTTTTTGTTATAAAACGGAGTCTTATGTTTTATTCAGCTTTAAAGGTATCAGGCTTGACATTAGGCTAGATAACCAAGGTTGTTCTGTAAGTGGTCAAGAGTCAGTGATGTATGTTTTCTCTTTGTGTGGGATTTGTTTGTTTTAGTAATGTATATTTTTATACAAAATTTATATGCTATATAGAATCAGTGGAAATATAATTTCAACAAAAACTTCAAATGCTATCATGAAATAACATTCTTCTATATAAAGGAATTTCACACTTGTCATTGTTTAATTGAAACTGGCAATTGATGTTTCCAGGCCTGAAAAAATGTTAAATAAAACCCTGTTTTTCCCTTTTGTGAAGAATTATGTTCTCTGAACAGTTTTCCATTCATTAAAAAAAATTGTAGTAGTTGTTAGTAAATAAATCATCCAAACTGTGACAAATTAAAATAACAGGTAGATGTTTGACAAATTAAATATCTGTCCATAGCAATTATTTCTAAGTATTTTAAAATTTGTATTCATTTTTTTACCCTTAGTAACAAATTCACTGCAGACATACAGCAGTCACTGTCAAGAGGTTTTACTTATAAAAAATCAAAAGAATATATTTGTATGACTTATAGATATTTTTTATTGTACAGCTTAAAAGACTAAACCTAATCTTTTGAAATGTTATGATTTTTTAAATTTTTCTGGCTGGCCAAATTTTTATTCAATGGGGTCTTAGTTTAAAAAACATTCCCTACAACTTTAGTATTTTCTTTTTAGTGCTTATCATTATTAACTGCGTAAGCATTTGGTAATGTTTAGGTCAGCATTGTTTATTAAAGCAAAGTGTTGTTTTGTATGCTAAAATCTTATTTAATTCCAGACAGCCACCTGCTAAAAAAGAAGAAGATAACGTAGTTAAAAAAGAAGAACCTCCTGACGAAGAAGAACAACAAGTGATTAAAAAAGAACCCTTGTCCTTGGAGGAGCTCTTAACCAAAAAGCAAGCAGAAGAAGCTGCACGGAGCAAAGTTAGTTAGCCTTAGAGGCTTTTCAGATTTATTTTCAGGAATAAATTGTACAGCCTGTTTATGCAAATGATGCTATCTATCTTGTTGGTGACGAAAAGACACTTGAAGTTGTACTTAAAACATTAAAAATCTCTGTTGATTCGGCTAAACATTTTTTTGTTAGCAAAAACATGCTTTTAAAAGAAAATCAAACAAAATACATATATTTATGTATTATTAAAAATAAAACTGATACCAAAATTTGCAATAAAAATTTTAAACTCTAGACAGTAAAAGGTGTCAAGTTTTTTAGTATTTTTATGTTGTAGGAAAAATTTCATCAGGATTATATGTACTAAGTAAAAAGTCATATGTATGGATTTTCCACCGTTAAAATTCATTTATTTTGCTTCCATACAATCTTACCTATCCCATGAAATCAGCATATGGGGGAATCTCTTAAACAAATTTGAATAAAAATGTTCTTTTACAGAAACAAGCTGCGAATCATGTTGTATTTGAAGTGGAATGAGATTGTAAAGCAGCACATTTCAAAGCTTAAAATTTTGATTACATATAATATTTAAATTTTTGAAACAATCAAATACTATAGAGGTTACCTTCTACCATAAATTATATTTAAACTATTAAGCGTAAAAATAACAGATATAATACTAAAAATGCTCAATATGTGATACAGAACAACCATAGCTTAGAATTTTATAAAAAGTGTACTGTGTATATACATCTCAAGTTCATTAGCTTCCTACTTCAATAAATAAGAAATTAATCTAATTGTAATAAATTGTCTATGGAACTTAAAGAACACCTTGTAAAATTGTCATTTTATTCTTTCGATGAACATTTTGTAAAGATAATAAGTTTGCAATTCTTTAATCTTGTTATCTACTGACTCTGTTCTTGTACTTGTACAACTATCCATAAAGGATATTTTGATAGATTGATTGACAGACTCATAGCTCTATTAAAATATTTAGTTTGCATTGTGTGTTAGTAAAAGGAGATTTATGAGACATCGAAGGTACAGATAATTATTTTCTATAAAATCGTTAAAATCTAGTAATAGCTTGGTGAAGGCGGCACTTCTTAAAAAATTATTAAATCTAGTTGTTTGTTTGTGAGAAATCCACCACCTTCTGAGAAATCTTTTATATGTTAATCTAGACAAAACAAAGTTTGTGAAGTCTCCTTTTAGAAAGAATAATGATGTTATATGGAAATGTTAGGAGATCTAGGTATAACTTTGACCTTGGATAGTTAACTAACTTGGAATTATTATAGATTCAAAGCTCAACTTACAAGATCAAATAAATGCTGTTTTTATGAAATCAAGTGGTGTACTCTTTCTGCTTTGTAGATTCATTTCCAACCTACATATTCTGTCGACAGCTTATTACAGATATTTCTTTCGTATTTTTGCTGTCAGAGTGCCTATTCCATGACAATAACTAAACCAAATTAACCTTTGTAATAATAAAAAAAATGTTAATTGTGTTTGCTCCTAGATGGCAAGAATCATGCTGAAGAAACATTAAAAATACAATCAGCCAATTTATGGTTTGAATCAAACTTTCTTCAGTTAAACAAACATAAAACAGAACAAATTCTATTTTCTTTAAGCAATATCGATTGAATACAACAGTTCAATCAATAAAACTTCATGTGTCTTTATTGATTAAAAATTTACATGGGATGAACAGACAAACAATATTATCACTAAGTCATCAATGGTTTTTTTTTGTAAGTAAGTTAAATTCTTGTGTTTGTGAGGAACTAATGAATATTACTTATTTTAGTTTGTTTCACTCTCTTCACTGCACATATATTATGGGGTGATAGTGCAGGTACAGGCAAAAGAACACATAGAGGTATCATATTTGGTTTAGGATACAGTTATAGCTGTAAATACTACTTTTTTTAGCATACTGAATGTCGTTTCCATGTATCTTAAAGGAGTGCCGGCACTTTTCTGATAAGTATGTTGTTAAATAAGAAAACTATAGTTGATGAAATGTGCATTCTATAAAATAACTGTCCAAATTGATTGTTATGCATGTTTATTGCTAATGGCAATAAATTATTGTAATTTACTCATCAGCATTGTTTTTTAGCCAAAATTTCTAACTAAAGAAGAAAGAGCAGCAGAAGCTTTGAGAAAGAGGCAAGCTGAAGTTGAGGAAATTCGTAGGAAGCAAGAGGAAGAAAGACGAAAGAGAGAGGAGTTTGCAAAAGAAGCTAGTAAGCAAATTGACGATAGAAATCGTGAAGAGTTCAGGTCAGTTGTCAAATTATTACAGTCATGTTGTTAAGCCCTTGTAAATTAGAATCAACACATGAAATAAATCACACTTCTAGTTGGCATGTATTTTACAAAATATTTTACAAGTTTTGTTTTTTTCATGACTGTGTCCTTGATAACAAGTTTTTATGCTTATGGGGTGTTACAGACCCCATTCAGTATGTAATGGATGAACAAACATACCTAGAGCCTTGATAAAAAAAAAAATTTACTCAAATTAAAAACACAAGGTATTCAAAGGAGTCTAAAATATATTTAAATGGTGACAGATCATGTTTTATGTCGATTTTAAACATAATTTTACAATTGGACATTTGGTGGAAGAAAAATGTTATTATTTCGTATTGTTTTGAGATGAATTTGTGTCTCTGCTTCACAATTGTATTTTTCTAGCACAGTTCCATTTGACTATAACCTCTTTTAGATGGTAAAAAAATGCTGTTTAGGTTCCTCCTAAGTCCATTTCATTCCTTTTTTGCATGATTTGGCAAAGTTAGTATGGTTGGTTTAGGGGAATCGTAGCATGTACCAATAAGGAAGAAGTTATAGGAAACCCTGGGACTGTGGGAAACTCCATTTTTGTTTTGAGAAAGAGATTCCAATTATATACAGATCTTAAACTGTTAATTTAAATTTATGGAATCAAAGTCAATGTCTAACCTGTCAGCAAGACTCCAGAGATTTCATTTGCAAATACAATTTTAGGTTAGGTTAAAGGGCACTAGGCCAGGAATTAGTATATTGGAGAGATAGAACATCAGCAAACTTATCTTAGAAGACAAGTTCACTAATACCAGAGTAGTAGTAACATGCACAAAAGAATCACATGATCACACGAATTTTACAGTGCCACTGGCACTTTCTTAAGGTGAGCACAGAGAGAGACAGACTGACATGGCTTCCACTATTGCTGGGTAGGTGGCAATGTGGGGGGTTGTTAGTTATCTTGGGATGGGTTTAAAGGGGGTAGTGGAGCCCGGGGGTGGGGTGGGAGATAAAAAGGGCCCGGTTTTTTTTCAAACTTTTTTTGTTACAAGGTTTAAAAACGGGGGGAGTTTTTGGCCCTTTAAAGGGCAGGGCCGGATGTTTGGGGTTGGGGAAAATTAGGAAGGACCAGGAATTTGGGGGGAGGTTTTTTTTTTTTGTCTGGAAAATCACATTTGGGCAGTTTTTTCAAGGAGATCTTTGGTGTGGGGGGAAGCTTTTAAACCCTTTTTGGACTCTTTTTAAAAACCCGAACTCCTGTTTTCTAATGTTATACACCACCTACGGTGGCTGCCGCCATTTTCCTTGCCAAGAAATCGCTGTTTCGCCGCCCCTTTTCTGTCACTCAAGATACAGTATGCCAGTTTGAGGTGGCTTTGACTGATATGCTCGAACGCACTGTACGCCACCTCATGTGGCTTTCGTTTTTAGTTCTACTTCTAATTCATTAGAATCGTAGTGTTCCTTGGGTTAGTGCTGCGCTTTTTTTGGACAATATATTTTAACTACATAATAAAATATTCACCAGCCGAAATATTCTATCCTTTTTTTTAACTATACAAATATCATTGTAGATGAAGTCACACGTCTGCAGTTCTCCCAAAATGGTGCTTTTTTTGCTAGTTCACTGTGTTGAGTGCTGTGAATATTACTAATACTGTATTTAATAAAGTTACTTTCGTATGTTTAAGTGCAGTTGTAGTTATTAATAATGTAAATAGTTGTTGTTTTTGTTTTTAACAATTCCTCATACCCTTCTTAGTAACTGCCCAAATAATGCCTTTTTTTCAATCATTATTTTCTATTTATATATTTTAAATTATGGTTATTCAATTTGTTTTAATATAACAATTAAATATCATTAAACAAGACCAAAATAAATTAAAATTAAATTATTAAAAAGAGAGTAAAGAATTACTGTACGATAACAATAAACAGCAAATTGTAACAATTGAATGCAAATTTAACCCAGCTGAGACAACGTCGGGCTACGGAGCAGACCTGACGAGCAATTTTGTCTCGAGCCATCTGAGGTGACGTAGTAACTGAGCGACAGTGACGCGGGAAAAGTACTAGATTTTCCCTCAACTGCAAAATGGCGAAAGCCACCTGAGATGGCTTACAGACCGCAAAGGGTTAAGATGTTGAAACTATTTTTCAGGATTTGGTTGAGTTTCTGTAGGCCATGGTAGTAATTAGTGACAAGGGGTAAGCATTGGGAAATACTTCTGGTTTGGGATTGGTTTTGAAATGAAATAAAAAATGGCTTTATTTGGAGGCGAAGTTAGGACTATAGAGTTCTCTCTACTACTTAACATTATATAAATAAATACAGTCTGATCAGTCCAATTCAAAGTCCTACCCATGACAAAACCAAGATTCTTTACTTTGTTTACAATAATCCCAAAGTAGAGTTATTTAGTTGAAAGCTTAGGAAATGTGGGCAATATTTAAAATTTTGAAATTAGTCTTGGATGTCCAATGACAATTGCTTTGTGTTTTTGTTCGTTAAGCTTCAATCCAGTTTCCCAAAGGCCCAAGAAGAAGTGCATCAAAAGTCACTGTTTGTTCGGAGAACGGCTCCGGCCATCTCAGTAATTAGAGAAGTGTTTTAGAGATATGCAAGTCATCTGCATATAAGTGTAGGAAGAATATTTATGTGAATCTGTAATATAAAATTTATATAAATGATAAACAGTATTGGACCCAACACTGAACCCTGAGGACTCCTCGAGAAACATGTCTCCATTCAGACATACCATCATTAATTTTTACACACTGCCTACGGCCAGATAGGTAGGACTCAACCCAGCCAACACTACCATCAGTTATGCCATATTTTTTTTTAATTTTATTGAAAGAAGCGGGTGATAAACACAATCAAAAGCTTTTGAAAAGACAAAAAGTGTTAACAATGTAAGCTCTCTATTGTCTATAGCTGTACAGATATCTTCTGTAATTTTAAGAAGAGCTGGTGTGGTACTATGAAATTTACGGAAACCAGATTGAAATTTAGATATCAAATTAAATTCCTCAATAAAATATGAGAGTTGTGTACGGACAATTTTTTCAAGACATTTGGAAAGAGCGGGGAGAATACTAATGGGTCTCAGATCAGATGGTAATACAGGATTCGAAACGTTTTGAAGGGGAAAAACTATAGCTGATTTCCATGCAGTTAGGAATATGCCGGACATTAACCTCTCAACTGCTGGGTTTACAGTAGCATGCCAATCCCCTGTGCTGGGTCTTTTACAGATAGAGTAAACCCTGAACCATGCTTATATAAACATTATACTCATTTATACATATGGTTTCATTATTTTTTCATTTGTAATAACACAGTAAATTATCCAATTTTCCGTATACAACATAATGAACTAATGAACAACTATTCTCTGTTTAGTAAAGAGCTTGCTAGTAGTTCAACATAGTATCCATAGATGTCGTGGGCATGTTGAAGTGGAGAAATAATCAATACCGACTTGATACGTGTACAGCACACTGAGCGCATTCGGTGGAACGACTTCAGTCGTGCGTAGCACGACTTAACTCGTTTACAGCAGTTGAGAGGTTAAGGAAGTATTGAAAATAGCAGTGATTATTGGAATTGTAACAGGTAAAGTTATCTTTAAAAATTTAATAGGGAGATTATCTGCCCCAACTGCATTACTAGATGTTCGCATTATAGGTTTTGGAACTGGGCTAAACGGATTTGGTTTTTAATAAGGTTGGTAGAGTATCCTCTTTTGGAATGCACTGAGAAGTTGGTTATTGTATTTATTTAGGTTTCTGGGAGAGGAAAGGATACGTTTGGTACGGGTGGCTAGGCTATAGGGTAGGGAGCATTCAGTGTTGTTGGAGTGACAGCTGGTATAGTGAAGGTATTGTTTATTGGTAGGTTTGATGTGAATATCAGTTTGAAGGACACCGTCCTCCAATCCAATTTCAACATTAAGGAAGACCATGCGTTTAGAAGAGGATTGCCAGGGTGAAATTCAGGGATAAAAAGTTTGTAGGCTTGAAGAAAGGTTTTCAAGATTAGTTTCGGAGTCAGTCCCAGATCATGAAAATATCATCGATGAAAATGAGCCAGCAGAGGGTTTACAGGTTGTTTTTGAAGGAATGACTTCTCCAATTTCCCCAGGAACAGGTAGGCATAGGAAAGGGGGCCATCCCAGGTACCCAATAGCGTACCCTTGGTCTGGGGGTAGTTAAATGACAGAACTTTTGGAAGGGGTTTTTTTTTTTCAAGGATAAATTGAGTCAGTTTGAACTAGGAAGGAAGTCCTCAGTCTCAGAAAACCACTGAGGATGCCACATCACAGTATGGGCGAAACGTCTGGTTATCTTATAAATACTGTAGATAGTACCTTGACGCGGTTGTCACCGGAAAATGTAGATTCTAGTTATGACACCGGCCGCTTAAGCCTAAGTTCTAAGGTTAGGAAGGAAATGCTAGGTTTAGTGTTTGGAGGGCGTGTATTGAGGAAATACTCAATAGCAGCTAAGCCATGAGCTGGTTAATTGTTTGTAACGGTGAAGTGGCATCAATGGTAACCAGTTTGGTATTAAGAGATAGAGGTTGGGGAAGATTGGAAAGAAGGCTAAGGAAATGATTAGTATCCTGGACATGGGAAGGAAGTTATTGTACTAGAGGTTGGAGTTTGTCATTGACAAAGGCAGAGATACGTTCAGTAACAAAATTATAGCTGGCCACAATAGGCCTACTTACAATAAATACAACAACAAACTTGTCAGTGCATTCCAAAAGAGAGGTTATTAAAAATTCCTACCAACCTTATTAAAAACCAAATCCGTTTAGCCCAGTCCCAAAACCAACCCCAAACTAGAAGTATTTCCCAATACTTACCCCTTGTCACTAATTACCACCATGACCTACAGAAACTCGACCAAATCCTGAAAGATGGTTTCAACATCTTAAAAGCTTCCCCCCCCACACCAAAAAATTTTCCTTGAAAAACCTCCTACTGTGACTTTCCAGACAAAAACAAAAACCCCCGCCAAATCCTGGTCCATCCTAAGTTAACAGATCCCAAAATTATGACCAGAAACCTAAAGACCAGCAACCACCCGGGTTCTAAAACCTTGTAACAAGAAAGCTTACAAAACCTACCCTATTCATCTCCCAGCCACATCTGTTACCAGCTCCACTGCCTCCTTAACCTACAAGATATCTGGAAACCACCCCAGTGATTCCACCAATTTAATTTATCAACTCCAGTGCCAGTACTGTCTTGCACAATATATCGGCCGTACCACTCTCTCTCTCTCTTACTCTCTACTCTACTCACCTTAAGAAAGTGCCAATAGCACTGAAAATTCATGTGATTATGTGAGACTTTTGTGTATGTTACTACTACTCTGGTGTAAGTAAACTTGTCTTCTTAGGTAAATTTGCTGATGTCCTATCTCTCCAATATACTAATTTGCAAATACAAAATTTTTATGACAAGATGACATGGTAGGAAAAGGATTTATTGCATAGTGCATTTTTTATCCAGAAGTCTCATTTCGTTGTTAACAGATAACACAGAGGAAGAATGTTTTCACAAAAAGTATTGCTGAAGCATTATCAGGTTATGAACAAAAGTGTTTGTGGATTAGGAAATCGTAAAAGGAAAAATTAAAAAAAATGGGAGTTGATAACTTCCCATCCTTGAGAATGAATAGATGATAGCTTGATTGTCAAGATTTTAGGTCCATGTCCAACCCGAGGGCTCTAAGAAAGGAAGCTTAGTTAAACTTTAAATAAGGTTATTACTAAAAATTTAAGCTTCCTGTAAACAGCGTCAAGATGTTATTTTTCAAAAATTTACATCACAAAAGTTTGCCCATTCCCCTGATGTGACCATCTTCAGTGCTATCTCTGAGACTTTGCTGTTGTTCCAACAGTTCCAAGTTAGAGCAACTGTTGCTATTGATTCCAACAGTTAGAAGCTGATAAAAGTTGTAATAAAGTTGACCCAAAAAACAATTTAACTAAATATACTCCAATACCCGGTAAAAAAAAATAAATTAAGAAAAAAATAAAAACAATTATATGCGACAAAAAAAATTGAAGAATTTTTTTTGAGAAATTCCATTAGCTCAGCCTGTTAGTATATGAAATACCTTATAATTGTGGGCCAGTCTAAACCCAGGAAAAATCAAGAGGTTAATTTCCACAAGGATTAAAAAATAATACTAAGAATGAAGATACGGAAAAGTCTGCATTTGCGGAACATAGAATAAAAACTACCCTGGAAGTTTATATAACCAAACTAAAGTCCTTGCCAACGTCCTATATTACTCCCCAAGAATCGTAAGGGAAGCTATAGAAGTATATAAAAGAATAAATAATTTTAATAAGGATAAAGTTTATGCTTCCAGAGACATGGGAACCTATTTTAAGTAAATTGAAATAAAATGGAAGGGTTAGCCGTATTGATTTTGTTCTGCCAATGACAGTATGTCACATGGATCATGCCTCTGCTCCTCTCCAGCAAACCTGCCAAATTAGCTCCTACCCCACCACCTGTTATAATAGCTGGAAGGTTATTCGCCGATGTCAGCCTCAGCGATAACATTGAGGATGCCACATCACACTATGGGCGAGACGTCTGGTTATCTTTTAAATGGTGCAGATAGCACCTTGATGTGTTTGTCACCTAAAAATATATATTCTGGTTATATACTGGTTACTTTTTAAATAATACCTTTTCGGTTTATTTTTCTTAATTATATACAATATTTTGATACTTAAATAGTTAGATTAAGTTAGATATCATTTGTAGAAAATCGTTACATTTTTCTTTAAGAAGTGTAGTTTGAAAGTAGTTAAAGAAAATCAATTCTGAGTAAACTGTAAGAAAAGATAATGATGACACCAGGATGTTTGTAAGAAGTGTGTTAGGAGCAGAGAGTTTGTTGTATTATTATAGGTAGGTGAAAGGGTCAATACCACTAAATAAGTATTACGGTAACATCCAACTGTTACTATATTGTGTATTGTCAACAATATAAATATGTTAATTTTTGCATTGTTGAATACTAGAGATTGAATATTTGAAAGGCTATTTACTTACATGTTCTTTTGTTCTATTTTTTTAATTATTAATCCATGTCAAATTCAAATTGTTTATTGTAAATCATGACTTTATATACAAAAAATTTAATTTTAATGTATTCTTTTTAGTGTTGAAAAGTAGTTCGTTACTTGTAGATAATGATTGATTTTTATTGTCACTAAAATGCATTGAAATAAATAAGATAGGTTTAATGAATCAGGAAAGTTGTTTTTTAAAAAGCAAGCATAAGTTTCTATTGTTGGTTGAATTTAAAATTATGAGTTACCTAATTA
This sequence comes from Stictocephala bisonia, assembly GCA_035578905.1. NCBI lineage: Eukaryota > Metazoa > Arthropoda > Insecta > Hemiptera > Membracidae > Stictocephala > Stictocephala bisonia. Next base: position 504,256 of record JAQJVL010000549.1, on the reverse strand, counting down.
TATATTTTTTAATCATGAATTACTTAAGGGAGAACTTTTTGCTTTAAAATATTGATTCCTAAGGGGCTGTAAGCATGAAGCAATATTGATCTCTAATATGTCCTTATTATAAATAAGAATGTCATTTAATTTGTTAGATGTATTCATAAAAGAAAAAAAAAGATGGCCATGATTTGTTCTAGACGTCCTAGAGATCGTACCACCATTGAAGACAAAGAGTTAAACAAAGATAAAGAAAAAGAGGGTGAAGCTATCAAGGAGCGTTATTTGGGACTTATAAAGAAAAAAAGGCGAGTAAGGAGATTAAATGATCGTAAATTTGTTTTTGATTGGGACGCATCAGAAGACACTTCAGTGGATTATAATCCATTGTACAAAGAAAGGCATCAGGTTTGTAACTAAGTGATGTTTAATTGGTTAGACTTATTTTGCTAGATAACAACTTCAAAACAAATAAATAATTTGTATTTATGCTAATACATTATTAAAGTTTATATTGTAGCAAATAAACAATAAATAATTTTATTTCTTCTTTAAGTTATTTATTGGAGAATTATTTAAAGTATTAATGGTTCAAGTAAAATGGTTCAAGTGGCTCGTGGCCGTTCCGCCAGTAGCAAAATTATTTTATTCGGACTATAGTTGGGGCTTTTGAGCCAAATGTCACCGCACGATGGAAGGCTTCCCGACTGATTAATTAGGGCTTTGAATCAGGTGACCCCGCACGATGACAGGCTTCCCCATCTACCGATAAAATCCTTTGGACCAGGGGTTACCGAATCTCACATAGGCGAAAGTTTGATGAAATTCGATCTATCACTAATCTCAGTGGACGGAATATATCTCTTCTGCCAGCAGCGTATTCGTATGATATCTATAATGCATTATGTAGGTAGTGCTACCTACCAATTCAATGAAGAATGTTGTCTACGTTATGGGCAACTTATCGACGTTAGTTGCAGGTGGTTGTTACAATTGATCAATTATCTACAAATGAACAAATATTCATTACCTTGCTTTCGAATAACCTAACCTAACCTGCCCACCCATACACGTACAGTGGTATTAACCCACCAACCCGCCCATACACGTACAGTGGTATTGAGGTTTTTTACTTAGAGGCTTTGTAGAGCCTCTTGATTAAAGGGGGTTTCCTGAGCACTGGCGTGCTGATACTGTAGGACTCATAGAGTTTGGACATAAATGCTTAGGAACGTGAAAATAAAAAAAAGTGTAAAATTAATATTAACCCTTTGAGTTCCAGGCTTATTTTGGTTTTATATGCAAGAAAGGTTTTATTTGCCTTTACTGTAGTTTGTTATTTATTGACGAATCTTTGTGTATTTGTTTTCAAAAATTGTTCATACAAAACTACAACATTTTTCAGGGGAATTTTTTCACATGTAGTAAAAATAAATTATTATTACTGAAATATGTGGACTTAAGTTTGATTTATTCAAATCAAATTTATTCAAATGGACTTAACGTTTGGTTTTTTAAAATTCTAAGCCAAATATCGATATTGAAAAGATCTGTTGGCCAAATCTGCTCAACTTTATTAAAGTCCCATATTACTATTCACACACTGTCCAAGTATTGTTAGATTTTATAATAAAATTCCGGTACTACAGCACTTTTTTGTACAAATTTTTGTAAGACACTTTATATATTGTTATATCAACAAAGACCAACAACGTATTGTAACCTTAACCTGAACCCTTCACTTATGCTATAAAAATAATTTTTATATCGAAGACCATTATATATAAATTTTTATGATATGAATTAAAATAGTAAAACCTATTTTAATGATGAAAAAAATTTTGATGACAGGATAATCTGCTGTTTGTACTTAATACAAAAAGTCCAACGGTTTTTTGGACCTTTGTTGTCACTCAAAGGTTTAAAGTTAACCATGGTATCAATTTGATTAATGATTGAATTTGTTTAATTCTGCCCAAATGTCCTTAACAAGAGCTTTTTTTAATGCAGAAGTGCCATAGACCAACTCGAAAAAGCAGATTCAGCTGAGTATTAAGTAATAACCAACATTGTTTTGTCCAAATATTAAAAAAATTTTATGTGGTGATTTTTTTGTCATTCAAAATTTCATTTAAAGGTATGAATTGAAATACAGCAGAAGTCCATTAGTCTGGCATCCAACAGTCCGGAATGCCCGATAGTCCAGCATCGCTCCGGAAAATTGAAAAAATTTTGGTTTTCTCCAAAAGTGTGTCTTTAACCCTCCTGTTGTTTATTGCCGATGCGTCGGCAATTCAGTACGTCTCGTAAATGTTTATTGCCGATGCGTCGGCAACTGTGCAGTCCATTGTTACATATGCTATTCTGGCATTATCGTTCCGTCAATAATACTCTATGTGGTATCAATCGAAACAGGAGATGATACCGAAATAATCGATAATCGAGTATGATCTGATTACACGCATCGAGAGAATTGTGAATTTGTTTACAAAATAGCTGTAACAGCTGAAAAAGTCGATTTACTTTTGTGTGTACATAGTTTTGTTTTTTGTCCTTTCCAATTTTTGCTGAGCAAAACATTTGTAATATATTGTATATATTTTTAAAGTTTTACTAAATTTTTAACAAGGTGGGCTATCCTGGATTTGTTTTGTTTGTGTTATTTTATTCCATGGTAATAAGTGAAAACTTTTCTAAAAACAACGAAAAAAAAAATGTTTTCTTCAGTTTTGGATGCACACAATTTTTCAAAATGAAGGTATGTACATAAAACATATTGTAAAATATTCAGTGTAATATAACAAATAAAATGATATATAATAGTATGTATTTATAATAATAAATATATTTTATATTATTTTTCAAACAAATGTCTGGAAATCAAGCTAAATCCGCCCAACATTTTCAGGATACATGTGAACACTAGGAGGGTTTAAGCAAATAAAAAAAGGGTTTCGAACGAGGGGTTTT